>VYZM01006132.1:19333-70556 GCA_013398915.1 Dromas ardeola
GAAAAAAAAAGCAATAAAGAAGCCACATACCATGTTGCCTATCTTTCAGCAGATCATACTGTTGTATGTAATGGGCAGGAAGGTGATAAATTGCAGCTTTTAACGAGCATCAGGCTATAACATCGAAGCCTTGCGGTTATAATATCAGGTTACACATCTGGCCAACCAACTGTAAAAAAAAAAAACATAACCAGTATCAGTGGAAGCATACAATCAGATTAGCCATTTTGGCAGATGCTCTCGGAAGCCTAGTAGGACTGAACAGTGAAATCCCTCTGTGGGGGCTGACCTGCAGTGAGTCCAAGCAATAAGCAGAGTCACTCTGCAGGAGCCTCAGTCGCTGCGGCTTTCCTGGATTCTCCTCAGTGAAATCAGGAGAAAGGCTGCTAGGCTTTCAGTAGCAGAAAAAGGCAGCAACACAGAGCGAGGGAAAGAACTAATTGCTTGGAAGAACGAAAATCCAGGACAAGTGAACTCAGAACCGAAGCTAATAAGAGACCCCGTACCGAAAAATCAGAGAACCTCAATAAATTGATTGGGGAAAAAAATCCCAAACACTTCTATTGTAGTTCTTTAAATTAAAAAAAAAGAACAGGCGCACAGGGGAATATAGTGCAGGCATCTCCAAAGTCATTTGTTGTATGTGTCTAAGGATCTGTCAAGTAGACAGTGGAGCTGTATAATGACGCCTGCAGCCTAAAGGCTAGACAGAATAAAATAACTTAGCAAAAGCTTTTAGAACTACTATTTGCATAAATGCAGAAAACTGCCCTAATTAGTAACAGCCTATGTCAGCCAAAAAAGGGAGAAAGCAGTGCTTTCCTCAATAAAAGTGCTATTATGTCTATAAATTAAAATATGGCAAGATGCTGAAACCCCTGAAAGGCTATGATCCATAATCCTGTGGTTTGTTTAAAGTTTTGATCCTGCAGGCTTGGGCCCATAAGCAGCAGAGCGATTGCTTGAGCTCCTTTAAACTCCGTGATTATTGGTGCCTTCTGCAATATACTTTGGAGATCCTTTTTTTTTTAATGTAAACTGTAGGGGCTTTTCCCTACACTACAAATGTGCCTAAGTGGTGATGGCAGCCAGAAGGACGTGCATATGATCCAGTGCATAATCACTTCCACAAGCATCAGCTGCTCGTGCTTTCAAGATACATGTAATCCAAGCTGGAGACTGTTGTGAATACCTCTCATTTTCCCTTGCTGGTTCCTTAGCGGTTTGCTTGTAGCTAGTTAGAAACAGAATCCCCCCGTCCTGCTTAAATTGGTTATAATCTCTCCAAGATTCGTGCTACAGCAGGAAAACACCCAACTATCGAGTTCAGGATAGGTTCATTCTCTTAAAGGTACGACATGCAAAGCTGCAGGAAAAAGCAGAGGTTAATTTTTGTTTCTAAAGAAGAGGTTCTCTGGCTAAATGTAAATAGCTGAAAAAAATAGATGTTTCAACCAATATCCCATGTACATTTCTGAGTTAACATTTGCCTGTATTTGCATAATTTAAAGGCCTCTGCTTCTTTCCCATTCAAAAGAAAATTGAAAAAGAAGAACGTGTTTACTACTCCAAATTTCACATGTATGCTAATTACTTCTTCTCCATTTCTGTGTCAGACATTTCAGGTTATATCATTGTCCTTAGGAAATGGATTTTTTTCCATTATCTCAAGTTAGTGAATATCTGGAAAAATACAGTTTTCAATTTTTCTCTCATTCAAGGGTTATTAAGCACTATTCTAATCTCACAGAGAGTTATCAGTGGCTAAATATTTATTACATGAACCAGGGCCTGATTAACGGACTCAGTGTCTAACAATGACTAAATAAATATCCATGGAGTTTCTCCAGTGAATTTCGCTTTTAATGTAATGATACCAGTATTATAGAATCATAGAATCATAGAATGTGTGGGGTTGGAAGGGAACTTTAAAGGTCATCTAGTCCAACCCCCCTGCAGTAAGCAGGGACATCTTCAACTAGATCAGGTTGCTCAGAGCCTCATCAAGCCTGGCCTTGAATGTCTCCAGGGATGGGGCCTCCACCACCTCTCTGGGCAACCTGTTCCAGTGTCTCCCCACCTTTATTGTAAAGAACTTCATCCTAATGTCTAATCTAAACCTACCCTGCTCTAGTTTATAGCCATTGCCCCTCGTCCTATCGCTACATGCCCTTGCAAACAGCCCCTCCCCAGCTTTCCTGTGGGCCCCCTTCAGGTACTGGAAGGCTGCTATAAGGTCTCCCTGGAGCCTTCTCTTCTCCAGGCTGAACAACCCCAACTCTCTCAGCCTGTCTTCACAGGAGCGGTGCTCCAGCCCTTTGATCATCTCCGTGGCCCTCCTCTGGACCTGCTCCAACAGGTCCATGTCCTTCTTGTGCTGAGGGCTCCAGCGCTGGATACAGTACTCCAGGTGGGGTCTCACGAGAGCAGAGTTGAGGGGCAGAATCATCTCTCTCGATCTGATTCTAGCTTACATGTGTACAAGGAAGTGCTTTGCCAATGTTTTGTTCAGATATGTTTTCCTGTGGACTGAGACTACAGCTGGCTCTTGGCAAAATTGCATATCCAGACTGAAACACAGAGGAACAAAAAATAACCTTTATAAACTTATATCCATGGTCTTTTTTCTAGTCATCATATTCAATTACTTGTGGAGTAGAGGCAGGATGTGTGCACACAGATACTCATGCAGCTATTTGTTGAACTGTAACTTCAAGTAACAAATGCTGGGTGAATAGTCTACAAATGCCCGGTATTTTTATTTTTCCTATTATAGTCTATATAAATTGGAAAAATGCAGAGTAATTACCAATATGAATGAGCACCACACAGCATACAGAAATAATGAAAAATTAATGGAATGCTTAATCAAATTCTGCATTTTTACCCATTGATTTCACTGAGCTTTCTTAAGTGATTAAAGAGTTAAATTTGTTGGATCAGATTCTAGTCTCCAACTCTCAGAAAATATCGGATGAACAGTATTACATTAGCCAAAGCAATATCGCTGAAGAGGCATTAGATAATGCAAGTATACTGCATGAATTTCCATTGCCATTTCATTAGATATCTCTCAAAAGTGAAGAAATGAAGCCAAGAACTGGACAGGACAGTGGTAACACCACCGAAATGCCTGCAAATGGACTCTACATTAAATAGCAGGGACAGATCTTCGGTCCTACCTCATTCTTTTTGCATTTGTTTTCCCTTGCATATGTTCTTAGATGAATTCACATGTGATACTAGCGTGTTTTAAGGCTCAAGTTGGATTTACACCAGCATAACTCACTGGCATATTGGTGTGTGCTCTTGATTCATGTCAGTGGGAGACCAGGAGCTCCTTGCATTTTAAATGGGCAGAGGTAGGAGTAATATGAGCAACAATCTCATTTAATTAATGTAAGAATACAGAATTCTCACTATAGTCCAGAGCATTTTCTTCTTTCCCTAGCTGAAATCCCTGTGGAAAGGGCGATGCACAGCTACACCGTCTCAGAAGCGACTCCGGGATGTCCTCAAGGACTATGGCAGAGTCCATCGCGATTGCTCCACAGACGCTGGCTCAGCAATGGCACCTGGCACGCTGGCGGTGGGGACGTGGCTCCACTCACACCTCAGCTGCCTCCTCTCGGCTCTAGGGCAGGGCAGGGAGCTCAGGGGCATGAGGTCTTCTTCTGTCCTCCACCTGGATGATAAGCAGATAGATCAAGACAACCTGCTGGTTGAAGGCTGTAGCTCAGCCCCTCTCCTCCGACAGTGCTGATCGTTAGGGCAATGAGTTACGAGCATTCGTTCTCCCAGTCCTGGAGCGTGAGCTCACTGGGAAACAAAAGCCACTTCTCTAATGGGGTGCTGGAGGGCGAGTATCTAGCACCACTCCCAGTGCTGAGGTGTCTCCTCCGGGAAAGTGTCCCTCATAACTGGGACCCTTCCCAGTCCCGGGGGCACAACGTGGGGAGCTGGCCCCACCGCTCGCCATCCTGCTCCTCCAGTGTGGGCTGCAAGTCCCTTTCCCATGCCGAGACTGGCGCCTCAGAGAAACGCCACATTCATGTCAAGAAGGGCGGTGAAAGAAAACAAAACAAATGCAGCACCATGGAAGTTCCTCGTCTATTGATTTCACCCCGTTCCCACAGCTCCAGGACTTTGACAGCCTCACACAAACTTTGCTGAGAAAGACTTACTCTCGTAATGTAGCCTGCTGCAAAAAGATTGCAGGGCTGAACTTAACACTATCTGCTTTTCCACACAGATAAGAAGTGTTTGAATAACCACTGCAAAATAAGGCAGCTTTTCTGGAAAGCATAAAGGAAGAGAAAGAATTTGTTAGGCTCCATCCTTTCCTATTATAGGCAGCAAAGCACAGCAAGGCTGTGTCTAATTTGTAGTCTAGGAGTTCACAAAGCTGTCAGCCAGGTCAGATGCCGCCTCTGGAAGCAATAGGGATTTCAACGCAGGCATGCACACCTGCTAGGGCGTTTGAATAAAAGTCTGGTAGCCGGAGCGTGCAACTACACAGCTATAAATATTTAAACTATCTGCTCTGAGTGTGTGTTCTCAAGCTGCGATGATGCTGGACTGCAGAGCAGAGCTGGAGCAATGCCAAAGCAATAGCTAGGGGTTTTTAAAGGGTGCTCGTGCATATCTCTGTGGGCACTTCTGCCGCTATGAGGCGCTATTAAAAGCAGAAGATAACTGTCTTTTCATTCGCAGAAGAAAGCCGTACCAAAAGAATACAGCGCCTCTCTTGCATAAGAATAGGGAAGATTATTATGAGAAGAGGCTGAGAGAACTGGGCTTCCTTGCTTTAAGAAGTGACTGCTGTCTACAGCTAATGGGAGTGTGTAAAGAAGATGGAGCCAAACTCTTCTTGGAGTGGCAGGATGAGAGGCAACAGGTGCAAGCTGGAATATGGGAAAATCCAACTCAATATTAAAAAAACCCCTTTATACTGTGAAGAGGGTGAAACACTGAAACAGGGTCCCAGAAAGGTTGTGACGTCTCCATCCTTGGTGACAGGACAAGGCCCTGAGAAATCTGGCATAACTGGGCCTGCTTTGAGCAGGAGGTTGGACTAGGTGACCTCCATGTGTCAGTGGCAGCATGCAGCCTTTCAAAATGTCAACCACAGTTTAAAAATCAGAGAAACATAATGGTCTTTCTTAACTACTATTACTCAAAATACCCAAATATTTCTTGTAACTGTGGCTATCTATGTGAAGGAACGAAAAGCACATATTTGGTCTCTATTTAACAAGTGCCCCATGCAGTTTTTGCAGGCATCTTCTACTCTAAGCTGAAACACAGATTTCGCACTCTGGCCCAGCCAAAGTCAACTCAGGCTCTGAGGAAGCTGAGGAATGGGAAGAACAAGATCTTCATGGATGACGAGGAACTGCAGAGTTGCATTGCCATTTGCAGGATCAATCCTCTGCAAAATTCTTGAAACCCAAGACTTAATCTCCATATGAACTTCTAGGACAATATGATCATGGTTTAAATATTTTGTTGTCTCTATTAGGCAAAGCGGATACAGGCCTTGTTGTGCCAGGTACTGGACAGGACCAGAGTAATAAACAGCACCTGAGTTCGCATTCACATTTGGACCCCTCTGTCCTGCTCTAGAAAAGACCTTCAGGGGCAAGAGTGGATGCCAGTAAAATCTATGTCCACTGCAAGGCCTCAACATGAAAAAAAAATCAGAATCAAGCCCAATAGTTGGGTGCCCTTTGGTGGGACTCGGATTCTTCCTCCCAAACAGAACCTCAGTGCTGAGAAAACCCACTGCTCCTCCTTTCTCTTAGACACAATTTCAAGATTACGGACAAAAAGAGGCCAGTCAAACCCTGGAGCTACAAAGATTTTAAAAGGTAGCTGTCATGTAACTAGCAGAGAATTATAAAATAATTTCTGCAGAAATATGAAAATAAATGCCTTTTAGTTGCTCAGACGAGTAAGAAAATAGCAAGATTCTAAATAACGTGTCACTTATCGATAGAAGCTTGAATATTATTGCTTTTTCTCCCCAAAGAAGTAGTATATGTGGCAGATACAAAAGGGTTGTTGTTTTGTGTTTTGTTGGGGGTTTTTTTGTGTATTTTTTTTTTCTAAAGCATTATGCCAAGTTGCTGTTTTCAAACACATGTCGATGCTGGGAAGAAATGGGCATGTATCCATCTTGCCTTCAGGCAAAGCCATTTAACCGGAACTGGGAATACTGACAAACTTTCTCAACCTCATTCTCTCCAGCTCAATTGTACGAAGCAGCCCTTTACAGATCTCTCTATGAAAACGACCAGTAAAAGCATCATACTGCGCGCTTCCATTCATCAAGCAGAAAATTATTTTTAATGTACTTCTGAAGAAAGGTAACAGGTAAGCAGCAAACGTTCTCACGGACATTATAAAGGGGCATGTGTCAGTCTATAAATCAATAGCTGGCTCGATGCCATTCGCTTCGGAATGGAAACCGACTATTTCTGCGGAGTTGTGCTCACAGCAGCTAAGCATCAATGCTAAGCAGTGTGCAGCTATTAGGGAAAAACCGAGCATGACAACACAAATCATGGAGCCCCCGATGAACATCTCTGCACATGGCTGCTTCTTCTAATCACCAGCAGAATTTAATGAGACACCTGCAGTTTATAGACACTCTTGTTCCAACATAAATTGCCCAGAGAGGACAAAGTCTTCTTTTAAAAAATATTCTTCAGTAAGCCATAAACCACAAAGAGTCCATTGTCACTAATAACATACTCCTCATTAATTTATAATTGTATGAAACCGTATTCCCCATACATGACCTACAACAGATCTGAAGATTAAGTCAAAGGCTGTTAAGATCTCCTAATTAGCACAGCTTTCAACCATTTTAGTTTGGAGTAATAAAACAATGCTGGAGATCTTGAAATTGGGCCCTTGCAATGCTGCAAAAATAGTAATTCTTCATAAATCTGACCCATATCAGGTGAAGGAGAGGACTGAATGCATCGCGTGGGTCTCTAGGTGGGAAGAAGCTCAGGCAGGTTGGGATTCCTCCTCTGCTTGAAGCTGCAATGGCATCCAGCTGACTGCAGCCACGGATGCTCCTGCCTCACCTTCCCCTTCCACTGCAGTGAGAGGGCAGCTTGGTCTGCCAAAAAACATAGAGGCAGTTCATTAGAATGCCAGAAAGGATAAAGTTAACATATAACTTGTCATATCTTACTGCATTTGCAGACAGGAGGCAATAAAAGCCTTTATGTTCTAAGCAGCAATGTGTTCTTTGCTGTATGGCAGAAGAAACAGAGAATGGCATCTGCTAAAAAGAAAACAAAACCGGCTCCTCCGAATCAGTGAGCTTAGAGAGAGAGAAATGGCTTTGTGCTGAGAATTAGGGATATTGTCACCAACCAAGTAAGCAGCTGGAAATCACTGGCATCAATTGCTGCATCTATGGTGCACCCCGGGGCTTTGTTGTCTTGGACCAGAACATGGTGTGGCCACAGCAAAGAAGCCTATCAAACTCTCTTCAGTAGGCATGCAGGCTTCCCGGGAACTTGGCTATGAGATGTTATGGTACCACTGACAACAACATTTTGACTTTTTAACATCTGGGATGAATACTTCAGGATCTTAGGTCTAATCTTGTGTCAACCTGCAAATATCTGAGAGTTACCTTAAGACTTTCCTTAGATGCGTCCTCAGAAATTGTTAGCACGTTACAAATTGTGATCTGTGTTAACACAAGCCTGCTGCTCGTAGGAGGAAAAAGAGGATTTGTGGCATTACTTAGTGAAAGAGCATTGAAAAAAAAAAGTAATGGAGATTTCATTCCACTCCTCTTTTGTTGCCAAATATAATCTATTTGCCAGTGGCTGCCTCTCCGACATTTCATATCCTCTTCCCTGCATGGACAATAGCTGTGTTTCACACTATGCCAGCTGGTGTAAACAGACACATCTCCAGCGGAGTTAATGGAGCCGGGGCTTTTTACACAGTCTGAGGACCTGACACTGAACATTTTAAGCTGGCTGTGCAGTCTCATCACTTATCAAATGGG
Organism: Dromas ardeola; assembly: GCA_013398915.1. Classification (NCBI taxonomy): domain Eukaryota; kingdom Metazoa; phylum Chordata; class Aves; order Charadriiformes; family Dromadidae; genus Dromas; species Dromas ardeola. Next base: position 27,375 of record VYZM01006132.1, read on the forward strand.
ACGTGTCAGAGAGCCACTCCCAGTCAGACAGAATAGTTGTCTAACAGCCCTGCTATCAGGAAAGCCACAAATGGTCTCACAAAAGCAGTTCTGGTGGAGCTGGTAAGTATCTTTTACAATATATTCCTTACGGAGAAAAAAAAAAAAAAGGCAGCACATTTTTATTCCTCTCACATTGTTTAGAGATTTTGTCATCATCAGAACAAGAAAATGTCAGAATAAGTTTATTTGAAAAATGATTTTTTAATAAAGAAAATTCTCAGCTAACGGTAGTGAAAGAGAATGACATTAATGGAATTTTCATTAAAGAAAACTTCATTTCAAAATAGCACAGACCATTGGAAGAGGAAAATTAGCAGTCAGATCCTCACTGGCTGCAATCTGGCATCCTTCTAGTGACAGACTAACATCTCGCCTAGCGTCACCAGTGAAATTACAGAGTCAAGTTGTGCTCTGACATATGCATTTGTTATGCACTACCCTATATTTGTTACTTGTTACCTCAGGCCGGACAAGTAAATTTGTTTTTAATAACGAGGAATAAGCCAGTGACATCTAACAGCAAACTTCTTGAGCTTTTGGCCTTCCTTAAAAAAACAAAACCAAAATAGCCCACAAAAAATACACATTTCAGGCTTTAATCAAGCTTCAGTAGCTGAAAACCTCATTCCTATGGCCTAGGGGAGCTTTCACATGCTCAGTTCTTACTAAGCACAGGGTCATTTCTGTACCACCTACCCCCCAGGGGCCAAACCAGTGCATCCCCTTTACCACCACAACTGAGCCGACACCTGTACAAAGGGTTAGTTGTGTTACAAGCCGGGCTATCTTGATAAACAAGTTCACAGTCAACTTCTAAAAGATGCAACAAACATCCTACTTCTGAATTACATACAGGTAACCTATTGATTTGGATTTTTTCAACATTTTAGTATTTTCCCATGCTTGAATTGCCTCTGTCAGTGTTACAGCCCCCAGGACACAGAGGCTGAGAACCCCACAAACATTAATGCATTTATCCTTGAGCAGTACCTCTACAAAGCAGAGCTTTGCTACTGTTTTTTTTCCATGTATTTCAAACAGCTCTAATTTGTAGTGAACTTTAGAGATAAAAAGGAGTATTTAGTTAGCTCCTAGTAGTTAGTTTCTCTTATGAGGAAAGGCTGAGAGACCTGGGTCTGTTTAGCTTGGAGAAGACTGAGGGGGGATCTCATCAATGCTTATCAGTATCTAAGGGGCAAGTGCCAAGAGGATGGGGCCAGGCTCTTCTCAGTGGTGCCCAGAGACAGGAAAGGGGCAACAGGCACAAACTGTAACACAGGAAGTTCCATCTGAACATGAGGAAGAACTTCTTTCCTTTGTGGGTGGCAGAGCTCTGGAACCGGCTGCCCAGAGAGTTTGTGGAGTCTCCTTCTCTGGAGATACTCAAAACCTGCCTGGATGGGCTCCTGTCCAGCCTGCTCTAGGTGAACCTGCTTTGGCAGGCGCTTAGACTAGATGATCTCCAAAGGTCCCTTCCAACCCCTACAATTCTGTGATGCCGTGATTCTGTGACACTGTTGTTTGGATTACTAACAGTCATGGGGAGCTAGGTACATTGCAGGCAGATACTCCAGCTACGTGCTTATGTGCACCTCCTGGCACAAGCATCTTTTAAGCCTAGCCTGAACTGACATGCTGAAGGACACAAGATGCTTTGGAGGAAAAGGAAGAGTGAAACCCTGACCTTTGGGCTGGCATTTTCAGCCTGAAGCCTCCAGCCCCTCTGTATGCCTTGCATCACCACCCTGGGTTGGCAACGTGCCTGCCCAGCAAAGCACCCTGAAGACCAACATAGTGCTGGGGTTGGCAGCTCTAAAGCACCAACCATCTCTCTGGTCTGCAGCACTGGAAAAAAAAATAAATCAGGTGGTGGGGTCTCCGTGGAGATCTCTGTGCCTCTCTCCTTCTAGTCCTTTCAGAAGGGAGGAGAGGAGTTGCAGCAGTGCCTGCGCTGCAGCTGCAGCGGCTGGAAGTAAGGTAGATGGGGAGCTCAGGCACTGAAGTCAGCCTCCCTGGGTTCAAGAGCAAGATCGGTGCAAGTTCATCAACTTTCCGTTGCAGGCTATAAAGGTGAGGTAGCATTTGGCAGTGTTTCAGAGGAAAGCAGGTGGTGAAATGTGATGAAACATATATGCAGCGGGCACGAACACAGAATCAGGTGAAAAAACATAAAATGTAGAGTCCAGGGAACAGAAACTCTTGTTCCTACCAGTTGAATCCCAGCTGAGGGGCCCAAGCTAATTCTGTTAGGAAACCCGGAATACCTGTGGGGCACAGGAAAAATCTGAAACTTTGCAGGAAATCTGTTCACGGTTGAAGCCACTGAGTGAGCTGGTGAGATAAATTACTGAGGCATGGAGCAGAGCCAGGGAAAACAGACAACAATCGACCACACATTATAGAAGATTCTGAGGATAAATTGCTCTAGAGAAGTGCAGTGCTTCTTAGGATTGGATTCAAGAGTCCTTAAGTATTATTTCTTGTGTAAAGCCACCACAGACAGCTGCTTTTGATTTTTTTTAAGCAACTTTTTAAAGACTGAGAAATACCAATTAGTCAAAGCAAATCTTTTGGGAAAAAAAAAAAGTATCTGCTTTGAGAAATACCAACAGGAACACAAAAATGACACTGAACTAGCATTTTTTTTTTCCAAGTTACCTACTAGGCTTAATGTCTGCTGTTCTGTGGCTGCTCAGCAAAAGGGGTGGTCCTGCAGATGCCAAAATTTTCAGACTTAGGAGTAGCCCTAATTTGTGTGCTGCCTCAAAGCATACGACCCCACAGTTTCCAGAACCCTTTTGCAAAACCAGCATTGTAGAAGCCCCAGCTCAAATGCTGATTTTCAGAGAACACTCACTATTTGGGAACCAGGGACTTTGAGCAAAAGGCGACTTTGAGATGCAGAACTCCCCATAACAGTCGTGATTGCTCTATTCCTGTGAGTGATGCTCACTATGCTGCATAAAACAAAATTCCAATTTTAGTGTCACTCTTTGTAGTATTTATAAATATGGGCATGCCCTCCATTAACAGAGAGTTTAATAGCTTTGAAGTATTTTTTAATAAACAAAATCTTCACATTTTTCAGTACTGAGATCAAAGCATAAGTAATTCTTATAAACATTTTATTTGAACCAGCATTAGAAATCAGTTTCACATTTGTTGTATCATTTGGCCCATTCTTATGTAAAAGCTTCGTATTCTGTTTTGTATATAATTTTATTTAAATTACTGTAATTTTGGTTTCTAAACACACACATTAAAAATCAGCTAGCCTTGAATAAGTCTCTATAAAAAGCTCGCCACTCTGTGCTGCTCATTCTTGTTAATTGATGCATTAATGCACACCTGATTTAAAATGCATAGTACAAATACAAAGTGCAAATTACAGTGAACCAAACTGCAATCAAGCTTTTCATGGCTCTGCAGTGTGTGGCGTGGTATTCACCAGCTGTAGCCCAGGGGCTGGTAGGCTACATTTAAACCCTCGTGCCTTAGTTTATTCCCAGGGAGCAGCTTCCCTGGGAGTGGGGCAGAGGGCTGAGTGTGTTCACTGGGAGCAAACGGCGCCACATGACCATATGAACTCAAAAAGACTCAAATCTTCAGGTCCAGTTTCTCACCAGCCTGATTCACAAATAGCCCCTTGAGGCAAGTACATCCTCCCCTCCAAAAACTCATCAGGCCATTTTATTGTTAAATGATGTGAATTCTTTTCTAAAATTGAGGCAGCAACAATTTTTATTTTTTTTTTTTAGCAGTTACAATTAGATATGGGCCGTATTTGCAGAATCAGAGCCTTTTTATTTCTCTGAGACGCTTGATCCCCAGCGTACTAGGGAAGAGCTCTGCAGGATTCGAATCAAGCCCCCGATTCCCCACTGGAGCTGGCCCAGCTCTGTAAGACTACGTTCAGAAGCAATTGCAAGATCAGATCCTTAATTTGTACTTGACAATGTTCACCTCATACGCACAGTAGGTGGGCGGAGGAATTTGATGGCTTTCAGATTGTTGGGAGAAAGGAAAAAATAGACTTTGTTCTGGAGTTGGCGTGAAAATGATTAATCTCTTTTATATTCTTCTAAGTTACAACATGGATGTGGAGTGAGAGATACTTAGATTTTAATCTTTTCACTGAAGTAAAATAATTAAAAGGGTTTTACAACCTCATTTATTTCCACATGAAATATTCTATTTCAGGCATGTTTGAAAAAGTGTTTCAGAAGCTAGCGATTTAAAGCAAGCAGCTGCATACTGATAACAGGGGAAATATCTCACTGCGGCTTTAGATCACAGGAATCCACTCAGCAAAGGAACCAATTTTTCTTTCTAATTTTGAAAAAAAAACCCCACTGGTTAGAGTGCTAGCCTGAAACTAAAACACATATCTGCTTATTTTGCAAGAGAAACATTATAAAAATGGGTTGAAAAAGATGCAGCTCTTACTATCTCACAAACAATAATTTACCATGAAGAGAAAAGCTACTGAATTCTTCCTCCTCTAATTACTATTTATTTGTTATGTACGGACAGAAGATGTGCCACTGTTCCTATGGGTATTTTAAATTATGAACTCTGTGCTTGCTGTTGAAGTTATTGTCAGATAGGGGTAATGGCAGTGGGTTACACGTGCTCCCAGTGCTTGCTGCAGCGTGTCCCGAGCAGTGTCTGACTGCCGGTCTCAGAGCGGAGACTCTGTCACCACAAACGTCTAATGCAGTAAGTGCTTGTAATGATTTCTTTCCCATGTAATAACCTGCTCTTGCACCTTAACCCCTGACAGCTCAGTTTTATCAAATGATAAAATGTTTTATCACACGAGTCAATGCTGAGATGGAAAATTTGTTTTGGGAGAACTGGTGATGACTTACAAGTTGGTTTGCTCAGTCCATTTTTCTGTCCTTGGACTTGTCAAGCATGAACACAATCAAATGCTGGCAGCGTTTACATTTGATATCCATCTAGAATAATTTACTGGGTCAAAGAATTATCTCAGTCTGACACTTGGGATCACTGAGGGCGACCAAAGAGTGGGCCAAAGAGTGCCAGTGGCAGGGCAGACCATCTCTCGGTCAGGCTCCTTGATGGCCCACCAGGATAAAAACAGCTTCTTTCTGCTGGGAGAAGATTTCACCTACAGATGTCTACTGTAACATGTGGGCCCGTGATTTCCTTGGCAACTTTTCAAAACTGGGCTATTTCAAAATTATTTCCATACTCACTCAATAGTTGGACATTTGGAGCTTGGCAGACTTGGAGAAAAAGATCTGCAAGGGAATTCAGGGTTCAGAAAGTCACATTCATGTTATCAGTATTTTAATTTGCCCTGAACTCAGACTTCAGCCCAGAAGGAATCATTAAATATTGTAATGTTCTGTAGATCACAGGCTTTCAGACAGTTACCCTTTGTTGAGGCCCCAAAAATATTTGTTTGATTACTCATTTCTTCCATGTGAGATTTGATTGCTGATTTGAAGACATCCAGACATGGAAAGCCCTCCACTTCTTTTCATGGTTTGTTCCAATGGCTAATTGCTCTCACTTGTTTCTCAATTAAATCTGCCTGATGCTGGCTTCCAGCCATCTATTCTTACAATGTCTTTCTCATGAAGTAAGGCAGCTTTGGGTAAATCAGGGTCCGGCACTGGCGAGCTACATCCGCTCAAGCAAAATGCTCTGCAAGAATGGTTGTTAGCATTTTTAATTATAAACTCTTTATATATTTATTTAAATGAGTTGAGATAAAAAACCCACAGTGAATTAGTGTTTTATAAAGCATTTTAAAAGACTTTGAGCACCATATGAGCATATGGTTTTATGTTAATATTTCTCTCGGCAGGTATTATTGAGAATTGGCAAAATAAAAAAACCTACATATTTGTTCTTCTGCTTTGTGTAATGAACATCTGTATTCTAGTCTACCTCAAATGTCTGTTTATGAAGTTAGAGAAATCCACTGTCTAAGGAGTACGCCAGAACAGCACTGGAAACTGAAAAGAAATACCAGCTGATGGTCTGGCTGACTAAAGGGAATGAAATAAAACTCAAAGCTTCACCTGTCTCTAATGAAACTCATAGGGAAAACCCTTAAAAGACCCAACTATGGCATTCAGTAGCTGTATGTTCATTAGAAAGCTGTTTCTTCTCTGCCAACTCTGTCCTGAAATCAGGATGGACAGAGAAACTGAAGCCTCAGCAGCCCAGAAGAAACAGGAATTACTCAAAAATGCAGAAAACACAGCAGAGAGAAGACCAAAAAAATCTGTGTCTGCATTCATTGAAATCTATGGAAGTTTTGCTCTCAATGCTAACACATGCTTTACTGCTTTGACTGAAATATTTCTTCTACACAGTCCACTCAGATTCAAGAACTGTTAATATCATCCCACCATGTTAATGCCACTGCACTGGGGTCGGTCCATCTGCCGTCTGTTTACAGGCTGGGTTGGGAAGGATGGCACCATGAGGACACACTGAAAACCTGAGACAAGCACAAGAACGTTTCGTAAATCGCTGACCTCAAAGCCCACAGAGATGTAAAATCAGGCAGAGAGCCCAGAGGCACGGGCAAGTAATATAAAAATATATTTTAAAAACCCCAAATAGCCTGCACAGTACTACTCTAGAAAATTACTGTCATCTTTCTAATACAAGTTTCAAAGACCTCTACAAAACAAACTAGCCAAACTTGAGATAATGGTCTAACTTCTTGTTGTTCTCCACCATGGAAGAATGACACTGCACTTAACTAATCATCGTGAATGAATCGATTGCACAATTACCATTAGTGCAGTTATCTGATTATGCCCTTTCACACAGCTAAAGGAAATCAAAGGCAATCCACGTACGTTAATGTGCTGCACCTTTTCTGCAGGATATTCTGGCATCGCATTAAGTGCTATTTCTAGAAATTGCCTGCAGTGGATTTAAATTCTGCTCGGGTTGAATAAAGGGAAGATAATGTTACTTCAATCTCTTCAAGTCATCTGGGTTTTGTTTTGATCATATTTCAGGAATATTCACATGCTTCCCATACATACTGTAAGAGTATTTTTGTAACATAAAGTTCTCCTTTCCAAGGTCATTTATTTTAGTTTCAACGCATCTGTGCTGATAAATGGGAGATGAAGGGGCATGAGAACTTACTTCCCCATTTAATCACAAACTCTAAGCAATAAAGCGTATTCCCTAAGTACTAAGAATAGTTTTGGGCCAAATCTTACATATGGGAAACTCCCATGACTTTTAATTAGCAGAGTCAAGAACTATAGGATTCATTTCTGAGGCGACCTCTATACCCCTTTACTAGGTTAATCTTGAGGGTAGCTGAGGCTGAAGCACTGCTGTGGTATGTATGGGTAAGGTACCTATCCTATGGATACACACACTGCAGCCTTTTAGGGCACCTGCGCATGGGGTCTGCCCCCAAGTCCTTGCAGGTCTCTTCCAGCTTGTTTCTACTACACACATCCAGGACCCTAACTATCTGGCCCCAAATAAATAGCTCTGCTTGGCTTACATTACTGTTTACCACCGCCACTTAACACAAAAAGGGGAAACCCAGTCCTGAGCTCCCTGCACTGGCCACCGGCAGCCAGAAGCTGGTGTTGAATGCAGCAATCAGCATTGGCACCCTCAGGTTTCCCTGAGCACCTGCACACATGTAGACTTTATTCCATTGCAAAGGTGAAAGTCCATTGGTATTGCCTCAGTCAAAAGCACCTTTGCTTTCCTCATTCCCATGCCTTTCTCAGACCCAGGCAAGAGGGCTACAAAGAAGTGCACTCTCATGGCCTCAATGCCTTGTGAAATCTTAGTCCAGTGTGGGATGTCCCGGAAGCCACTATGGACCCAGGCCCGCCATGAAGGCTGTGATAAGACTTGCCATGGCAGGAGAAGCACCAACAAGGCTATTTGCTTTTCTAAAAAAGCAAAAGAAACCATGCTGAGCCCAAGGAAACCCATTTTGTGATTGGGGGTATCACTAAGAGTAAGTCTGAAGGATGGGCCCTTTCAGAAGGCAAGGAAGAAAGGTGTAAAAACTTGAAAACAGAGAAACTAGCTGCACAGGGCTACTGATTAGCATCAGTCAAGGATCCACCTCCTCTGTGTTTTCTTAGCCCTCTTGTCCTCCATATACCTACTCATTGGGTAGTTCTGGTAGTGCCTAACAGGAACCAAGCTGTGCAGTAGGCATAGCCATCACAAACTTTCTTTTCAATGGCTTCTGTGTCAACACTAGCTCTGGCAGAGATGGGGCGCTTTTGCTGGTATATCCATCAACCCAACTTGGGATGCTACAGGATCACTTTCCAGATATCTATATACACACCTGGCAGAATACACTTCTTGGCAATGATCACTGATCATTTGGCATAAAAGGATGTAGAAGCTAGAAGCAAGATGGTGGTGCAGTCAGGGGAAGAGCATCGTCCGTCCGAAATCAGCGACATGTTCCCTTACCCTGGCACCCTGGAAAAGCCACTGCTCTAAAAGTCTCAAGGTCCCTCTCTCAAAGGTCCCTTCAAAGCAAATCTTGGAAGAGTAGACAACTGGCAAACTTCTTGGTCCTCCCTGGACTTTTGCTTGGGCTGATACAAGCGTGGAAGACAAGGCAGGGGTAAGAAAACACTGACCAGTGACAGAGATTACTGGCTGGGAAACAAAGACAACATGGGACCAGGGTAAGACTGTGGGAGAGAGCGAGCCTTGTGGGACAGGCTGGCACTGCCTGGCTTTCTGGGGCACGCCAGGCTGCTCGGAAATAGATTTCTGGCATGTAGTCACAAACAGAATTAGCTGGTGCCTGGCCCAGGAAGGAATCAGCTCCATGTGGCTCACATGGTGCCATCAGCCAACCTGGACAAACACTGCAAGCCTGGGATGGGGAAATGGAGGGGTGGATTTTGGGGTGTCAAGGGAGGCAGCCAGCTGGCTAGGGCCTGGGTACCAAGCGGGATCAGAACCTTAGAGCAAATAGTTTGCATTCAAACAAAGACCATTCCCGTTAAGATCTTTTCTGACATTGCATAGGGTGACTGTGGGAAGCACTGGCTTGCTCAGAAATGACATAGAGGCTGAGTCTGAGGACGGGAGCATGGCAGGAGCCTTCTGCAGCCGCAGGCGCAGGAGCACTGGGCACAGACAAGCCACATCACCCTGCCACCCGCTTCTCCTGCTGCTGCTGATGGGGGAGATCTGGGTTCAGTGGCCGTCTCACCACCAGTGCAGGAACGGAGAACCATGAGGGGGTAGGCTGAGGGATAGGCGACAGTGTCCTGCTGTCTGAGCACGGCACCTTGACCAGGGCCACAGCCATATCGTCCTGCCTGGGAGCCCTGCCACCACAAGGACACCTGGACAGGGAGATGACAGGGACAGAGACACCCTGGGGCATAGATAACCCAAGGGTGTGTCTGTGGGTGACCCACTTGGGAAGACAGAAGGAGGAAAAGCAGTAAGTGGCAAAGAGCAGCAAAACATCATCACGAACAGGATCATGTAGCTTTGTGAGACAACACACTGCAAGCACAAGCAAGGAGCAATGGAAGCTGATGCAGAAAGGACAAAGGTAAAAAAGACACAAGTGAGTACATGAGCAGAATAACTATGCTCACAGTTTATTTTCAGTCAAAATATTTCTTTCCGCCAAGAGTAAAAGTTAGAAGGAAAAGGTAAAAGAAACCTAATGTGTACGGCTATGAATGAAATACCTCAATCTCAAAAGACCAAAATGGGAAAAATAAAGCTTATTTCAATTCTAGTTAGATTCCCTTTTCAAAAGACACCTGGCTCTGACACTCTGATTGCATTTAATCACATCTGTCCTATTAAGCAAGAGTGAATGACCTAAACTGTATAAAAATTGTTGCTGGCCCAAACATGACTCACCAGGAATGAAAGCCAGACCCATTAATTACTTTCTGTGAAGGATTCCCAAAAGTGCATTATTCACCCTGAAGTTCTAAGCCCTTTGTAGTTCATGAGGCAGAGGTGGGAAGACGCTCGTTCAGATGCAGGCCTTTGGACTCAGCATGCACAAACTTGTGGGAAAGGGGAGTGACAAAAATGACACAGGATTCAAGATGATTAATTAACTAGCTGTAACAGAAGTGCTGCCGTAATCATAAAGGGAGATGCGATTAAATGTACAAAGAACTTGATGGGAATCAGGTGACCTATAATCAGTTATAAATTTTGTTACTTACCAGCTCTCTGTTCCTATCCATAGTCTGTGCCCCCAGCCAGGTGTGTCTCCTGTCTGGTTGAGTATAAGCTCATCAGAATAGCAAGTGTCATACCCGGTGATGCTTTGCAACTTCCAAGTTTTTACAGACCTTCTGAGCTTACGTGACTGTCATATCTAAAAGTGATAATAAAACATATTATATCTTAATGAAATAATGAGTTACTGCATAAATATCCTATGTTCACAAAAATATTAAAAAACCCCACTCTGCATTCTATGCTAAACTTTTTTTTGTAATGAGCGCGTTAAAAGGCTGCTGTGTTATTATTCTGAATTATTCTGAAAATACTTGCCCTGATTATGCAGCAATAGGCATGTGCAGTTGATTTGAAGGAGCTAAACTTCGCATCAAATTTCCCCTGGGTACTGTGTGAAACTGCACAATAAATGAGTGTTGCTGTAACTTAAACAGATACCGACTCTTCAGAGACACGAAAATAAAAATGTTGTGGTGTTAAAATGTAGCCCTGACAGGTCTGTTACACTCTTCACAAAGTCTGATAGTTTTCTTCTAACAGTAGCTGCCTTAAAAATTAATGATGCATACTTTCAATGTTATCTCATTACTGATGTACAAGTCAGTAGGTTCAGATGAGATTCCAGCTAGATGGGTATGTCCTCCACGTATCTGGGAATGGGCTCAGTTCACCAAAAAGCTTTCCTTCTGTGTATCTTCATTTTTCTACTTAATCTACAGCGACTTTCTGTGAGATCTTCCACTCTCTGCTCTCCTTTCCAGTTACCAGTAAGACTGCTTTACATCTCCATCTTGGGTTACAATTTCCATACGATAGCATAAAAATAGAGGGTTTTTTGACTGAAGTTTGGAAAAAAAACCCAAATATTTTAAGCTGTGAGGCAGAAAAAAATCTTCTTCTATAGCACCTGTTAAACTTTCCAGTAATGTTTGAAAAGATCCAAGCAGATGAGAACTTTCCTCCATAAAGATGTATACAGCATTCAGAGTATTGAAACTCCCAGCGTAATTGTTATGATAAATTTCCCGCTGGCTTATTATCACCAATTAATAATGCAGAAAGTAAGTAACTTTTAGCCTTTTAATTTGGACTCATTTAAAATTAATTAATCTCTTTAGCCATATGTCAAACATACAAACCAGCTTTCTAAAGGAGTGTCTCTGTGATTTAACAGAACTTCTTATAGAATCATAGAATCATGGAATTGTTTAGGTTGGAAGGGAATTTTCAGATCATCGAGTCCAACCACCAACTTAACTCTGACAAAAGCATGACTAAACCATGTTGCGAGGCACCACGTCTACCCGTCTTTTAAATACCTCCAGGGATGACGATTCCACCACTTCCCCACGCAGCCTCTTCCAATGCCTGATAATCCTTTGGGTGATGACATTTTTCCTAGGATCCACCCTAAACCTTCCCTGGGGCAACGTGAGGCTGTTTCCCCTTGTCCCATCGCCTGTTACTTGGGAGAAGAGACCAACACCCTCCTCTCTACAACCTCCTTTCAGGTAGTTGAGGAGAGCAATAAGGTCTCCCCTCTGCCTCCTTTTCTCCAGGCTAAACAACCCCAGCTCCCTCAGCCGCTCCTCATAAGATTTGTGCCCAATCCCATCCAGTTGGCTCCCTCCATCCCAGAAAAAGCCTGGGAAGGTAGGTAAAATCAGCATTCTGACCCGAAGACCAGCAGATGTGGCTCTGCTGGGGGCACACAGGACGTGAGGGAGTGCAGTCCAGCACCCCTCACCCAGCTGGGGCCTCAGATTTCAGTGGACACATACATGCCAATAGCCGACGGATATATGCACATTCAATATTCCCAGTACGGGAGAAATCCCAAAACTGGTGTTGTTTTTTTCTTTTCCATCTGAATGGTGGTTTACACTGCTTGAGCTTATGCTGCTAACATCAATCGATTAATCTCTAAATGAGAATTAATGAAGATGTATGCTTAATACCAAGCTGGTCTGGCTGGGTGCCCAGGTACTGGGAGCTATGTGTTTTTTTCGTTGCTGGAATGCATTAACTCTCACTGATGTGCAGAATTTGGATTTTATTGTTATTCTTTCTAAATTAAAAAAAAAAAAAAAAACCCACAACAAACTGCAGAGGCAGAATATCTAATTAGTACTATAAGACTGAGAAATAATAACCCAAGTTTGGTCAGTAGGACAAAGTGCTCACTTTGGGTGGAATTCTAGTGAGGGCAGTCTGAAAGGAGCTGTGAGATTTGGTATGAAATGAAAGGCTTTCCTCAGCCTTCAAAGCATCTGATCTCCCAGGAAATAAAAACTTAGGGAACTGAGTCCTACTTAAGTCTTTCTTTCAATAGAAAGAGCACTACGGAAATTTACTGGTTAACAAATGTTTGAATTTACAGAAATTTCAGTTCCTTAAAATGCTGGTCACATATGTTAAAAGATGAACAGTAAGTTGCAGAATGATATCTGCTTTACAGAGGGTTTTTCTTTTTTCCATATTATTTTCCACTATGTGAATGGTACAAAAAGAAATGAAGTTAATTTTCTGATAATTTTTTCATTTGAAGACCAAAAACTACACATTATCATTTTGAATTATGACTTGTAGCCCTTTCTCCCCTTTTTCAGCAGAGGCTGAATTTTGTTTCATCTGCCTCATCTGCTTTGAAATATCCCAGAACCATGCAGCTCCGGTCGCAATAAAAGTATTTCTGCTGCATAATATAATCAAAAATGTAACATAAAAAGTTAAAATAGGTATCTGCATCTATTTTAGATTTGTAGGCATAGGTATCCTTTGCTAGCACCTCCCAGTGGAATAAACCCTTTAATTTTTATTCTGGAAAGCTCTTCGGCATCGAGCAGTCTTAGCTGCTTTCACTGGTACTGTTCTCTGGCTGAACCGAGACTGGTGGCCAGCTGCTTTGTAAGACGAATGTTTATTCTTGCTAAAATCTGTGCTGCGACAGCATGCATAATTAAGGGAAATGTATTTTACGGGACTGTGGAAGCTGAAAAGCACATAATCATTTGCTTTATGTTTATTTATGCTAAGGTTCAACTTTGCATCGTCTGCCCAGGTGACCACTTTGTCTCCCAGGCAGCCTGCAGTGGGCAGATCAATGCGTTGGAACAGGTAGGTCCTGTCACACAGAAGATCTGCTTGAGGGTAGGAAGGCTCTGCACCTGGGGGTGCTGGTTGACTGCCAGTTTAATGTGAGCCAGCAGTGTGCCCAGGTGGCCAAGAAGGCCAACAGCATCCTGGCTTGTATCAGGAATAGTGTGGCCAGCAGGATTAGAGAAGGGATCGTCACCCTGTACTCAGCACTGGTGAGGCCCCATCTCGAGTACTGTGTCCAATTTTGGGCCCCCCCCTCCCTACCAGAAGGACACTGAGGTGCTGGAGCGTGTCCAGAGAAGGGCAACAAAGCTGGTGAGGGGTCTGGAGAGCAAGTCTCACGAGGAGCGGCTGAGGGAGCTGGGGTTGTTTAGCCTGGAGAAAAGGAGGCAGAGGGGAGACCTTATTGCTCTCTACAACTACCTGAAAGGAGGTTGTAGAGAGGAGGGTGTTGGTCTCTTCTCCCAAGTAACAGGCGATGGGACAAGGGGAAACAGCCTCACGTTGCACCAGGGAAGGTTTAGGATGGATCCTAGGAAAAATGTCATCACCCAAAGGATTATCAGGCATTGGAAGAGGCTGCGCAGGGAAGTGGTGGAATCGTCATCCCTGGAGGTAATTAACAGACAGGTAGATGTGCTGCCAAGGGACATGGTTTAATGGGAACTTGGCAGTGTCAGGGTCATGGTTGGACTCAATGATCTGAAAGGTCCCTTCCAACCTAGATGATTCTATGATTCTAAGAGTGAAAGTTTTACCTTCACTACTAAGTTGGCATCACCCAAGATTTCATACCACAGCCGCACTGCAACCTGCAACTCTCAGCGCTGTTGATTTATTTAAATAGGAGTTGTTGGTTTAATAGTATTTAACTAAACTCACATACTGATAGAGACAGCACAGTTGAAACCAGCTAAGCTTTGGCAGCCTGTTCCCATTGATGTAAATGGAGTTTTGTGTCCTGGATGGTGACAAGGGAACCAGGATGACAAAACGAAAATTATCCCTCGCACGTCACCCACTGGTGCTTGGCAACAGGGAACTACCAAACGCTCCTGCCCAATCTGAACTGCCTGTACTAGAACATTTCTCACATTACACATACTCTGCATATCTTTTACACATCTGTAATGAAACATAGCTATGTGTATGCATCTGTGTATACACACACATGCTCTAACACATATACATATGTGTATATATATATTTTTATATATGTTTATTTACACACATATTGGGCTGCTCTCATGTTGGGACAAAGCTGTATCTGTTCCCAAAAGTGATTATTTGATCACAGCTTCATCCTGCAAGAAGATCAGACATATTAGCTCCCAATACTTTTGAACTTCTCTCGCTGGAGCAAGCTTAAATCCCTTTTACATATTGGGTTTATTAAGAAATTTGTTTTCACTGCTTCAAACAATATAAAAATCATTGCAAGAAGCTATGTGTGTTCCTGGTGGAATTGTAAGATCTTTGGGAACAATTTTCACATATTTTCCAGCAAAGTTAGACGGCTTTGTCCCAGATTCTAATGCTACCCTGGGGGGATTAAGCTGTTCAGAGATTGCATCCAGTTCTGCACAGATCCCAGGAAAAACATACTTGCTCGTCCTGGCTGCAAATTTTTAGGTGAGAGGTTGAGCTGCTGCTCTGTGCTGCCTGTGGGCCAGAGGAACTACACAGTTTTGCCAAGAGACAGAACACGACATCGTTTTTAGGGCTGGGACAAACCATTTTCCTGAGGTGCCACAGAATTCTTCAATTAACAGTTTTCCATGAAGCTAGGATGAGCATGTTGATGCAAATCAGCATGCAGCCCCTTGTCCTAAAGTTGCTGTATTTACTAAATTACTTTGTGATATAGTGACATTGTACTTTCAGAGGTCTTAATCTCCCTGGTTTTAAACCAACTATTAACCACAACCTGGTATGGCACTGGCACCAAAAGAACTAAACAGCAAGCTTCCCTGTGGTTATAAGCACCTATAAAATAATTTGTAATCTTGTAAATTCAGATTTGACAGAGCGCTTGAGCATATGCCAATTTACAGTACGTAAGTAGTCCCTCTGGCTTACATCTGTGAAGACGAGGGAGGAGAACACTGTCAACTTATGAAAATATTTGAGAAAACATCACTCTCCGGAAGTGCATATGTACTAAATAATGTGAACTCATTATGAATACTTCAACTTAATGAACGCTTTCTGAATCCTCTAATAGAGTGGCCAAATTAAATCTGGCAAATGTAAATCTGAATCGACTTAGACATAGAATCAGATGATTTGAAAAATGGTGAAAAAGCCATAAAACGCTATAAAACCCAGCAGGGTTCAAGGGGCAGGTGATATCTTCTGCCAGCTGACCTCTTACCAGCTTCTCACACCTGGGGATTGTTTTAACTTTTTACATTTCCAGTTGTTCCTGATGTCCATGTATATCTTTTTGGGGCAGCTGGCTGTGTCTGTTCCTTTAATCTTGAGAAATCAAGCCTGCAAACATCACACGTGGAGGCTCCAGGTGATCCTAGAGGTCGCAGGCTCCTGTGCTTTGACAGCTTTGTGTACCTGCCAGAAGTGAGGGCATTCTGCCCAATTAGTAAGAACTGATTAAAAGGAGAAACTGAGGCGGGCTCTTACAACCCCTCCATATACACAGCAAAGGGTAAGGCAGCAGCGAAGGTCCCTTCAGCGTTGCTAAATCCTCTGAAGGCAGCCACAGCACTAATCCTTCCTCCCCATTAGGGGCATTTCCAGCACTGCTCCTGCACCCAGCATGTTTCCACTCGGTATCAACACCTTCCTACACATTTACAAGGAGCGGGTAGGCAGGCTAGAATAACAGGGTCCTCCCCCACGGCATAGACTAGGAAGTATCCGGCAATTTAGCATGAATGAATAACTCAACAGTTTATTTTAAATGGAAGAAATCTGATCTGCAATAATTGCATTTTCGGTATTTTGAGTACTATAATAGATAACACAAAATGATGCAAACATTTTAAAAAGCAAGAATAATGCAAAATGACTTCTGCTATAATACAAAGCAAATGTTGGCAACAATAGGAAATAGATCAGATGAAATGCTAATTTATATAGCACAAGAGAAATGCAACTGCTGTACAGGCTTTTGCATATTGTAAGGCAAGAAAAAGATCAATTACATATAGGCAAGCCTATGGAAGAATAACTAATCCACAGCATTTGAAAAGTAGCTTTGTATATAAATTTCCAGACAAAATGTAAATATGATTTGATTTCTTGCTGAGCATATTGCTCTAATTTTTGTAATACTTGGTTTGTATTTTCTGTATTACGTATGAGAAAATTACATGTTGTTGAAGTGCCCACTTCCATTTAAACACTGGCACCATTAAATTAGAGCTATGTTAACAGTCACCATTTGAGAAAAACGCAAACGCAAAAGTTGTCATTGCAGTAGGGCAAAATCCCACTTTGAAAAATGAGGTAAGTAAAAATAAAACTATGGCAATATAAACCTAAAAGGGTTTCCATAAAGTGCATAAAGTTCCATTGTATTAATTCCTTTAGGAAAAAGATTTTGCAAATGTATATCCAAAGCAAGTGTTAAACTACAGTTCTACATTGTTTGAGTTTAGGAGCTAGTGTTGTGACATTTGATTCTTATTTTCCAGGTAACACAAAAATATTCACTTAAAAGCAGCAACTATGGGGCGGCAAACATATATATGTATATTTTTGTAACTATACCTTCAAGTAGGGCATTTAAGATATAGTTATTTTGATAAAATTACTCAAAGGGCTACTATACATATTTTGCATGAATTACTGAAGAACGGCGTTATCGATTAGACTTAAAAAAATATTTTACACAGCAGTTCCATTTCTGAAAATGGAAATTCATTAAAAATTGTAGTAAGAATTAAAGAAGCTGGAATTAAATCCATCCTTCAGATTATTCCCCTAAGAAAAATCATACTGCTTATTTTTTAACCATTTGACTCAACAAGAACTTATTTAGGAACATTTTGCTGATGAAACAGAGACCCAGACATTGTAGCAAATAATTAAATATATCATAAAAAGACAGACTTGAAACTTCAAAATAAATTAGAAGAATGATTAAGTGTGTAAGTCTGTACTAGGACAGACATAATGTGATTCAAAAACTCTAAGCAACTAGCTAAATTTTTTAATTCATTTGAGGCTTATTAATCTAAACTATCTGGAGAAGTTGTTGACTCATGAATTCAGTTGACTGTATGTATTCAAACCTCAGTTTTTCACCCAAAACCAGGTACCAATGATGTGAAATAAACAGAGCAAAATTCACAGAGTTCAGACATCCTCAAGTATGTTAATGCCCTCCTGGGAACCTGAATGGAGGAAAACATAGAAGTTTAGATCATAAAAGAAACCAAAAGACATCTCAGAACTGTATGGTTAATATGCAAACAAAAGTTGCTCTATTTCCACATTTGTATTTGCATTATGCTCACAAAGTTTGGATTTAGGGACTTCAAGCTAAATGTTTGCATTTTTATACAGAACAAGAAAGAATTCTCTCCTTGATAAATCTATGGTACTATGCAGAGCTTTATCCTTCCTCTTAGGTCTGGCTTTTAAAATTTAAAGGCCTCAAAATATTACGATCAGTTGTGGTGCTGGAAGAAGGAACTTCAATTGCAGAATTCTATTCACATGTTCTTAATGAGCTGAGATCAGGTAGCCAAACCACGTTCTTAACTCTACAAACAAGTATGAGACAGAATCTTAAGAAACTATTCTTTAGCATTTTTAAATGGTCAACCATGCGGTAAATTAGATTATCCCTAACCTGGAACATTCTTGCAGCAATGAAAAATGGATAGGATAATAGAAATGTTATGATAGCATCTATTTTTTGTAGTACGTCTCAAGTATTTAGGTACCAACAACCTACTAATGTACACAGTCCAAAGGTTATTTCTGCTACTAGATTTTATTAGGAAAATAATTTTCCCCCATCATAAAAGAAATTGCTTTTTCATTGAAAGACTAAACATTTTCAGAATCTTTTTCAATGAAATCCGAAATATTTTCACCACATACAATTTCCATGCAAATATTTTCAAATTTAAGTTAAAACTGTTTCTTCATAAAACCAGCTCAAGCTATTATATTTATATGATACCTTAAAAGGTATTATTGTAGCTTAATATTTCACATCAAGAAAGCATTTGAAAGATGGCTTTATTGAAATTTCTGTACTTTCTGCCTTCTAATTAGAAGAGGAATTCCTAAACGCTAGCTTGGGGAAATCCACCTTTTAGAATAAACACTCTGATAGATCTCTAGCCCTAACTGCTGAGAATTTTTACTCAATTCCAGTTGTGTGGATCCCCTGCCTTCACCTTGTGTTCATACAATATCCCTACAGTAACAGCAGCAATTACTTTCATGTAAAATAATACTATTATTACTATATGCAATGAATTTGTAGCTTGTCATTTGCTAAATGAAATTTGGCAAGTAAAACCAAATGTCAGTATCATATGACAACACAGGAGCAGAGCAACAGGAAGAGTTCTGCAGAACAGTGGAAAAGACTTGGGAACTTCAGCGCTGCTATTTTAAATATGTCTGTTCTAGCACCAATCTTTGTTCTTTTAAATTGTTTTTCTGTACTAGTATATACTCTCCTTTGGAAGCTCTGCTCTTCTGATTGATCTTAGAAGCCAAACTTCACTTTCACGGTAGTTTTTGACCTTTAAAAATGATAGAATGACTTTCATTAATAAAAGATAAAGCGAAATAGCAAACTTCAGACTTATTTTTTACTTGATAGTAAATACAAAATAGCTTAAAAAGAATCTACAGACCTCTTCAGAAAACTCTTAATCATGAAGGTCTTTATTTAAACAAAAAGAAAGCTACCTGAATAACTATTCAAGTCTGATTCTTGGGATGGCTTTGATCTCCAGCTTTAGACCACCTACATTTAGCTTTCTATATATGTGTTACATGTCAAAATTCCTATTAAATTCAATGGAAATCTAGTAGACATGCCTAACAGACTCTACAGAGCTCATTTAGCAGCAGATATTGTACCTCCCATCCCACGGGCTGGGTACCCCAGCATCCTTGGGGGTTCCACTGGCCCAATCTGTACGGCCTTGAAAAAGAACTATGTACCCAGCATAGTCTTGACTTCTAAATATGAGGGCAGGAGAGGGTATTTCAAACTCACACTACTCCTTTTATGCCAAAGAAAGACCTGAGTCCTTCCCCAGAGAGTGGGGGATTGCCTACATATGGGTAAAACCAGAATTAATGAGAATGATTTAGTATCAGAATCAAATGTACAACTTCTTCAAATGTTAAATACTTCTCTCACGCCGCTTCATGTCCTTGATTTTATTAACATACCCACTATTTTCATGAGCAAAACAAAGAAAATTAGGATTATGCTGTTATTTCTTGGACAAGTTAAAAGGCTGTGCAACTTGGCACACATTAGTCATAAAACATGACCTTTTTTGCAAGATAGTTGTAAAAAAAATGGTTTTATTGTTATGAATTATAGATCCAAGTCCTTCCTGTTGACTACATCACTGAATTCCTTTCTATGACCTTCTCACCCATAAATCTTGCCACACAGTAAATCTGAAAACTAACAAGTAGTTCTCAAATGTTCCAATGAAAACATGCACTCTGAAAGCACGTGTAATAATACATAATGAAGAAATTCAGAGCAAAACTTTTCGGAATCAAAATTGTGGGCACTGATCCAATAGCAGAAGTTATTTTAGCTCTAAGTTTTTTTTTAAGTCATCAACATCAATGAAGAACCCATACCAATGGGATTCTTAGAAATCATATTATAAGCACTTTATGGAAGACACTGTTTCCTGTCCAGGGTTTAAGCATTGCCTACACGATCAACTCGATCCTGTGGCATCTAACTCATAAATAAGAAAAAAGTTAGATTTTTTTACTTAAGTAAAAAAAGTAAAGTTCTGACCATTCTCAGAGACACCATTTCTATTTATAAGTCCTCAATAAAAGTTACAGACTTTGGACCTACAGGTATCCATGCTGAATCGCCAAAACAGATCACCTCTGAAGAAGGACCATGCCTGACTTGCCTGGCTTGAAGCAGAAGAGATAATGGGAAATTATGGGAAAGCATTCACTTGCTTTTTGAGGGATTTGGGAACAGGATATGCTGAATACTGAAGTATTAAGGTTCTATATGGAAAGCTTCCATCCATACAACAGACTTTCTTCAGGGAAAGTAGACAACCGATATATATATGTTCACTGGAGGAAACCGATCCATGCAAAGAAAGGAAGGACATAAAGTGCACCTCTGAGATAAAATTCACATTTGGCTACTTGTTAACACTTATGTTGAAGCCAAAAGTCAGATTAAAAGACACACAGTTTATATTTTGCTTCTTTATTGCTATGATTATCTACCTATTATGTATAACATACGTTTTTGTGCTGTTGTGTCTGTGTGACCACCTTGCTTACATCAATACTTTCTTTTGAATAAATATACCTCTATTTCTCTCTGAAACAGTGAACTTTTTAAGTTACTCCTTCCTGCCTGTTTTACTTCTGATAACTTGTGATGGGCCAATGGGTCAATAAAACTGATGGATTTCATATGCTATAAGCATCCTTAATATTCAAAGGAATACTCAAAGGAAAAGCTTGTTCTATCCTGCAAAACTATTATCGACAACCATCCATGATGTAGGTTGAAATATCAGGTCGCAAAACTGAATTTACTCATTTTGTATGATCATTTTGTCTTTGAATTAGATCTTAGCACCACAAAAGCATTTAGCCATCCCATTTCATGTATTATTATTAAATAATATACATAGCTTCACTTTAGTGGTTTATGGTTTTAACTTCAGCTCAGATTCAAATGAAATTCAGCAGCACAAAAAACAGGTTTAAATGAGCCAATCAAAATACAAATTTAAGCCAAATTCTAAGTTCAACTAAGTACAAGATGCCTTTGTATTTAACATTGCTTGTTTCACACACACAAAAAAACCTCACAGCTTTATTTGCTAGTGTCCAATAAAACCAAGAATCTTAGCTTCTGTTACCTCGTTATTTTGCTCTAAAAATCATTTGTTTAGTAAAGTGATTCCTTTGGAGACAGCTGATATCATTATCATGATCCAAAAGAGTAGGAATTATTATAGATATTTGATACTATCTTACTAAAGAAAAATATTTAAAATTTGTAATGAGCATACCCATTCTTCAGTACTCCAGAACATCCTAAATAGAAAGCTTACTTCTTTTGGCTCTCTTTAACTTTGAACAACCTTCTTCTTTCTGTTAATAAAAAAACAAACAAAAAGGCAAAAAACAGTAAAGCAAACAAAGCAGTAATACTAAGCTAACAGCTCAACTAAAAAGTTGTTTCTGAGTGAAATGCTTAGTTGAATGATATGAGAAGTAATTAATGAAAGTTTTTATTTTCCAATGTAAATATAAAGTATGTTTATATGTATAGTAGGTGTATAATTAAAACCAGAGCTATTTTGATAATACCCTTTCGCATGCTGGCAGCCAAGACTTTCAAACCCAAATGATTATTTTTGGTGTCCAAACTTGAGATAATGACAAAGGCTTACTCTTCAGAGAAGTGTTTAGCTATGTCCCCAGTCAGCACTATTGTATTTTAATCTGGAGAGAGGAGGAGTCAGACTAATGAGCACTGGAGTCCATCCCTATTCCAGTTAACAGACAAGTCCCCGTGCTATTCCTGAGACTCCAGCTGAAGCTTTCCCAGAGCTGTGCATCTGCCTCACTTGGCTCCAGCAGTGGCAGTGCTGCACTGTCAGCATGTCAGGCGGACTGTGAGACTTTGCTGTCTCCTGCCGCTTCCCAAAAGTAGCTTGCAGGGCTCAGGCTGGTACGCATGCTACTCAGAGCCTGCCTGGAGAGAGAGGAATGGCATGTGGCACTTGTGACTCATGACTAGGACAGGACAGTGCCCCTTCCCCATCCCAGCAGTGCTGCCAGACCAGCTACAAGCTCTCTGCTTGCCCAGTCTGCCCAAGCTGCAGAGCTAGGTCCATGCTCACAAGCCCTAGTGTGGCTGAGTCATTCCCAGTGTCAGGCAAAGGACTTCAGCACTTAATTCATATTATGGTGGAAGTCTCCCTCCAGAACTCAGACCCCTGGGGTTGTTATTCTTATAACCACAGTTATTTTTAGTTGCTATTTTTCTTTCTTCTTTATGAGGCAGACTCCTGACTCTACTGCTGTAGCATCGCAGTGCTGGGCCTGTAACTAGTGGCTCAGTTGTAGCCCTGCGGAAGGGCCTTTCCCAGCTGCAGTTGGATGGGGCCAGCTCAGAGCAGCTGCGCTGGCGTTTCCCACACCAACTCCTCTCTTCCCTGCTGCAGCCTGAGCTCCAGGGTATGAGTGCATTCCTGCAGCAGGCCCCTGAGGCTGCTCCACTGGCCCTTTCTGAACTGCACAGATAGCACAGACTGTGCTTTTTTGATTACCATTAAAAACTGCAGAATTGTCTTGCATTTGGTTTTAAAGGCATAACAAAACAAAAAGATTGACACATAAAATTTAATGTTAACAAATGCAAATTAAGTGGAAGAACGTGAATTACGGATACATACTCTTAAGTTCTTAATCAACAGTAAATGAGTATGTTGACAAGGTAAGTTTATACAGTGCAACATGTGAGTAGGCGAAGGCACTTCAGATCAAGTATGGGTAATGAGACCTCAAATGGTCATGCTTGAAATGAAACAGAAAAGGCAAGGGAACCTGGATGAAAAGGGAGTTAAGTGCACACAACTTTTCCTCCTGGCTTATTTTGTAGAGTTACTGCACAGAGTTTTCAGTTGGTTATTAGCAGAAATAATACATACATTATGATGTAAGAAAATAAAATCGTATTGAGCCCTGGAGACTGGGGACCTGCTCCTTCTAATGGGCCTAGTTTGTAGGTAGCAAAACCACAGAGAACGTGGTTGTAAGAAGAAGGAGGTGGAAGATACAACCGAGTTTTAAAGAAGTGATATTTAGAAACAGAAGTGTAGCCCAGTGGTAGCTAAAAGCAATATTTAAGAATAATGAAAAAATATTTTGAAGAGGAATTTAAAAGTAAACACTATTATCATTACAGCATCATCCAAAGGAAAAAAGTATTAAAAAATAAATAAATTCATGTTGGGAACCTATCTAATTGCTGCCGATGATCCCATCTAGTAATAAAATAACAACTTAAATATATTAAATAATTTAGAGAACATAACTTTGAAAAAACTCAGAATGAATTACAAATAGCCTTTTGGAACTCATCTTTACAGAACGTGCTGAATTTAAGGACTTAAGATGGGACGCTTACAGAGCCAGTGAGAATGCTCATATATTGGGCAGGATAAAACGGTTTTCTGTAGAATCAGAAAATCTGCTTCAGAAACTATTTACTTTAAGTAACATCATTAAACGTTTTTATTTCAGTAGGATCTTTTGCAGGAGACAAAATGCGTGCTTGAAGTAACAATAATATAACCAATGGTTAAAGTTAATTTTATCCAAAGCAGGCTCGATAAGATTTCTTGATTTCCCTGTTTTAACTGTAATATGCTAAAATGAAAAAAATAGTATTTTCCTTTTAATCTCCTAATTCAGGTCCCTGTAGACTGGATTAAGGGGTGTATGTGTGGTTTTTTTTTACCTGTCTTCTTCTGGCACAACCTTTCTTTACAGATGCTTCCATGTTGCTCTCCTTGACCAAGGAAGTCGGTTTGGAGGTCAGTGTTTCACATGTCAGATACTCGTTCCCTGTAATCATCTTAAAATACAGACATTTATACCTTCATTAGCAAAAAAACTCCAGTATTTTTCTACTTATTAATATGACCTACTTTTTCAAAAGATGTCCTCATAACACAAAGTTGAAACAACCTACCAAATTACATTTTATAGGTGAAAAAAATAAGCACAACACATTTCATCCGTGTGCCTGATCTGTGAGATAGCAGCCTCATAAAAATTGCACTGAAATCAGCTCAGCTATTTATCTTCTTGAAATGCAGACAGAACCATAGAAAATTTAGCTTGTAAAGCACTTGTAGTTTTCATCTAACCATAACTTTTACTCAAAACAGAGCTAACTTCAAAGTTACATCACATTGCTTTGGGCCCCATCCAATCAAGTTTTGAGAATCTGAAAGGGTAACAACTCTACAACCTCTCTGCGCAATTTGTTCCAGGACCTAACCACTCTCACTCTGAAGACTTTTTTTTTTTCCTTATGCCCCGCGGGAATTTTTTGTGTTGCAACTTGTGCTTTTAGTGAAATTGTAATTAAACTTGTTGTCCTGGTTTGAGGCCAGCCCAGCCCAAACCATGACGCTTGTTATTTGCAAAACTTCCACGTTTGTCTAACAGCACAACGCCTTACACACACTGCAGTCACCACTACACAATTAGAGGTTTGAGATTCCTTCCAGGAGCTGTTTATTAACATGGTTTCATATGGAGACAGACTGGGCACTGAAAATTTCACCATGTTAACCTCACACAATTCTTGATAAACTGTCTTATCCCACCTTAAAAGTCCCAACTAAAACGTGTATCTCTGACAACACAGTAAATCATCTTCCCTTTTGGAAAAAGCAGCAGTGGCTGAAAACATTAACTTATATGGCACTAATTTTAGAAAACTATATTGAGAACAATGGTAGAAAATTACAAAAGCCATGCTCTTCATTGCTTAACATTGTTTTAGAATATACTGAATTTGTGAAAACAGTGAGAAACAGCCCTGTTATTTACCATACCTGTTCCAAGTTAGATCTGGAATGACGACTGGTTGTCTTAGCGATAGTGTCCATAGAATGGCATGCTGATTTATTTTCTTCATTTTTGATGATGCACATCATATCATTTAAGACAGATTCATGAATATTTAACCCTGCTCCTTCATTTGATCTCTTTGTTTGTTGCTGTGATAAACCAAAGTTTGTCATTTCATTGTCTAATTTACAAATCTGTAAAGGTACTTTCTTTGACTGGCCATGTTTCTCAAGAACTTGTGTGGTATTTTGACTTGCAAACTTTTTTCCCCTTCTTGCACTAGAAGTAGGAGATGAATATGTATTCGAACTCAGATTGATGTTTGATTTCTGAAGCACTGACCCAACATTCTTAAGAAAGGAAGGAGAATTTGCCTTTTTGTGATTGACTTCACTTGAATTCCCACCTGAGTTATCAGAAAAATCAGAATTAGTCATTTGTCCACAAGACACTGTTTTCCATCGAAACACAGATGTACCAGGTTTTGCATTTGGTTTTGTGTTCATTACCTGAAGTATGCTGCTATGAGTAGGATTTTTGACTGACATATTTTGAACGGGTTTGTAAACCTGAGTTGCGCTGGATTTGCACACAGTCAGCATGGAAGATGAAACACCCATAATTTTTATTGCTGAATGTCTTTCAGCATTTTCTCTTTTCTTCCCATCCATTTGATTTGTGGTTTTTCCATTCATTTGCATCAACTTGCCTTTGAAAATTGGTATAATTTTGTTGAATTTTGAGGGAGGGAGTTCAAAGGCTGAATTTACAGGCATTCCCAAAGACTTCACAACTGGTAACTCCAGTATTCCTGGTATTTGTGTATTATTCATTGATTTCTCTCTTGCTTCAATGCTAGCCTTTTCTGTACCCTTACAGCTACTCGAAAAAGTGTGTGTTTCTGGCTCTTTGATCAAACGCTCCATCCAGCGGCTGTTTTCCATACTGCATGGTGAAGAAATTCCAGGCAAAGTCTGTTTTCTTGCAGGAGCCTGAGTTAGAGATACTACACAAACCATCTCACCATCCAATTTCATATGCTTAGATTTTATTTCCTGCAATACAATAAGAGTTGTTAAATTGAATGAACCAGATTTAAAAATCAGACAGTGCCACCTAATGCATCACTATATGATATCTACCGAACATATATCACAATATACAACCATACATTTTCCTGTTTTGAATTAGAATGAACTTTTTTTTTAAACAATATTTTGTTGTCACTATAAATGAAGATTTGTTTTCTCCTCCACCCAGTTCTTTGTTTATAAACTATGCTGGAATATTTTATTTCTCAGAAGGAAAGACTTAAATTACAGTCATTATCTTGCTTTAGTGCTTTCCAATTGGGTAATGCCTACCCTTTTTGAGGGGGTCTGCAGAGACTTTGACTGACAGGGCTCCTCATCTTTTAAGACTTCTAAGGGCATCTGTATTCTGAGCAAAAGACAGTTTGGGTGTCTATAAAAACTGCAGATGACAAAGAGGAGCCATTCTAGCTTTGATCACTGAAGAGACATAAACAAGTACTGCTTTCTGAAAGAGGATTATAGTATTTTAGAATCTCTGCAATTTCTGTCACCATTCTTTGTTCAGAATTAATTACTTCATTTCTTCTTTCACACACTATTACCAAAGAAATTTGAGTCTCAGCCTTTGTCACAAGCTCAAATTAAAGGAGTTTTGCTTGCTTGCCTCCTTTCCATCACCAGCCACAGAGTAAATCTTACAGCTTGAGTGTTTTAAAATGCGTAAGTCCACAGAACTTTTTATTTTTCTCGGTTTGTTTTTTTAAAAAATAAATTGTAATAATAATAATAATACTGTTATTATTGTTGTTGTTGTTATTATGGAAGAGGTGTGAGAAATTTCTGGATACCCAGCTGTAAAATAAGGTCTGTAGGACTGCAAATATTGATAGCAACTAATTAACACTAAGTCAAATTTTTTAATGTATTTGTGATGTGAACAACAACATAACAATGGCAAATAGCAATATATTTAATTACACATTTAATTAAAATTTACATGATTGATAGTTGTTTGCTGTGAAAGGCATAGTTTTATGCTCTTACTGTGTTCTGAATATAATAAAGACCGCTTTGTACAAATGAACAAAGTACATGCCATTACTATGTTTATAAAAAAACCTTATACGCACCGGAGCTCTGGAGAGTTCCTGTGTAGCATAAAGTGCTTTACTTGTCATCTTTACTGGAAATCCACATATATGTGAAAAATTATGCTTCATGTCAGAAAGAAAAGAGTTCAACACACTTTCTGAATCTGTTCTAGGGAAATACTGCACTGGCTGACTTCGAATGCAACTTAAAGGGTACCTGAATAAGTGTTCAGGGATACGTAACAAGTTTCTCTACTTTTTTATAATTATGAATCATCTTCATTGAGAAGAAAGCATGAACATGTCTACAGCTTTTTCAAAAAGACGAATAAAAGCACTTAACTTTCATAAGGCACTGAAGCTTATAAAGTTGTCTTCAACACGGTTATACCACACAAATCTACCATAATAACGATTACTCAATATAAGTAATCCTTTGTCTAGTCTTTCCTAGCAAGAAAATTCTCTTTAAAAAAAAAAATCTTTGTTGGCCATATTTTTACAGTAATTTCACTGTTCCTTTTACATCACCACTTAGAGTGGCATTAAGTTTACAGAAGCTGTGAAGCAAACTGATCTATTTGACTTACTATTATTCAATACTAGGACAAAGAGATTTGACCCTGACCGTGGCAGAGGGGTTGGCACTAGATGATCTTTAAGGTCTGTTCCAACCTGAACCATTCTATGATTCTATGACTAAATATTTTGTTCGAATTTATCCAATGAAACAATTCTCCACTGATTTCTATGAGATTATGGAAGAAGAAAATGCAGCACATTCAAAAATAAAAATTTAGAACTTCACTAGAAGTGTAATATGGGAAATGTAAGAAAAATATTCTGAAAGGATACGTAAAGAACCTTTCCCCTATTGGTTTGAAGTAAACACTGAAGTATATTTTTTTCTCTTCAAGATCCTCTGGAAGAATATATCCATACTTTAAAAAAAAACACAAATGTGTATTACAAACTCAGTAGGTACAAAAAAGGTAGGGAAAACCGAAAACAGTGTATATTTTTTCTTACCAGATTCTTCCAATGCAGCTGAAATTCTTTATATGAACGGAAAGGAGATTCTGGAGGAATTATGTGGCTGATGTTTATGATTTGTCCCATTTTCATGCTATGCATAGGTAAAGAAGGGATGCTTAGAAATGGTGTCATAGAACTCAGCTGAAAATATACTGGACTTTTGGGAAAAAAAGGTAGATCTTATTTTTGGCATTGAAAGTATTTATGGATTATTTTTATGTTTTAAGGACTAATACCTTTAGCTCATAAGTTTATGACAGAAAAACAGCAATATTTCCTGAAGTATGGAAAAGAACTTGTCAAGTACAAGTCAAATTTCTCTTGTCTGTAATACTCACTACCAGTGAACGTAGAACATAAGCATATATATCATTACTTCTCATATTTTTATGATGAAAATCATAGGTGAAAATAAAGATAGTTTTTGACAAAGGCAGAAATATGTTTTTTATTTAAATTGACACTTTCTGCTAAAATTGTATTTGAGAAAAATTAATGCTCTTGCATATCACAGAAGTAGCAGAGAGATTGCTGAAAATGAAATAATATTTAAATGTGTAATTTTTGATTCACTGGTTAATTTTTCTCATTTTCCATAACATTGAGACCATAAAAGTAAAAAAGAAAGATTCCTGAATAGAAAACAGACTGTAAAACAGAAGTGTTCATACCAATAGTATCAAATTCACAATTTGTATGGCAAACATTCCAGGAAATGTTTGTTTCTGCTGAAATGTAAACAGAGTCCTACCTTGGCAAAACATAGCACCAGTTACTTAATATGGAGTGTTGCTGAATAACTGCATTTTCATTGCTGTCAAACAGCTTTATGGTGTTTGCCGAAATATCAAAATCTCCCAGCTTAAAAGCAAAAAAACCCAAACACGTTATTTGCAAATATTTCTACAGCAGTACAAAATTAAAATTTCCAAAAATAATTGTGTAGCACAATACACTAAAGCTTATACATTATTATTCTTTTATCAGCTCTCACAGACTGATTATTTCAGAAGATATTCCCATTATCAAACTGCACACTACCTTACGTTAGAGCCTACACTTCCAAAAGTTATGCAAGTGCAAGGTTTAAAGGTTATTTAAATCAGTGAGATTCAAACTTTATTTGAAGTGTTTTAATAAATAAGAGTACAGAAGGAATTTCTCAAACTAAGAACTAAAGTCCAAATCAGAGACACATGTTTGATTGTCTAGTAATTGTGTATGCCACCTTGCCTAATCAAGTGTAAAGATCCAAGCAACAGAATAAATGGGACATACAGTTTCACCCTGCGAGAAGTCAAAAAACACCAAACATTTTCACAACGTAAAAATATTTGACTGTAGGGGCCAATCAAACACTTGGAACTGAGAAACATTTTCTTTCTTTACAGTCTACCAGGGTTTGCATTTATCCACTGACAAGAAAATCTGCCCACTTCTGTTTTAGAAACGTATTAAAATGATCAAACTGATAATTACGCCACGTCATGATTGCTTCCATTATTGCTTTGTGTGATTTTGGAATTGGATTCCTATAGATAGTTTTACTGTTTAGGCTGTCCAACTAGGTCACAGAAGAAAACCTATTCTTCTATTCTAAGAAAGAAGAGTTTGGATCAGAAATACTTGTTTTGGAAGAAAACAGCAATCCTGACAAATATGCTCTTGTATGTATGGACATATTCAACAAAAGTGATATGGCTATCAGAAAGGATGGTAACTTTTCAACCTCAATCATGATTTCTTAATCAGTGTATTAATTACGCTTACAAGCAGCAGCATCCAGGCTGCTCCAGTATTTTGGAAGCTGCATAGAAAATGAAGCAAATTCCAGAATAATTGTCTTAAAACATAGTGCTGACAACTTACCTGTAGCTTCACTTTTAAGATGTTACTCAAAACTGTCTATGTATTACAGTGAATGCCTTCTATAAAACACTGCTAGTAGGAAATCTAGAATCATAAGGACACTTCACGACTATGTTCTATTAGCAGTTTTTGAAAAGTCTCTTAATTCGTCTAGAATCTCAATTTTACAATGCTTGCTAGAATGCATCTATATAGATGCAATATGGATGCTATGCATTTATAACAGATGCAGATAGTCAATGAATATGATTACTGTCTTAATGCTACTAGAAGTAAGCACTTCTATCCCCATTATTCTAACAGCAAGTCACCTAATGGAAAATAAGATGAAGATTAATAAGACAAACACAGGCACAGAAAGTATAACTATTTTATACCTCAGGGGGTGGCAACCGAATTGAGCAAGCCTCCACACTGATGCAAAGCTGTCTCTCTGATACATTGAGGTCTAGAACTAGAATAAAAACAAAGCGCGAAGCTCTGTTTTGAACTACAGTTCATCTGTTAGAAAGCTAAACCAAATGTTTATTTAAAGTAATTGTTAGTCAAAATGCTGCATTTGAAAATCAAAAGGCTAGACTTCCTCAGCATGAAAATTGAAGTTAATTACATTTTAACTGAGAAAAAATAAAATAATAATGAATTACTATCCATACAGTACACCTCCTTAGGAACTCATGGCTGTCCATGCAACTGTATGCTTGAGACGCGTGTCCTTGAAACACAAACACCCACTTTCAAAGCAAATGTAGTTCTTGTAACCATTGGCTGTTCTGAGTCATCTGGCCCAGTTCCACATCCAGAAGTGGTCGATAGGAAAGACTATATGAGCAAGGCAAGCATTTATTGACACATCTCCAGAACATCCACACTGTTCTGAGCAAGCTCTAGCACAGAGACTAAATGTATTATGTTCCTCAACATACGTCCCTGTTACAAATTTAGGCTTCGATATGTACAAATGAAAACTTTAACTTTTATACTGGGATAAAAACATTATTTTGTAATTTCTGCAATAGCTAAGCAGCATGTCTTGTGACTTAACTTTTGTGAACAGCAAACACAGTACATACAGGACAGTCATTTTAGCTCATTTTTCTGTCTGTTATTATGGAATTTTCACATCACTTGCAAGACTCATAATTTGAGGCAAATGCATTTAATTGTAATAATCATAACTTTAAAATGGTAAACTTCAATCTATGGCTGTAGAAAAATTACCTTTTTTGTGGGTAATTTTTCAAAGGTGCAGTTGAGTTGACAACTATTACATAAAGAGCATCATCTGCCATCAAGTGTATTTTGACAGAGATTATTTCAGAATAAAAACAAAACAGACGTTGTGTTGGTAATACCAAGATCATGGCAGTATGAAAGCACATAACTATACCTTGCTCTCACAAGTTTACCATTAACAGAATATTGTACTCACCAACAGCATTTTGCCTTCCTGAACGAGACAAAAAATCTTTTCCTTAATAAAAAAAAATAGATAGACATTATTTTCTAAATCATATGCCTAATGTCTATGCAAAAAAAAAATAGAAGAAATCACAGAGTTTCATTTGTGTGTGTGATGAATGCTGAAAGGTTTGTTCCTTTTAAGGAGAGAAAAAAAACCCTATCAATTAACTTTCTATGGATTCATTAACACCTTATATAAAAGATACATGAAAGTATATTAGTGGACAGCCATTTATACATAATTTTTTACTCCCAGTAAGGAAATCACACATAGAATTCTTTTTAATTGACTAACAGTTAATAAATTTCTCAGGTTCAAAAGCAAGTCTGTATAGTATTACTACATATTTTACCATATATCATCAGTTTTGCCCAGCTTTAGCAACAAGTATGATTAGACAAGTTGCATGTACCAGGGTCACATTGCTATTAGTCAACGTCTTTTGTTGAAATCAGTTTTATATCAGCTACTATCTAGCCCTCTACTTCTGTCTGCTATTCCTAAATAAGTTGATTTCATTCAGAGAGCTATATATTTTGAAAATATTGAAAACAAGATAGTGTTAATATTGTGGCTGGAAACAAAACAATAACATATACACTTTTCTCACTGTATATTTGGAATGATCTATACAATTGCTCTACTTATTAAGAGCACACCACGGTATCTGAAACGCATCTGTTTTTCTATACTTCGGTAATTCACATTTACCCTACAAAGGAGTTAGTAGGGAGATGTCAGGCAAAGGAACTACCATCTAAAAAGACAGAGCTTGGTAGGAGGAGATGGCCTGACAGAAAAACACTTCTGTATTAGAAAAGCATGCAAACCATGTGCAGAAGTGCCACTGATGAAAGCATGAATCTGAAAAACAAGCCAAATTTTCAGAAGACATTTGCTGACCAAGAATATTTGGGTTGGAAGTTATTAATCTGGTATGTTGCATTCAGTTGAAATAATTATTTTATCTATTGATTATTTGAGCTGAGGAGGAATCTCTGCTAAGGCACATGGAAAATAAGAATGTGATTGGTGACAGCCAACATGGCTTCACCAAGGGCAAGTCATGCCTGACAAATCTGCTGGCCTTCTACGATGGTGTTAAAACATTGGTAGATAAGGGGAGAGCAACAGACATCATTTACCTGGACTTATGCAAAGCGTTTGACACTGTCCCGCATGACATCCTGGTCTCTAAATTGGAAAGGCATGGATTTGATGGGTGGACCACTCAGTGCATAAGGAACTGGCTAGATGGCCACGCTCAAAGTGTTGCGGTCAATGGCTCTATGTCAAAGTGGAAACCAGTGACGAGTGTCATTACTCAGGGGTCAGTACTAGGACCAGTGCTGTTTAACATCCTTGTTGGCAACATGGACAGTGGGATTGAGTGCACCCTTAGCAAGTTTGCCAATGACACCAAGCTGTGTGGCGTGGTCGACACACTAGAGGGAAGGGATGCCATCCAGAGGGAGCTGGACAGGCTTGAGAGGTGGGCCCATGCAAATCTCATAAAGTTCAACCAGGCCAAGTGCAAGGTCCTGCACCTGGGTCAGGGCAATCCCAGGCACAAATACAGGTTGGGCAGAGAATGGCCAAGAGGCCAATGAGAACAGCCCTGAGGAGAAGGACTTGGAGGTGTTGGTGCGTGAGAAGCTCAACATGAGCTGGCAAAGCGTGCTCGCAGCCCAGAAAGCCAACCACATCCTGGGCTACATCAAAGGAAGCATGGCCAGCAGGTCAAGGGAGGTGATTCTGCCCCTCTACTCTGCTCTAGTGAGACTCCACCTGCAGTACTGTGTCCAGCGTTGGAGTCCCCAACATAAGAAGGACATGGACCTGTTGGAATGGGTCCAGTGGAGGGCCACAAAGATGATCAGAGGGCTGGAGCACTTCTCCTACGAAGACAAGCTGGGTTGTTCAGCCTGGAGAAGAGAAGGCTCTGGGGAGACCTTATAGCAGCCTTTCACTACCTAAAGGGGGCCTACTGGAGAGATGAGGGAGTGTAGCGATAGGATGAGGGATAGTGGTTTTAAACCGAAAGAGGGGAGATTTAGATTAGATATTAGGAAGAAACTCTTTACTCTGAGGGTGGTGAGGCACTGGAACAGGTTGCCCAGGGAAGTTGTGGATGCCCCACCCGTGGAAGTGTTCAAGACCAGGCTGGATGGGGCTTTGAGCAACCTGGTCTAGTGGGAGATGTCCCTGCCCATGGCAGGGGTGTTGGAACTAGATGATCTTTAAGGTTCCTTCCAATCCTAACCATTCTATGATTCTATGATAAGATGAAAAAGTGAATGGTATGTCAATTCAGATTGTTAACTTGAATCGCTGAACTTGGATAAAGGAACAATAAAAATGCATAAAAAAAATAAATCATGGGATAAATGAATGAAATAATTGAACATAATGAATGAAATAATGATGGAAATGAAATAATTATGGAAATTAAATTATGGAAAATAAATGCAACAATAAAGAACTGAAAACTAAATGCTTGATCCCTGACCCAGGTGAATCAAATACCTTGCACCAAGAGATGACCAGCCTTGTTCCATCTGGGTGCAAGTCTTGCTGTAAGCGTGTAGGAGAGACAGGTCTGGAGAACGGCTGGACTAACTGTTTGGGGTGCTTCCAGCTAATAACATCAGTGAGAAAAGAAAAATACATTATTAATAATTTAACTGATTTTTTTTTAAAGGCTTCAGTCAAAATTTTATCTAAGATACTGCTACTACATCTTGAAACCAGATCTGAGTATATGTTACATATCTTTACTTTTCATCTACTTAGCTACAGGAGGAAGTTAACACAATATTTGATGTAGGCATTTAGATTTCATGTGTCATCAAAGTAAGTTGCACTACAATTCATTTAATCTTTTCATGAAGATGATAATAGACTTGGGGAAAAGATTAATTGAACTATATGGAGTACTTTACCAGATACGCATCTCTTTCCAGACAATGGGCACAACATCCAAAATTTAAATATATTAACCCTGCTGTCAAACTCAAGACCAGAGATATTTTCTTGCAATCTCAAGAACAATAGAGAAATGTAGCTTTGTCCACCCAGCAGCATTACTTGCCTGACTGCTTGCCTGTCCTGCATAGCTTTCTATTGACAGCATTAGTCAAGAAAAATAAAAAAATTACAATGGGTTAAAAAGAGTTAACTAATACACCTCCAAGAGGATTTTTCTAATGAGATCCTGCAAGGATCTACTTGCAGATCATTGTTATTAAATATGCTTCACACTAATAACCTGCTGGTGTTGGAAAATCTAATGATAACAGGTGAGTAACACATATCAACATAAAGCAGTTTTGTAAGGTAAGCTTATTTGAACAGTATATGTCATACTAATCCATACATATATACTTAGACTTCTTGAAACAAAGACAAATACACCCAACTGGCTGTGCAAATGAATCACGAGCGCTACTGACTTTGATTACAATCAGTCTTTTGACTCAGTGATTTTAGTGCATCCACACGTATATTCATAAAACCCACAAACATTGCATACTAGAAGATAGTAAAGCGTATGCATAATGGTCTAAAAATATATCAGTTCTTAAGCTCATGGGTTCCATTTCTTCTCTGTGCTTTTCTTTTGCTTCTCTAAGACTGTCCTATACAGCCTGGATAAACCTAAAATGTGAATGGGGAGACAGTTCAGCTGTCTGAACACCCCTGCCTATGGAACCTACAGGGCACACGCAGAGGGGGTGACACCAACAGGGCAAGCTGCAGGTCTTTGGCCTGAAGGGAAGGTCTGTTGTTGCCTCAAGGTCACCCCTGAGCAGGATCAGGATCCCACTGCAGCAGAGAAATCTAGTGAAATTGCTCAGAAGCTTCTTAAAACTTTTGACCCTGACAAAGTATGCTTACTATCCCCAGATGCATAAGGGACATTTTGTCTATGGGACGGACATTTTTTAGCCTGAAACTTGGCTTCTGTAGTGCCAATTGCATGCCCTATGAAAAATAATCATCTCTGGCAACAGCAATTGCAGACAAGCATAACAATCTTAAGAACTGTGACATCTTTCAGCACTCACCGTAGCTCCTTGTTTCTCTATGTAGGCTTGACATATTCCGGATTTGTAAAACGGTAACTAAAAATAATAAAAAAAAATAATCAAGTGTCTGAAATTAAGGGGTGTTTTAGCAAATCATAAATTAAATTATGGTCCATCAGTGACTTTGCCTAGGAAAAACATGCTAAGGAGTAGTTATAGCAAACAACATACCCTGTATTTTAAAGGAGAATGATAACTTAAATTAGTTCAGGCATTTGTCATAGTGTAATCTCATTTCCAGGTAAAGATATATTAACAAGAAAGCAAAAGACTGCCCAAAACAAAATCACAGAACTCTGCTCCTACTACTCTCGTTATGAATTGGGTGGCATCTTACCAAGTGAGTCCATTCTGTTACACAAAAGGTTCACCATTTGAAAAGGCCGTTTCATCAAAAAAGTAGAAGACATAAGCTGTCACCTACATTACTAATGCACAAAAATAAAAGTTTGCTTTAAATGTCATAATTTTACTTATCCTTGATCCTCAGACAAAACACTTCTTAGAGAAACATGCATGTATGTGTGATGAATACATTTGACTCCTAGCCATACTTTGGTTCAGGCTGACCAAGAAGCAACAGGCCTCACGTCCTTGGGGTGAACTTGCAAGCTGGAAAGACCCTGGATCATGTACAAGGGCATGAAGGTGTCTTGAAAAATATTTCAAAAGGTGGTTTTGAAACCCAAAAGTACAAGATAACCAAAGTACAGAACAAGATATCAGAGCTAAACCAAAGACATCTGTCGTGTCTATACTGTTGACTAGCAGCCAACTACTTCACCCTATAAATACTAAAATCAGGATGGGCCCAGCGTGAGCTCTCCCTGAACAGCAGCTGGCCTGCACGCCAGGTGACTGTACCCTTGAGCAGGGACGCCTCTCAAGGTTAGCGATTCCTTACCTGAGGCTAAGAGATCCTTCCTTGCCCAAGGCAGAGAGATCCCTTACCGGCAACAGATCCGATGTAAGTGACTGACAGCAGCTACTCAGATATTATAAACTTTGTATGGATAATTCCATTAGAGATGAACCGTTGACCAAGTTTTAAACTAAGATTGGATCCACCTAGGCTCCAAAATGGAGTTTAGAAAGCAAGGGGGTCCACTCCGAACCTCGTGACTCAATGGGAGGGTCCTCTTTACTCTTTGCACCTCCTTTGTATGTTTCTTCCATGCAGTAATTA
The DNA here is from genome assembly GCA_013398915.1 of Dromas ardeola. NCBI lineage: Eukaryota > Metazoa > Chordata > Aves > Charadriiformes > Dromadidae > Dromas > Dromas ardeola. Next base: position 64,337 of record VYZM01006132.1, read on the forward strand.
ATAATTTGATCCCTGCCTTCAGACTTCTTGAACCTTGTAAAACCACTGTTAAAACTTCATCAAATTCCATCAAACTTCTTGAACTCCATCAAATTATTTTACCTCAGTAAAACATATTGCTTCTTCTCTCTTTTGAGTGAGGTGCATTCTGCTCATCTGCAACAGTATGTAACTACATATACTTATTTACACAGTGATACTGACCGCCATTACAACTGAAATTTGATTTAGTGTTCCAATAACAGGTGCAGAAAGGATGTCTTGATACAGGAATAATAACTGTCTGTAAGAAAAAGTGAGAAAAAATTCAAAAATCATTTTCAGTATTTGATTTTCTCAGCTTAAATTTATCTTCCTGACATTCTGCAAACATAATACATTTCACTTTTAATTGATTTTCAGTGGTTCAGTATAATCATAGAATCATAGAATCATAGGGTTGGAAGGGACCTCTGGAGATCATCTAGTCCAACCCCCCTGACAGAGCAGGGTCACCTTAGAGCAGGTTGCACAGGAACACGTCCAGGCGGGTTTTGAATGTCTCCAGAGATGGAGACTCCACCACCTCTCTGGGCAGCTTGTTCCAGTGCTCTGCCACCCTCAAAGGAAAGAAGTTCCTCCTCATGTTGAGATGGAACTTCCTACACTCAAGTTTGTACCCATTACCTCTTGTCCTATTGCCGGGCACCATTGAAAAGAGCCTGGCCCCATCCTCCTGACACCCACCCTTTAAGTATTTGTACACATTAATTAGGTCACCCCTCAGCCATCTCTTTTCCAGACTAAACAGACCCAATTCCCTCAGCCTTTCCTCATAAGAGAGGTGTTCCAGTCCCCTAATCATCTTGGTAGCCCTATGCTGCACCCTCTCCAGCAGTTCCCTGTCCTTCTTGAGCTGGGGAGCCCAGAACTGGACACAGTACTCCAGGTGTGGCCTCACCAAGGCAGAGTAGAGGGGGAGGATGACCTCCCTCGACCTGCTGGCCACACTCTTCTTGATGCACCCCAGGATGCCATTGGCCTTCTTGGCCACAAGGGCACATTGCTGGCTCATGGTCATCCTGTTGTCCACCAGGACTCCCAGGTCTCTTTCCACCGAGCTGCTCTCCAGCAGGTCGGCCCCCAACCTGTACTGGTGCAGGGGGTTATTCCTCCCCAGGTGCAGCACCCTACACTTGCCCTTATTGAATTTCATAAGGTTTCTCTCCGCCCAACTCTCCAGCCTGTCCAGGTCTCTCTGTATGGCGGCACAGCCTTCTGGTGTGTCAGCCACCCCCCCCAGCTTTGTGTCATCAGCAAACTTGCTGAGGGTGCTCTCTATCCCCTCATCCAAGTCGTTGATGAATATATTGAAGAGGACTGGGCCCAGTACTGACCCCTGGGGAACACCACTCGTCACTGATCTCCAACTGGACTCTGTGCCCCTAACCACGACCCTCTGAGCTCTGTCTTTCAACCAGTTTTCTATCCACCTTACTGTCCATTCATCTAACCCACTCTTCCTAAGCTTCCCTATGAGGATGCTGTGGGAGACCGTGTTGAACGCCTTGCTGAAGTCAAGGTAGACCACACCTACCACTCTCCCCTCATCTATCCATCCAGTCACGCCTTCACAGAAGGCTATCAGATTAGTCAGGCATGATTTCCCCTTGGTGAATCCATGCTGAGTACTTCTGATAGCCTTCTTTTCCTCCACATGCCTTGAGACGATGCCCAGAACAAGCTGTTCCATCATCTTTCCAGGGATGGAGGTGAGGCTGACCGGTCTGTAGTTCCCCGGGTCCTCCTTCTTGCCCTTTTTGAAGACTGGAGTGACATTGGCTTTCCTCCAATCTTCAGGCACCTCGCCTGTTCTCCAGGACCTTTCAAAGATAATATATTAGACTAGTCTAAGTTACTTGCTTTTAACCCACCCACTGGCCTTTGGCACATGAACAGAACTCTCCAAAAGTGTTTTTTTTGGCAGAATCTCCCATTTCTTCCCTTTCCTATTAAAGGGAATGATATAATTCTTGGTGAACACTGAGGAGTGTACATATGCTTTCTAAGTATTCTTTTTTTCACTCAGTCTCAACATACATAAAGCAATACAATAATTCAAAAGATGTACCTAAAGCATTCCAACTTTGCATGTGAATACAGCTTAATTTTAACTATTTATTAATTTGAAGTAGGTGGTCTTGTTAGTTTTAGCCAATTACATTTAAAACATAATAGAAATGTGGGTTTTTTTCCCCAATAGCCAGCAAGTCCCCTACCAAAAAAACACCCCCTATTTTGAACAATTTTATGCTGTTTGCTGCTGATAAGAATTTTGCTGATTTTATTGCAGGTAATTCTAATACTGCTAATAAAATCCTTGACTAACAACCACTAACAGCTTCTGAAAATAATAACCCTCAGAATTCTTTACCTGCAAATCTTTATCTGTGTATTCCTAGTCTCAGTTTCCGGTATCTGAGAACTCAGTGTTACTGCAGTGGCACAGAGTTTTTGTAGCTCTGGCAGACTGACAAAGAATAGAGACTGGTGCCTGCTGTCATTCATGTTGTATTGTTGATTGCCCCAAAACAGCACCTGGATCTTAAAAGAAAAATTTAAATTCATTTTTATAAGACAGATATTTGTTTATAGAACTTTGTAAGCATACGGTATCAGGTAAATGAATAATCAGTTATCTTCTGATTAAGATTAGGTAGACAATATAATATAATTTAGTCAACTAAGACAGCTCAATATACTTTTGCTATAAATAACGCATTATACTTGGAAAAACAATTATTTACAAAAGTCAAAATATTCAGAGTAAAGACATCCTTTCAACCACCTTCTCAGTCTGCGTTGGGGCTGGAATCTATCTGGGATCCAAGAGCTGAGGAATCCCTCTGTGATGTTCGTCCCCTCCTGTTTGGCAAGAAAGTTTAATTCTCAGGATCTCAAGAGAGATCTCCTCACTAAATCATACAAGGACCGTGGACAGCCTGTCAGAGAGAATGTAAACCACAGAAACACGGACGCACATTGGAAATCTTTTCCTTTTTCCCCACACCAGGCTCCCTTCCTAGTGGTACAGGGAACCCTGTACCTGTGCTCCCTGCTTAAACCCATCTCTCTTCTCAAGTAGCAGGTGAAGACCGTATTCTAATCTATGCAGAACTGAATACAGTCTTACACTGGACTGAAAGCTGTCCTAATCCAGAATTGCATTCAGCTATATGATTAATAACAAACACAATTTGTTCTCCCATTCCTTCTCTCAAAGGAGAAATGTATGAAGAACTGCATTTTGTCTTGGTGGGATTTTTTAATAGGTACACTCCTAGGTATTTATCAAAAGATGAAGAAAACATAGCTGGTATTTGGAGTGGACTGTGATTAGACATATAGTGGTTCTACCAAAGCTGTCTCTCACATCCTAAGCTTTGCCTTATAATAGAAATTAGTGACAATATTTTGTGTTCAAGAGTATGAGGCAGTTTTGGGCTCAGGCCACAACCCTTATCTTGATATTTCATGTGAAATTAAAATACAGAGTACATGTATGTTCCCTGCCATACCACTGAGCAGATGTGCTGCAACTCTATCATTTTTGGAACTTCCTAAAAAGTACCAAAAAGAAGAACCAAAAGAACCAGAATTTCAGACTGACATGTGATCCTTTGATGCAGTACTAACAAATCTCATGTGAATGGGAGTAATACGAAGTTGCAGCTATCACCTTGCCTGTTGGATGCCTGTTGTACCCTATCATGTGTTGCAGCACAGGCCAGGCTAAGTGTAAAGGAACTAGAATATTTATGACAAAAAAGAACATCTAACATTTCATTAGAAATTAAAATACACCTTTTAACTATAGCACCTTTATCAATCAAACTGTTTCACAGAAAAACAGGCAGGGAGAAAGCCTGCTTGTTATAAAAAGCCAGGAACAAACACTGCACACCAGAAAAAGATGTTTTAATAGTTCTCCTCCCTTCAGACCCTAAAACCTTTTTGGGAAATGGTCTTACCAGCACAGTGAAGATAGCAATAAATATTTTGTTTCCAAATTTTATGAAGTCACCAGGTATTCACCTGAAAAGCAATTTTGCAAATCGTGATCAAAAAATGATGAACTGGAAATATTTTTTGAGGAACAATGTCAAAGACAACTTTGCTGTTCTGATTTTGCTTTGCCTTGCTTACAGTGTAACACATTAAAATGATTAACTTCAGTCATATCCTAGAATAATCACAAGATCAACGTTGTATAACTGTAATTTTAAAGAAAATAACGTTTCGTTGGTTTTTACCCTTAAAGGAAAACACATGCCAAGTTTTTCCTAGCAATCATGAAAAGCAGATATTTTTTAAATGCCAGTCAAGACTACCAGTTTATCAGGGAATTCCAAAAGCTACAGCTTAAGGAAAAGGACATTTTAAACAAATGAGAAAAAAAATCTTGTCCATTTGCAAACACAGAAAAGAAAGGCTGGGTCCTCAGTTTTCATCACATTTAAAAGAATCCTAAAGGGCCAACTGGGGATTTTTGTGGCAAAGATGTTGTAAAACCCATGCTGCAACGTTCAAGTGATACGCTTGCTGTTTGAGGCCAGCTGCCTGTGGGAACCACTCGCTGTATTCAGCGTAAGTTAAATCCTCCCAGTCATCTTAAAAGCTAATGGGACAGAGTGCTTGCAAATGCCTTCTCCCTTCAGGGGAGAAGCTAAAGAGAAAAGTACCAGTTAATAGAACTACCAGCTATAAATCTTAGGAAATAAACCCAACTGCCTTCTGTAGGAGAATGTAAGGTGTGTGGGAGAAATTGCATCTTTAGATGCTGATAATCACAACACGTGAACTTGAAACGACCACAGAGCTCCTGTAGGCTGAACAGGACATCAGTTGGAGAACTGCTATTGCTGGTTTCCTGTCAGAACAGACAGGTAAACCACAGATCTTGGTGTCAATATTTGTTATTTTCATTAACGACTTGGAAGATGGAATGGCGAGCCTCCCTATTAAAGCTGAGAACGACACTGAGCTGTGAGGGACAGTAGCTACTCTTCCCGTTAGGCTGACTGTAGTGAACTAGAGAGGGGATCTGAAGATTGTGGTGGCATTCAGCAAGGAAGTACGAAGCCGTCCTGCACACAACCAACACCCACGCACAGGGTACAAAACACCTACCTAAGCACCAGCTTTGAGGAAAGATGCCTCGACAGGTCACACAGGGTAGATTGTGTGTCACTGAAGTTATGCTGTAAACAAAAAAACACAACCAGGCCTGTAATCATGCCGGAGTGTGTACATGGGACTATTGCTGCTGAAGCACCCAAGCAGCACACAGATGTGACCTGGTGCAGGGCGCTCCTGGCCCCAGAAGCAAAGACATCAAACACATCGGAGGCCAGAGCGAAAGTACCGGCTTTTATCTTAAACAAAACTGAAGGAAAGCAGGGTGAAGGGTGAGTGAATGGGCAGGCGCTGCTGCCCGTGCCCTCAGCCCACGCGGCAGCACGGCAGGGGGGGTGTCACAGGGAAGCCTGTGCTCAGGGCCGCCGGCAGAGATCTGCCAAGGCAGGGCGAGGGGCTCCTGCGGCAAGTTCCGGCAGGGAAGTACCTCTGCCAGCGGCGCTCCACGGCGCTCNCGCAGCCACCTCGATGGCCAGCCTGACGCCTTCTTTTGAAAGGCATTGGGATCCGCCAATGAGAATCCGGAAGGGAGGGGGCGGGCGGGCCCTGATAGGCTGGTGGCTGGGCTCTGAGCGGCGTGCGCGCGGGGCTATAGCCGGGGCCGGCGGCGGCTGGTGGTTGTCGGCGGCGACGTGAGGGGAGATGGTGGGCTCCAGCGAGGCCAGTGGCGAGCCGTGGCAGGGCCGGTACTACCGGCTGGAGGAGGTGCAGAAGCACAACAACAGCCAGAGCACCTGGATCATCCTGCACCACCGCATCTACGATGTCACCAAGTTCCTGGACGAGGTGAGTGTCCCGGGGAGGGCGAAGGACAAGCCGGGGACGGAGGGGGGGAACTGGGCTCTCCTCGGCCTCCCCCGGAGTGGGGACGGGTGCGGCGCTGGAGGGTGCCGCCCTCGGCCTGTCCCGGTAGCGCCCTGGAGAAACCGCCGTCTGGCGGCCCCGGGCCGCTGGGGTGGGGGCGCGCGAGGGCGGCTCTAACGGCGGAGGGGGAGCGGCCGCCCCTCGGGCTGGGAAAAGCACGATTGTACCGACCCCGGCGGGC
>VYZM01006132.1:71792-85409 GCA_013398915.1 Dromas ardeola
ACAACACAAGAAAAAAAACACATTTGACAAAAAATCACGGATCTCATGAGCTTTTGGATTTATGTAGTGGCACAAATAAGCCACCAGTCCCTTCTTTCAGTACATGTGATGAAATTGGTAAATATTAAGAGGCACTACCTTGTGCAGATTTCTCCAAGAAAGTCTTCATTTCAGTCTTCAAGACAGCATTGCTAATTCAGCAGCATATCAAAAGAATTCAGTTTGTCTGTAGGCAGTTAAATAGTTGTGTCTTGGACAATTGTGGGATCTCTGATGCATGTGGGTCAAAATCTAGTCTCACACTAAATAGCTTTCAATGTAATATGGCTGGTTCTGAAGCTGACATTTTTGGCGCATATTCTGAGTTAATAAATGAATGAGATTGGATAGCTATTTTCAACAAAGTGTCCAAATGGGGGAAGCTCTTGCATATTGTCATCTTCATTGTGTTGGTGATTTTTGGGGTGGAACCCTTGGATTATGATATTTCATAGGACATATTATTTACTGTTTTTGAATACTTTTGAATACTGGTTAATTTATCAAGTGGTATGTTAATTCTTTTGACACTGTCAGACACCCTGAGGCATTTACATGTGACAGATGAGGAGAAATTGGAGCTAGTTTATTGCTGGTGCATTGTGGAGTATGGTAAATGCTTCTCAGTGAAGTGGGGATTATGTTAGCTCTTTCCATAGTATTATTGGTCAAACTCTGTTTTACTTCTTGCAGTTCTTTGCAGGTGTAGAAAAGCTTAAAATATTTCAAGAATTAAATATAGACTACTTAATGAAGCCCAATAATACTTCAGAGGGAGCACTGCTAAGGCATCACCTCACTCATGGTCTTCCCGAGTAGTAAATAAGTAAGAGTATCAATTTACTAAGGAGTGAAGAACTGGGAACAGAAGCTGACTTTACCAGTCCCATTTCTTTATTCAACAAACAATCCTTCCAGCCACTGCATTAACCTATGGAAGTATTTTCTTATTGATTATGAAGTTGAAAACTCTACAGTGCTTCAGTGTTAAAGATATCCTGGATGCTCTCATGCCTAGTAAGTGAAAGTATGCTGCTGCCCTTCATTACAATACTTAAATGGTGTATTTCCTCTGTCCAACTGTTGTCTCTTCATAAAGCTTGTAGATCTTCAGTGAAACTTGTTTGGTTTTGGGAACCATCAGCCTCTGTGAACACTTGATTGAGGTTAGATAGTAAGTGGCCTGGAGGTGGTGGTGTATATGTGTTGGGAGTGGTGAGGCTGAATAGGAGTGGAGACCTCGCGTAGCGTGACCATATTAGCTTGGTTTCCTAAGGAAAAGGCTTAAAAAAAAAATCCTTTGAAATACGGATGAAGTGTTGGAGGAGAGAAGGATTGTGCACTTTGACACCTTATCCTAAGGGTTACTGAAGATCAAAATTCCAGCAACTACTTTTTAATTTTTTTTCCTAAATGACAGATCTCAGGAAAACTTTATAACTTGAATATGTATCTCTGAATTCTCTTTAATTATCGAAGTACATCATCTAGTAGATGAAATCCAGAGACCTCAGCTCTTGGAGTGCAGTATCTGAAAGCTTTTGGCATGAAAAACTATTCTGACAACCAGAAACTTGTGTATGTTTGGGGAACTTTTTTCATAGTTTCAGGTCCTACATCATTTAAGGTAAAATAGCTACTAGAAATGCATGTATAGTCACAGCAGGATCTTATGGCTATATCTTTACAGATAATTACATATCTGAATAATATTAAATGTCAACTAATGGATTAAATATGTTGGTAATGCTCGATAGTATTTCTCCATAGTTTAATAAAGCAATCCCACTAGTCAGGCTTTGACATCAATCTGATGAGCTAAACAAGAGTAGCTGGGCCTATAAAAATAAGGATTAAATGATCAGCGTCCTGATCTGCTTCCATTGTGGTGAGAATCCTCCCTATGGCTTTTGTGGGAACTGGGTTAGATTCCTTAAGCTGGGCAGAGAAGCTAACAAGAATAGGAGCATCTCTACGTGAGAGAAATTCCTTGTTTTGGAAGCTAACTAGGATATGTATTTAATATTAATCTCATACAGACTCTGTTTAGGTTACTTAAATTGTTGGTGGTCTCAAAATTTAGTGAAAATATTAATGGCCAATGAAAATGGATTTTTTTATAAGGTGTGAACTTGGGCTTTCAGAGCACTTTTTAAACAGGATGGACAGCTCCCACAAAATGTGTTTTGGAATGCTGATCAAATAAAGTGCAGAAAAATGAATCTTGTTTTATTCTGTCAAAATAAAAATGTTTTCTGCACTACGTGGTGATAAGTTACATTCGTCTAGTATGATGATATTGTGGAGGAGTAGCATAATACCTTCCATGTTTAAGGTAATGAATAGCTTACATCGAAAGGTGCCAGTGCTAGTACACTTTGAATGTGAATTTTTTTATTGCAGAACCTTGCAGTCTTAAGGATTAAAACCAGTATTATCATTTCCTTAAGCTCTGAAGATTTGGAAATGCTTTGAGAAATAGCACTTCTTAACACTCTTTTATGCAAGACACTGCAAGCTGTAATCGTTTACTAAGTGGGGAAATGGGGATCCAGCTACTAGGCATTTCTTTTGCAGTTCATCTTAAACCCTAATGATGGTTTTCAAAAATACACTCTCATAAAGAGATCTACTCTCCTGGGCTCCTAAAATTTTACATATGTATAGAATTTCTGTCCTGCAACTTAAATAGGTGATGGAAATTATTTGGAGGACTTTAAGGGCACTTTCACATAGTCCGAAAACAAACAAGTATTAGTTTGTCTTGCACAATAAAGCTGAAGTTCTCCAAGTCTTTCTGGCTCTGTCGCTGCCCCTTTCTGCTTCTCATTCTCTTCAGTGCAGAAAGAAAAACTTGAATATAAGACTGCTGCTGGTGGAGACCTTTGTGAACCTCCCCAAAAGTTAAATTGGAGCCTAGATTTTATTCTCCCAGTATGGGAAGGGGCAGGAACTGTGAATTAAGGTAGTTATACTTTAATAGAGTCTTGAACTATGATACCGAGAAAGTTGCATGACTGTAGCGAGGGGGAGAAAAGGTGATACGAGTTCAGGATGAAGTAATCACAGGCTTCTGACCCAGATGAGAGCAGTGAGTTTAACTGCTCATTTGCTTTATCTGAAACTTTCTAATGTGCTGCTGTTAGGAATTAGTCTATGGCATGTACTAGTGCTGTCTTTGTACAGATTTCTGTTGCACTGTAACTTAAACATTTATGTTAGTATAGTGGGGATGTCCTAGGAATGAGCTAGACTAACTTAACTTTTCACAAAAGATTTTTCATTTCCATTGAACCATTACCTGTGAAAACACTTTAGTTATTTGTGTCAGCAAGATTTCGGTTTAGGAGTCATTATCTATAGTCTTGCTGGCTTAGTTACAGGGTCTATACAGAGGCTCTTCATTAAAGTAGAAATTCTGGTAGCAAGCTTTGTTTACCATGCATAAATGTGAACAAAGGCCCTGTATAAATGAACTTTGAGAAACACATTGAAACATGCAAAATGCTCAGTTTTTGATAGAAAAGTCACTTCTTGCCCTTTGTGGGACACTGCCCTTTCGTTAGAGGAGGCAAAGTCTTTTAATTAATTGCTTGTATTATGTGCTAGTTGTTTGCCAAGGGTTTGCAAGTTTGCATCTTTAAGCAGAGGTGCCATCTAAAAAAAATATTGTTCAGCTTTAAGTACTTTTATGTATGTATAGTAGGTTACTAGTAACATCTGTTAGATGGCTTAAGTTAGGAATTCTGTTTGTGATTCTCTCTCTACTTTAGTCTTGCTGATGTGAGGAAAAAGTACTATCAGTTGTCCAGCTATGGTAAGAGAGGTCAGGATGAGTTTGTCCCCTTCAGCTGATGTGTGATAGCCACTGAGAGGGTTGGTCATGGTCACTGTGGTGATGCTAATATTGTGGTTTTGTAGACAGAGGGGTCAGTTACTAATTAGACCAAAACCTCTTCCTAGAGAGAAAAGCTGTAGTGCCTCAGTGAAACTGCCCATATAGCTTCATGATTGCTTTGTAGTGGCACAAGGGAGAGATTTGGGAACAAATTAGTATGTGATCATTCTGTAGTCAGCAACCTGCAGGTAGTTTGTTATAGTACTCTGCAAAATAGTTTTAATGTAGGTGCAGTTATACTGGTAGATATGCACTTGTTTGGCTGGCTGATGAATTATTTTGGGGAACTAGTGTAAAACGTGATTTTTGACAACTTGGTGGAGTAACTAGTATTTTAGCTACTTGTATGAGTAGGGTTTAGGCTCATTGCAATGCATGAGTATGAGTATACATGCTGCTCATGCTACTCGTGCTTTATGGGTAGTTTAACTTTGGTGCTCTTTGCTACTTGTTGATGTCTTGTTCGTTAAGCATGTTTTCCAATGAGTTTTGATGCCTTTTCTGCTGAAGATGCTGCATGTATTTTTCTATTTTGGAGAGCACAGTTCTTTAGCATGGTATTAAAAAACTAAAACAAACCCCACGTTGCTGAAGGAATTATTTGAAGACTTGGTTATGGCAATACCTGGGAGAACCTGTTAGACCCAAGTTCAGCTTCTTAAATGAACTATACATTTCAAGGCACTGAACTTGAGTGATCTCTCAACTTTTGTCTGCTCCTTTCCCTGAATACTTACCAGAATGGATTCAAGGGCAGGATTTTGGTGAGCATGTCATATTTGCGTGTCTGCTTGCATAATCTTTACTCTGCATGCACTCTTTTAACCTTTTTTGGCTCAGCTGCTATGCCTAATCTCTTTATCAATTGCTTAATCTTGCTTTTGCTTAGTCATGGTAGGGATCCCTTACCCTTCTAGCTGTGGTATCTTGGCTCTTTAAAAAAAGGTGTTGGGTTGGTTTGCTTTTTCTAAAGAAAGCAACTTTCTTAATCTAGCAAAATAAGTGCCTACCTTTAATGCAAAGATTCAAATTTTGGAGTTCTGGAAACTGGTAGTAATAGTGTCTTCTGGATCTGTATGACCAAGTCTTATTTTTTGTTTTAAGTGAAGGACTGATAGGTTAATATGGTAGATTTGAAGTAAATGACAAACTGAATTCTCTAGACTAGCAGAAATGTTAATGCCATTTCTTTAATCTACTGGCTAAGCATAGCCTTTCTGTTCAGCTATACTCCAGGCAAGGTGACCCTAAATAGTAGCAATTTTGTCTATTTTCATCATTTTAGATCCTGTAGTCAGAAGCATTAAAAATGGAATTGAGGCTCCAAAGCCTTATTTCCTCTGTCACTGGTAAAGTTATAGAACTTACTTCACGGTTGCCTTAATCTGAGGCAGTAGTAATAAAGTGTTTTCAACTTGCTTACCTAATCACTCCCAGTGTTTACATAGTAGTTTCCTACTTAAAAGTTGAGTGGTGAATTTTTGTGGCATGTTACTTATCTGTTAACATGAATGAGTAACTTGAAGCTGAGAAATTTCACTGAACTAGATGTCATATATCTTGCAATATGTACAGTATTATTTGATGGGTGGAGATCTAGAACTGCATGCAATCCTAAAAGTGAATCCTGAAGAAGAATAACAGTCAGTGGAGAACAGGGATTTAGAGTAAGGAAGTGGTGATGGGTTGAGGTATTAGGGGATACTGGTAGATGACTTCTAACATCTCAAGGGTCTTATCAGCGATGTGCGTTCGGGATTCCATAGTCTGCTAAAACTGAATTGCTGTTCTAGCATTTTGTATGAACTTTCCATTGTGGTTGAACAGTTCCAAAGTAGCTGGCTTACTAGATAATCATACAATAACCCTCAAGGGTCCTTTCCAAAATAAGTTATCTGTTCCAACCCCCAGCTCAAACTAGGATTAACCTGAAGGCCAGGTTCCTTCTTGCCTAGACAAGACAAGGCACTCTCAAAGGATGGAGATTCTGTGTGCTCCCTTGCCAACTTGTTTCAGTGCTTGATTGCTCTTTGAATAAATAAGCCTTTTTTGTTATATCTACCTGGAATGTTCTGGCTGCAACTTACACCTTTTGGCTTTTATCCTTTTGCTGTATAAAGCATTGTTTGGATAAAAATATACATTTCCTGCAGAAATGAGAACATGGGATGTGGCTTTAGATAATAGTTGGGCTATTAAAAGACTGACTGATTCCCACAATGTTCTAAATGCTTTGGTTGCTAGGGGTAATGCATCTTACTGCTCCATTGCTGATGGGAGTAGAAACTTGGCTTCCTTGGTTTTGGCTTCAGAGAGTACATAAAACTCTCTAGTTATTCAGAGAGGCTTATGTTTGTTCTGAGAAGTCTAGCAGCTGATTTTGCAAGGACAATTTTTTTTATTTTTAGAAATGTAGAGATGAAGAATTTCCATTTTTAGAATGTGGAATGGTTTTCAGTAACAAATTCAAACTCATTAAAAATTGCAGCACCCAGGTGGTGAAGAGGTCCTCAGGGAGCAAGCTGGAGGAGATGCTACTGAGAACTTTGAAGATGTTGGCCATTCCACAGATGCAAGGACACTGTCAGAAACATTTATTATTGGGGAACTTCATCCGGTGAGTATGTGAGAGTACCAGGACTTGCTGTTTACTATAGTGTGTTTGTATCTAGTTATTTCTCTGGTAATTTACTTCAAAATAAAGGAGAGCTGCTACTTTGATTGGATGCCAGCCCTGCAGCTGTTTTTGGATAGACCTGGATTGGAGATAGGTTCCCCCAGTGTGAAGGGATTTGATTACTGTAGCATAAGGATGGTCACATCTAAAATTTTGCTGCTTTGAAACATTTTACAGCCTAGTTCTTGAATAAACTGAATATGGAATCATGCTATTTCTGGTGTACCCTGTGAGCTTTATAACGATACTCTATAACCCCTGCAGGTGGTATGTCAGAATCTCTAGACCTTTTCTTATGTCAATATGCACAGTCTTCATTCAACAGCTGCTTTCATTATTTAATCATTGTAAATACATATGTCAGGCTTCCATCTGGATACTAAAAGTACAATCCTGTCTCTTCGTATGTACGTTTAGAAAACAGCTACTGTAAGCATCTTCTAGTTTGCTGCTCTGTCTTCTCACTCTCTGGCTCCCCTGTTTTGTGTTGTATCCATGTTCCCTACTTGTAGTTGTCGGGGTTGTTTGTGATCAGTTCCCACTGGATCATCTGTTGCTTTTTTTATACTGTCGTTACCATTTCCTGTGCTTTTAACAAGCACCTTTCTGCTGCCTCAAGCTTTGAAGGCTTTATTTCTAGCTACAGAGTTGCTGCCTTGGCTTCTTTCAGATAGGCTTTTTTTACGCTCTCCTGCATCTTAACAGTTGAAAACCACTTGTTAGAGACTTAGGCTGCTAGTGTGCCCATCCGCTCTGCTCTACTGCCCATCCCTGCCTCATCTCTTTTCCTGTATCTGTTTTGTCTTGAATTTGGGGTAAATATCACTGTTTTGAGTAGCATACTTCACAGTAAAATTCTTGATCTTGTATCTGTCTTAGGTCCTGTGTTGATAAATATTGATAGTGTAGCTTCTAATACAAAACAATTCAGTTCTGATGCACACTTGTAACCTTGCAGGCTTGTCATCTGTTTCAGATGGCAGTTGATGCCAGTGAAATTGTTCTTTAGCTGGCTACCAGTCCAGTTCTTCCTTGTTTGACAAGTGCCTGTTTTCATTTGATATGAAAGAAACAGCTTGACATATTAATGTACAAATACAGCAATGTCAAGATTATATGCTGTTGGGCTTTTTTTCATGAATGTGACTCTTTCCAGTAAAACTGCATGAGTTTATGAAAGATTCATGGAGTTTTGGACCTTTGTACAGGATGTCGGACCAAAACTAGTTAGATAACTTGGCCTGATAATATCAGTAGACTAGCTAAAAGTAAACTAATAGCACTTACGCGGTGTATAAGCTAAGGTTATGTGTACTGTTTAGAGACAAGGAAATGCAAAAACATGGGCACAAGAAATAATGAAATATGTTGAAGACTCATGTTTCAGTTCTTTATTATATACTAGGAAGTATTTAAGGAAGTGATCTTGTTTATGGTAGCTCAAAAGCATACACTGACATCTGTTCTTTTGCAAGTCTGTTTCCTAGGTAAAAACAGATAATGTGTCAACAGAACAGAATTGCAAACTGAATTTAGTGATAAATGTTAGTTGAATGCTTTGGGTTTTTATCTGAATGTTTTTTTTTTTGTTTTCTTGCAGGATGATAGAGGGAAGCTTCAGAAACCAACAGTAAGTGTGTTTCTTGAAATGCCACATTATTTCTTTTAGGCATTAGGAACAGTGTCTCTCTCTAAGTGGCATACCCCCAGAGGCAAAAATCATTCAGCTTGATTAAAGCATAGTGTTTCAGGTCATAATTATCTTAGACATGTTGATCTGGCTTCAACTTAGTCTTCCTGTTAGCTACTATTTTCTTTAACTTGTGTGGTTGTGAACCCAGAGGTTACTAAGTGTGGTAGCATTACAATATAGCAAAAAGGTGAATCTAGGGTCAGTCAAGGGTTTTCTAGTATTCAGTTTAAGAAAGAAAATCAGTTTATAGACAGGATGGATCAAACTAATATGTGTTTTTGGGGAAAAAAATGTGGTGTTTAACATTATACTGGTAACACTAGTAGATATAAAATATAGAGGCATTTGATTGCTGTATTATAGATCAGTTAACTTGCAATTGTGAACCCTTTTCAAAGTGAAAAAACTGTTTGCTTCCTGACTGTTTCAGTAGATTTTGCAAAGTGTCCTGTCAATGCAGTATTGCACTTATCTTCTAGGGGTATTTTCTGTCTTTAGTAGAATAAAGTTGTGTTGTGCTCAACTATCAAACTCATAAAATTCAGATGTCCCTTTAAGGAGCAAGTGCATCAGGGATTAATTTGTACAGTTGCTGCCGCTATGTGTATAGAGGATGTTTGCTCAGGGCTGGCTTAGTAGCACAGCAGTGCACTTGGGAAATAGTCGAAAATTATTTTTAAATGAAGTGTAGTAGGAATAGGATAGTACTCTTGCTGTTTGAGAGATTACTTTTAAGAAACAATCACTTTTGTAAGGTCTTCCAATAATATCAATAAGTTAAAGGAAAAAAAGTTTAAAAAATATAAACTGAAATATTTGCTATAGCAATTATTAATTAACAACTGAAACTAGTATACTGGTAAAAACAAGAAAAGGAGTGGTGACTGGAATTAGGAGCTTCTTTCCACCAACAATAACATCTGCTATTCATATTTCTTTTGAAATTCAGGGCAATTCACACTTAAGCTGTAGCAGCAGCAATCATAAATACAGCTGAGAAACAGACCGCCCAGTGCAAGTTGTAGTAATACAATCCTTTGATTAAGCTCACAAACTTACTAAACTGGAATACTTAAAATATTACTTTGGTCAAAGTGTCGTCAGTTGGGAGTTAAGATGTATCCAGGTTACTTTTTACTACACTCCTGTTTGGTTTATTCACTTGTTCTAGTGCTGGTCATGGTTACCTATGCTACATATGTGTCTTCCGTCATTCCAGAAGGAAGCTGGAGCACTTTCCTCCAGCAAGACGCGTGCACATAGCTGATAAGACAGTTTTACTTTGCACTGTGCTCTGAGTGTGTAACGTGACAGGTTAGGCTTTGTGTGCCCTGGTTCTCTAGGAGCTGTCAGAAGGACTTATGCTTTCAAATGTCCCTTTCGTCCTTGCACTGTATTTAAAGTACCCTCAGTGTATGCATCCAGTGTCATACTGTTTAAAAACAGGCTTTTGATGAGCTGGGCCATGTTCCTCTTACTGTCTTGATGTGGAGGGAGCTATCCCCCAGCCCTGGAAGAGGCAAGGCAGTTGTAGAAGGTGTTAGCCTTGATAGAGCAGACACAGGCTGTTCCATACTGTTTGGCTTTGGGATTAGTTTTTCATGGAGGTGTTCACAAAACCAATATAGATGTAATCACTGAGTCTTATTCTTCAAAACATGGTATTTATCATGTGTTAATCTGTGATTATTTGGGTGCTTGAAAAAATAGCCTGTTTGTACCTGTGAGAGGATGTTAGGAATCTTTTGCGCTTTAAATGAACTGCAGATACCATGATAATAAAGCAGTTAATTTTTCAGTGATGGATCTTGTACCACTGAGTTTAAGTACAGTTTTAATCCTTGGATCTTTTAAATGCACTTAAGGCCATGTACAATTAGTGGTATTCAAATTAATAAGTCTTCATATAAATTGTGCCCATGTACCCAACTGGGATTTGATCTTGTAGTGCTGCTTTTTCTGTGGAAACTGAACAAGAAGTCCAAATCAGTATCAGAAACAACTACAACAATTTGATTCTTAGGCAATCTGAAACACCACACTAAAAAATGATGTTTATTAAGCCTTGTGGATGTAAATTAGTAACTCGCTTCATGTAGGTTCATGTAAGAAATGCTTGTGTGTTAATTCAGAATCTTTTTCAATTAGATTTTAGGCAAGTAAAGGATCATAGTCTTTGAGGTGACTAAAACTTTTCAAATGTAACCTGAGATTGAAGTTACCTTCATGGAAAACTGGCAGTAAAATTCTTTGTGATAGTATTTTTTAATAACTTTTGATGCAATGTTGACTACAGAAACTGCTGCTAGCTAGTTTCTAACACAATGATCTGTTGCAGGAATTCGGAGAAAATGCTTTCCACATGCAATGCACTGAGTTGTTTTTAGATTAGTCCCACTTAAAGAGTTTTGAGAAATTGAGGGGCTAGTTAAGATGGAGAGGGATGTCTGCCTGAGGTAAATATCTTTTTATGTTTTGCTTTGCAGGAAACTCTTATTACCACCACTCAGTCTAATTCCAGGTATAGTATGACACCTGATGGCAACTTGAAATTCCTTATGATTATGTTTCTGAAGCTTAGAAAGCCGAATAGCTTCTATCTGCTAGAAGCTTAGATGTCAGGATGGTGCATGAAAACTTCTGTTCTACATAAAGTCCAAGTTGGCATCTATGTGCCACTGTACAAGCATGTTAGCTTACTGTCTATATTTTTTTCCTCACATTGGTATGTATCAGTCTCTACCAAATGGCTTATGTTGCACAAGCCTTCATTTCTGGAGACTATCAGATGAATAGAAGACACTTGTTGCTGTTACTGACTTTTGTACTGACATGGATGCCTCACCTTTAAAATTTGCTACAACTGTTGCATCTAAGGGAAATAAGAGGATTGTTTCTATAAGAAGGAAAATATGTCATGATTGGGAGAGGGCAAAACCACTTTGGAACACCACTGAAACAAATATAAAGTTATATCCTGCTGACAGTTGCCTACTGCTGAAACCCTAGAGGACTGTTCCATGCCCCTATGAGTGGTGGGGAGCTTGGGTGCTTGAGACTGTCAAATGTTGCTGCTGCTTACATGGCTTTTGAATGAATGATATACTGGGCAGTGTGCCATGACTTTCAATGTGTCTAGAGTCTTACTCTTCTCTAGAGTAAACCAGGACATAAACAAGGACATAAGCAAACTTCTTGTAAGCTCTAGTACAAAGCCTTAAAAGGACAAGCTTTTTTACTGGGCTAGAGTATTACTGGCCAGCCCAGGTGTTCTGTTGTCCTGACTTTGAAGTATTTATTGGAATGGGGAGGAAGAATTTTTATTTATTTTTTTTTTAAAACTTGCTGATTGTCACTTCCTAAACTGCTGTTTCAAAAACTTCCTTCCAGTTCATGGTCCAACTGGGTGATCCCGGCAATAGCAGCAATTATTGTGGCCCTGATGTATCGTTCCTACATGTCAGAGTAAGCGCCTTACTGAGAACTAATGCAAGAAGAGACTGATCTGGGAAAGAATATAAGCAATCTTAACCCAATATGTTTCTGGACAAAAGCCTGATGTCTGAAGAAAAATTCAACTTTTTCAGAAAACTGAACAATTCTTTTCTGCTGTGCACTTTTCTTAATGTTGCCTTCTTATTTGCTGCTCTGAAGTGATAAAAAGGCAGGGTTTCTCTTTGTATAACAATTTTATTCTCTAATGAATTATTTGATAACTGTATTGGTTTCTATGTTAGAATATTGTTTTGTATGTAACACTGATTCTGGTTATTTCTCTTTAACCTGTAATAGGGTCCATAGGGCTCTCTTTACATATACATTTTACAGCTTTAAATGACTACCAAAACTGTGTACATGTACTGGTCCATGTACACAACTTCACTTAACTTAAAAAATCATGTTGTCTTCTTAAATGTAGTATGTTTGAATGAAATGCTAATTAAATGTAATGGAAAAAGCTGGCTGGAGTAGTGGGCATAGGTGCCTCCAGGCAGTTGGGCCCTGCCAATCAGGCAAAAACGAGCTGATTTTTTTTCCCTTTCTTCTTGTTATTTGCTTTTATAGTTGTTGTAGATACTTCTACTAGCAAACTGTTCTATTTGGCTCCCATTGAAAAATTCAGGTGAAATATGAAACTCAGTGTTTGGCCCCATTAGGTCTGTCTCAGTTTTGTGAAAAGTAGTTCTTTTTTTGAAAAAACGGCAGAAAAAAGTGCTATGTAAATACCACTACAGGTAATGTAACTGCTACTAAATAATACTGTTCCTGCCAAGCACTCAGGTGACTCTAGAATTTATTCTGGAACTCTTAGACTTTTTATAAAAATCTTTGTCATGTACATTGTGAGGGGAAAAGCTGATGCATGGAATCTGTTTCTGACTGTTCTGTGATGTGCTCCTTGGTGCTTTACTATGAAGAGATGACTATTTTCACTGCTAAAGACAAGGTAACTGAAAGTTTGCATTTTGTGGTGAACACTTTTAGTCATATGTAAATGATCATGAATAAAAGTTTAATTGCTTACTCTTGATGGATCAAATGCATTAATTCGAAACTTTTTTGAAGGCCTCAGAAGGGATGCTGTTCCATATTGGGACACTTATCAGAAGTACCTGTTTGATGGTGCATCTTGAAAGTCAAGATACTTCCCTTATGCAGGGAAGTTGCGTATAAAAGTGGGAAAAGTGTGCAATGGAGCAGTTATGCTGACTAAAACACTTATCTATGCTAACCTCAGCACCAACTAGTCACTTAACAATGGTTTGGCCCTGCAAGCTCTACCTCCCTTGACATTCATCAGGACTTGAAACACTGTTCCAAGGGCTGCCTCTTGGGAACGCTAGGGAAGGTGCATGCAGTTTAGGCCCTGTGTCAAGTCAAATCAAATTGAAAGATAGTACACTGTAAACACCAGCTTACAAAAAAAAAAAAAAAAAAAAATAAAATTGGGGAGGGGCTGTGACTTAAGATTGTCGTGTGTGTGTGTGTGTAGGAATATGTCAATACAGGAATCCTTTAAGAATTCCTTATTGCGGGATTCTTGTGGGAATTCCTTTACTTGCTTATTTCTAGTAGATAAGGGAATCTCGTAGAGCTTTAACTGGGAAAGTGTTTAGGATCTCTTATGTTTGTACTCGTGTTCTGTCAGACTTGGTTTACAGATAAAGATATGTGTGCACTCACAGTAGATCCCATCAACTTCTTTACCTTGGAAATTTTAAGCTGCAGTACAAATAGCAGTGTTTGGGATTGTGTCTAGCAATTGTGCCCTAGTTCTTGCCCTAGCTTTTCCTTTGAATGTGGTGAATC
>VYZM01006132.1:85435-138980 GCA_013398915.1 Dromas ardeola
TAAAAATTCAGGACTTACTGACTTCTTACAGATAACCTTTAAAGAGGGTATATTAACTCTGAGTTGGTATTTAGACTCATAAATCAAGTTTGAAGTACTGAATTCTCTGTTTGTTTTTAAAATAATTTAAGTTTGCATGTCTAGGTGAGACAAAAAAAAAACACCACAACTTTAGAGAGCTTANAATTATGTCCACATCAGCAGACAGGGTAGTGCAATCAAAGTGAGTCCATAAAGCAAAACACTTCTTGCAAAAAGCCTTTTTTCCATGCTGTGTATGTTTTGGGAGTTCTAGTACAATACAGCTCTATTGGGGTCCCATATACTGTCTGTTTGTGTATGCAATCCCCTCGAGTACCTATGCGGGCTCAGCTCCATCTAAAAGCAGTCCAACTGGCATGTACAGGGAATTTCCCCACTGTGAACCAAAAGCTCAGTGAGTGGAGACAAGTAGGCAACACTTCAAAAACTGATACAGGTTAAAGTGCTAACGTAGATGCCCACAGCTCCTTCCCTGTAGTTGGTCTGTTCATATTCCCTTTTGCCACTGCTGGTATAAGTTTTTCCTCAGAGGTGGACGTGACTGGTTGAGTTTTTTGAACGTAAACTGATAAATTCGTAAACTCAAAACATAATCCGGCTTATAATTTTCTTTTCCTTTTTAATACCCTAAGGTTAGAACTGCTTTCCACAGGGGGTCATACAGGAGTTCTTATGTGACTTTAGCTTTTGGTTATGAATATGAGAGGAAGAGAAAAGGTATATGGGTGCGGTGAGGGCTGAGTGACTGTGCTATTGAAAAACTAGTCAAGTGAATTAAGGATTGTCAATGTTTTTATGGTCTGACAGCAAAAAGAAAAGAATGGACCGTCTGCTTTCTTCTCAGAACAAAATCATTTCTCCCGAGATCTGAACTGAAGGTACTTGCTCAAATTGTCTGGTAATTAGCTTTAATACTCATTTTTGTTTGGAGAGGCTGGTTCTGGTGGTCGATGCTCTAAATTGGATGCCGTCTCACATTGTTTACTTGTACAACTTCACAATGTTGATACTGCCCTTGTATCCTGAAATAAATTATTTGGGCCTTGCATTTTTGGCCTTCGTTTGCCTCTCCTCTCTTGCTCGCAAGAATGCACAGTGGCAGAGAGCTCCCTTAAATGGAGACGGCCTTGGCTTCCTCTCAGTGTCTGTGGAGTAAAGCCAGCACAACTTGTTCGCTTGCTCCCTCTGCTATGACGAGAGAAAAGCGGTACGCTGGCCCATTCTCTGACTGACTTGCTTCTGCAGCAGTGGTCCAATGCCTTTCTGTAGTGCTGAATGCGGTGCTGCAGGCAGGATTTTTGCAAAATGCTAGAGAGGAACTGGCAAGGGGGCAAAAGCTAGGCAAATGGAAGCTGATCACAAATTTTAAGTCGTAATATATCTTTCTTCAGAGGCAAAAAAATGGGAAGGTGCTATTGGTTTTATTTTCTGAGGGCAAATGAATGCTTCTCAATTCTTTGCCGTTTTGAGGAAAACTAGCTGTATTTTCTGCAAGGCTGGCAATGAAGATTATTAACCAAAACTCAGTGAGAATGAATGAGCTGTATTGAAGTATCATACAAAACATGTAGAACGTTAATAGTATTACAGCATTTTCTCCTAGATCTAGAAAAGGATTTCAGAAACAGTGTAGAAAGAACAAGGAGGGGAAGGAAGCTCGTACTCCTGTATGCTTAGCTCTAATATCTGGCAAGATCTGAGGTGAAGCTAGTAACTGATGGATCATATATTTGAATTTTACTTTCCTCATTTTACTTTCATACTACATTAAATTCCTTCTTGTGATTAATTCATTATGTGTTGAAATATTTCGAGTTTTGAATGACCTGGCTTATAAGTAGGTGGACAGACAAGCGCATGAATTCATGAGAAATGCTGGAACATTGGATCTTAGTAAATGATTAATGCTGGATTTCTGTTCTTTCCGAAAACTAGTTAGACTTGTTCTTAATCTTCTTACATGTACAAGTGTGCATAAAACAATCCTTGGCATTTTCTTTGCCAGCTTTCTAAAACCGGGGACATACAATGCAACCACTGGTCTGTGTTGATAGCTGCTAAAACAGAGCTCAGAATGGACTCAGTTGCACTGCAGAGTCTCGTGTATAAGGAATAAATTTTGACTTTCATCCTGCGTGGCATATTATCTGTGTCTGTGTCTTACAGTTTACTGCACTTAAGACAGACAGCGTACTGCCAAGAGCTGTCAGTTCTGTTCACCGAGAGAAAAGTAGCACCGCCAGGCAAGAAGAGTTATGCACAGGAGAACCTTAGGGAAGGTTTTTTGGTATTTTTGGACAGAACGCCACAGAACTCATGTGGACACCCGGAGTCCGGGAACTGTACCCAGTAGCACAATTACCACCGAAATCTTGCCTTTTTCCATAGACCTTCATCTATGGATAAAGCTGATTGACTGATCCTATTGCAGGGTGAGAGAACTCCATGGTATGTCTCGAGTTCCACCTACTTAGGTCCTGGATAAATGCGTCTTTGTAATTGTTTGAAATTACAAGGTTTTTACCTGTCAGCTGTGGGAAAACATCTCTTTAAATAGAGGGTGTTCTGGAAACTGCTTCAAGGTCTAGGAGGGGCTGGTTAGAGAGAAAAAGGTAAGCCAAGCAAGGGGAGTGCTTTCCTAAATGACTTACTGAAAATAAGGAAAGGTCATTCTCCTGTTGCATTCAGTTGTCACAGATTTCTGAAGAAGGTTGATGCTTTTAATGTCACTCATCTGGTCTTAAAATGGCTTGCAGGGATGTCTGTAATGATAGGTGTGTTGTTTGCGTAGGTGTTGAGGATGGACATGAAAGAAGAGCTTAGCCTGCTGCTTAGAAGCCCGCAGAGTGATGGGCTGGTAACTGGAAACAAGCGAAATCTGTCCTTGCGTTTGTAAACTGAATGGATTCCCGACATGTATTTATTTGGATCCATTTTCAGAGTAGTGTTGCAGTGGAAAACATTCTCTGCGTCGATCTGAGGAGGACAAGCAATTTATGAATAATAAAGGGAAGTTGGTATTTGAGCAGTCACAGCTTCTGGGATTAGAATGAGAAAACCTTGTTTTATTTTTAGGTGACTCTGTAGAGCTATTTCTTGGCCCTATTGAAGTAACAACGACATTTGAGTAATACAGTTTATTATATACTTTGTTGTCACGGTGAGGGGATCCTCAGAGCTGAGGATATAGGTGAACACGCTGGGGTGTGTGGATTTAAAGCTAACCTGCTACTCCCAGGCAGCTCCTGGTCATGGGCTGCTCTTAGTCTCAGTTGCATGCAAGATAATTTTTTGCTCCTTTGCGGAAGGATATATGATCACATGCTTGAGAAGCTCAACATCTAGCAGGTGGGCATGTCTGACCACACAAGACCTTCCTGCTCAAGATCCCATGAGAGTCTTGATCCAGGGTGGTGTCTCAGATCACGTATAACACGCATCAACAGGATCAGGCTCTTCACAACACATTATGCGTTTTCATACAGTAAGCTGGTGTCTGCAAATAAGTGTCAGCAAGTGAGAAAGCGCAGGAACAGTCGCTGGAGAAAAGAGAAATGGCCTGTGAAGCAAGGACTATCATCTGGGATTTTCTTTCGGAGCTCTGTGCCCTAACTGCTAAGCTACGGAGAGTCTGACTCTCTTCTCTCCACTATGAATCCAGCATTGTTTTTTCTGCTGGAACAGATGAACTGCTTGAATATTTACCCTGGTTCTTGGACAAAGTTTTACAGCCCGGGCGAACTCTGGCCTAGTTTAGAGCGAGCTTGGATGTGTCTGTATCATTCCTGTAGGCGTGACCTTACTGGTTTCTGCTGGGCCTCGCTTCTGGTTTGCATGAAGCACGAAAATACAGCTCCAGACTTGTTGCACGCTTCCACGTGGGAACGGTTTGTTCTTGAAGTCGGCAGGAGCTCATTATGAATCCCTTAAAAATAGATGGCCTTCTTACTTCCAACCGCTAATTTGAATTATTATTTTTTAAAGTATAGGGTTACTATTAATAACAAATCACTAAACTACATTCTTTTTGTGCTTTAAAAATCCACGTATTTTAAACCCATCGGTGCAGGGACTTCACTCGTGTGTGTAAAATACCTAGTACAAATAGGCTTTTGGAGTTTGGACTGTTTGGAGTGCTCGGTAGTTCTAATAACACTGCTGAAAAGGGTATCAGTAACAGGGCTTGCAGGCAAGCGGATGAATCTAAATTCCCTTGTAAATACAAATTTGTACATCTCAGTGTTAGATTTCTTTTTTTGTTTGTTTACTATGTAAACTACCAGAACAATTAAAAATCTGAAGAATGGAATGAATTAAGACTGCGAACTTTGTCTTGAAACTGAGCACAGAATGAGACACCATGCGTTGGATGTTGTGCTGAACCGCAGTTGTGTGACATGTTATGGAGTGTTATTTAAAAATAAGGAAGGGGAGTACGTATGTCACTCGGCATGCTATTCTTCTGGCATACTGCACTCTAGTCATTCTGTCTTTTGGGTAAACCTTCCCTTAATAACCTCATTTTGAATCCACTCATACAATCCTATCAGAAGACGGCTAAATTTACTTTAATGCTTGTTTTATTAACACAATAAAAACAGGACTTAGAGGTTTTTAAAGCCTCATACAAGCGTTACGAGTTCTAAGATTCATTGATCATACCCTGGCTGTGATGTTACCTTTGGAAATCAGTGACCAGGAATGCCATGAAGAAAACAGGATTTCCACAGAAATTAGATTGCTGCATCATAAAAATCCTTTCTTTTTTTAACTTGAAACCTTAAGTAAACTTTAAACTGAGGCAACAGTGCCCGTTTTAGAGGGATCAACCCAGTCTATGCAACAAAGTGCTGTCAAAATGCTCTAGAATAAGGATAGCCTTCTTCCACAAACATGTTTGCTTAGGTATATGTATTTTTTAGCATCTTGTAGCATGAATCAGCTCTGTGTAGACCACAAATCCATTCAAGCAGCTGCTCAGCGTAAGACAATTTTTGTCTCTACAAGTATAACAAGATAGGCGTTATCTTCATCAATGTGTTGCATTACAAAGAATATAAATAGAAAGTAGTATCAAAACAAACTTTAGTGGCTTTTGTGTAAGTGGCTAAGACATTAGCAAAAGAGGTACCGTATACCCTGGTTATCATCCTCCTCCTGATTTCTCCATTTCATGAAATAGTCTGACTCATTATTACAATTTAATGTGCCCAGGCCAGAATGAAGGCATTTTGTATCTCTCCCCTAGTAATAAACATTTGATAGGGTCCATTCAATGACTTCACAAGGTCAGAACTTGATTTGATTTCCACTCCAACAGACAAATGAGAGGTTCGCCAACATACTACGTTACTCTTTTTTTTGAACTGTAGTACTACAAATACTGAAGTTTGCATCCAAAAGTTCCTCCAGTTTCTAGCGATATTGTGAGTTACCACATCACCAAGCAGTTCAGAGATTAGAAGTATGATAGTAAAATAGAAATAGTGTACGGGTTTCATCAGGGCTCTTTAAATTGTTGGCAACAGAAAAGAATAAGGAAGGTAATTGCAAGTTTAACAAGTTTTAATTGGTAAAATAAAAGTATGGTTTGCTCCAGGCAGCGCGCATCAAAGAGAGAACACATGGATTTGAAAACTCTGAGAAGCTCTTCTCAATACGAAAGAGTTGCTTTCTTATGCCACCTTCTGAGTGTCCTGCAACACTTCGCTGGTGCTGATCTTCAAACCCAAAGGATTTCTAGAATTATCTTTAGGTAGTGACAGCCTTCCAGCCCTGCTCCTCACACGTTGCAGCTCCTGTACGCTGCTACGCCACCGCACTGGGGCTGCTGAAGCTTCCTCAGGTGTCAGGGGGTATCCGTGCTCCAGAGCATTTCGGCGGTGCTTTGTTGCACAGACCAGGCTGATCCAGCTGAAATGGGCACCGTTGCCTCAGTTTAAAGATGCTTTGTAGCGGTGAAGCTGCCTTCACCAGAGACCTTGTGCTGGTAAAACAAGGCCACCTTCACCCACTTGTTCCATCCATACTCCAAGCCTCTTGCAACCTAGTGCCGAGGTAGCGTCCCTTCTCAGAAGCGCAACCATGATGGAGACACAGTATTTGTTAGAAACTCTTGAGCAAAGCAAACAGATTTACTGAGCTACAGTAAATCTTAAGGTTGCTTGATGCCAGAAAACTAGTTGGATTATTGTTCTGTGCTGCTGAAAGGACCTAGATATTTTCCTAATTGTTTATCTAGCTGCATACATGTAGGTATATGTTAGCAACTGAAAAAGGGAAAGTTCTCGTAAAAAAAAAAAAATCAATTCTCAGGCTTATCTACTCATTCGTGAGAACTGTAATCCTTTTCTTTTTGAAAACTTCTGTTCAAATTTTTACCTAAGAATGAATAGCTCCCTTCCACCTTCTCCCTGGAGTCCTTAATGCCTTTTTCTGTGGGGCAAAACCTGTATGTTGCTTTTATAACTGTGCCAAAATGTAGCTGAAACACGGGTCTCAGCCCAAACAGAGAGCTGCTCCCGTTGCCAGACAACATGACCAGTGAGGAACAAAAGGTCTACTAAGAGGTTGCTAAGAGGTTGAGGTGATCTATTAATTTTTTCCCTTGTCAAGATAAAATTACAGAAATATGTACCATATGGAGTTACCTGGGTTTTGTAAGAGCTGCTGCTGTGTTTTCTTCTTTCAAAGCTTTTCCCTCCCCAGCGTGGGTGATGGAGAGCATGCTGCAGGCAGGGGCGGTTGGGGGATCGATATAAATACCCCGCTCAGTCCCGCTCCCCCAGATTTACTATGCCTTTAATTGAAAGTTAGGCAGAGGCAGAAGAAAACTCAGTGCCTTTAAAAAAATGTTGGGCCAAATGCTGCTTGACCGTAAATTCAGGCTAACTCCCACTGACCTCGCTGAAATAACGGGGCTCTGAGTTGGTGGGGGGCTTCGTCTGTGCCCAGGGGAGGTTTTGGATGATTTCCTTATTCTTAGTGGATTTTATTTATTTTTTTTAAGTACTGAGGGTTCGGAGGAGGAAGAAATGCTGCACATCCACCACAGAAGAGCAGATTTTGTAGTCATGTGTGTTTTCTCAATACTTGCCAGTGCTGGCTTGTTGGCTGGAGGTGCTTGCTGACTCCCTCTGTGGCCAAGGATTTAATTAGCTACAGCTGAGGGTTTTTAAACAAATGTAGCGGATTGGGTCATAAAGGTGATGTTTTAGGGCTGCTTATTGTGTTTCCTTAATTCTTTCTTTTCTGTTAGTATGGCTTTATTTGCAAGACCCCTTTCACAGGCACCTCTGAAGGCTGCTGGGCTCTCAGAGCAAACATTTCTCATGGGGGTTTGTGAGAGGCAGTTGAGGAGTTTCTTTTCAAGGTGTGCCAGGATCACGCAAGGGCATGTTAATGAAAAGAAATTCAGTGACCTTAGAAGCAAGGCGTCGTAAAGTTGCACTAAGGGAACAGCATATGCTGGGATCTTGTTAAGTTGATTGACTGTCAAAAAGGTTTTCGACGGTGATGAGGAATATAGTTATGTGAGGCTTAAGTGGAGACACGTAATGAAGCTGACATCTTGAATGGCGGTAGTATTGTGTTTTCTTCTGTAAAAATTGCCATTTACTAAAACATCCAAAGATGAAAGAAGATGGAAAAAAACCCCTAAAATCTTTTTTTTTTTCCCAGCGTAATGATAGGTCAAAATATTTTTTAGTCTTAGTAAATTATTTGTAAATATGAAGTGTATAAAGAGAAAAGAATATAAGGTGATTAATTTCTTTTTAAAGGAAGCAAGATTTTTACATCTGGTTTTGGTTCCTTTTAAAAAAGAGGAGAAATAATAAAAAGCTTTCCCTTCCTACTCATTCAGTAAATTTTTTAATTCAGTGTCTTTGTGTAGAATAACTTTCATATAAATATGAGTGGGAAAGTCTTTGTTCTTGATATTTTTTCTGTCTTTTGTCACTGCAAAACTGGATAAACTCTTACCCTCTCTCTATTGTCGCCCTATACTAGTAACAACAATCAATCTTTTTATGATTATCCAGGCAGTTTAATTTATCTTTCGTCTTCTTCCCAGTTGCCTAAGCAGACCAATAATCTTTTGTTTACTTGAACTTTGACTGTGTCCTTCTGGACTGTGTGGAGGCAACAGTCCCGGGCCAGAGTCCAAGGCAAAACAGTTAAATTGACCCTGTTGCATGACAACACCATTCAGAGGTTCTCTGCTTAATTAACTATTTCTGTTGCCTAAGAGCCATCATCATGGTCAGGTATCCAAACTGGAAGGAAAAACATACAGAGTAATGCATTCCCCAAGACCTGAGCCAAGTCCAGAGACACCAGAGAGCAGGAAGCCCAAGGGAAAGGTGAGACTGTCTTGGGGACAGTGAAGTGATTTGGGCGCACCCTGGGCAGCCCATCTCCTTCTCCTCTCCTGTTGGCACAGCACGACCCTCTGCCGAGCTTCAGGCCCCCAGATTTGTGCAGCAGCAGCAGAGGAGGCAGGAAGCTGCAGGAGTGGTGGTGTTACCAGCCAGGCTTACCTCCAGCCTACTCCTACTCACGGGTGTATGCAAGCCTGAGCCATCACCCGGATAGGAATAGGAATATCCGTGCCCACAAACCTGGCCCCAGCTGGGACTTGGGATACACCAAGGCAACTGATAGGTTAAAAAAGGTGGTGGCAGGTTAAGCTGTCAGCTGATGCCTGCATGGGTCACTGACCTCTGCTCGGGGTCACTCAACAAGGGTTGATGCTTTTGTTAGAGTTAGGGATGCCTGCAAAAATGTAGCTGCAGATGTGAAGGGGTCGCAGTGAATGACTTTGGTTTAGCTCAGCCACACCTGACAGACCTTTTGGATCCCAAGCTCTATGCGTTCTGGAAGAGCCCTTCAAACCTGAGCTATAAACCCAACCTTAAACCAAACTCTGACTCCAGCCTTAGCCACAGTCTAGCAACCCTTGCCACCCTTCGCCTAAATACATTAGTGCTTATACAAGCCTTGTGACATTCAACATCTTCTTATTGGGCGGGCAGGGGAGACCAAGAATTTACTGTTAGTATAACTGAAGTCTTACCAGTCTAATTAAAAAATTGTTATTATACAGACTGATTTTTTTGTTGTTTGTAAATAGGAATATCATTATTTATGGAAAGCCTCAGTAATAATAATGATAATACAGTCAAAACTGTTACGCACGCACTGTCTAGGCATCCTTTCCCCTGGTGTCCTGCTCACCCTTCCACTGCTCCTCTGGGTCAATGGCTTCAGCCTGGGGGAAGTGGGTATTGCGAGGCAACAGCATCCCGAGTCCTTCACTGGGAGGAGTATGGTGGTGGTGGTTTCTTCCTCCTCCTCTTGGATCCACTTAAGTTCATATTCATGTTTCCCAATGCCTTTTGTGCTTTTTTCTTTCTTCATCTGTCTGCAATTCTACATTTCATGTGAATTTACTATATATGGTGCATTTTACCCGTGTTAGAAACTTATTCTGTATTCTTTTTCTTACTTTTTGTTACTCCTAAGATGGCTTTTGTTCAGCTCCCAGGTTTGTACTTCTCTAGTTGACCACTGGTGTGTGGGTTATAGCCCTGCAGCCCTCAGCATTATCCCACGCTCCGTCTCCGTCATCCTGTGCCTGTGCTCCTCTACCACCACCTCTTGCAAGCCCATCTTCGGGGCCTCCTTTCTCATGCCAGGCCTGCATTACATCATTTTGCTAAGGTCATAAATATTTCACGCTACACAGAACATCTGCGTGTTACTACTACCTGTATAAAAGCTATGGTAATACTGCATGAAGATGTGCAAAGCAAGTTAGGTGTAACTGCCTGGTCATTAGAAAAATGGCTGTTACAGCAACAAATCAAACTAAATAAAAGGAGAGCTCTGGGCAGGTCTAGACAAATTCAGGCAAAGCTAACGTGATAAACCCCTGTCCCAAGGCTCTGCAAAGTCAAAGCAAAGCCTGTGCCCTGCTACCTGTAACAGCTGTGCTGTCCTTACAAGGCTGTAGCCCACCATGTGTCCTGGGGAACTTATTTTTTAAACCTGGGTACTCATGCTATCCTGCAAATTTATCCCTAACCTAATCCTGGTCTAGGCATCCCATATAGCCTCAAGTGCTGAAATGTCGTGGTGCTTTGGAACATGGAGAGTAGCCTTCAGTTCGGCCCAGCAAGCCCTTGCCAGCTCAGTGACCTTCCTGCATTGGGCTTCACAGGGTCTGAAACCCCACCTTGAGCCCATGGTCCCACATGCATGTGGCCTTGAATTCGTCCTGGGCCTCCACCTTGTTCTCAGGATGAGCCCATAACTCAGCACAACCATCCCCCATGGGACAGGGTGCTGGTGCAGGAGCCCTTACAAGAAAGCAACTTCAGGCTTGTCCAGAGACCCATGTAGGCATCAGCCTGATGATTGACCCCTGGTTCGACCCCTTCTCAACCCCCTTGGGTTATGGCACTGTACCCTCGTCCCTCGCCCTGTTCTTGCTCCTGGGGCAGTGGCCTCCCATGATGGTGGGGACCTTGCCTGAAGCCAGACCTTTGCCTTGGCTTTCCTGCACCAGGAGCCACCAACTCATGGTGGCCTCAAAGAAAGGCAGACAGGGCTGGAGGTGTTTGAAAAAAAAAATAGTCTCTGCCAGAGGTAGCAAAGTAAATTTTGGTTTGGCAATACCACAGGTGGCTCTTTTTTCTCTGTTTTGGCCTAAGTTCAACATGGGTCATGTGCTGGAATCCCCTTGCCATGTCAACTTTGCAAAGAAGCATTGCATCCTTTATGGGTTTGGTGGCTCGCTTTTTGCAGATGCTAATTTTTAATCCTGCTGGGCAGGAGGAGAGGATTCATTTATTTCGTAATGAATATATAACAACCTTGGCTACTGTTTCAGTAACTTGTGTTCCTGACTTTATCCCCAGGCTCATTCCTTGATCAGCCTGATTTCTAAGCAGGGGATATTTTGGAGGGCATGTATGTTTTGGAGCCATTTAGAACAAATAAGACTAATCTGGGGGTTTGTTTTGGGTTTTGACAGTTTGGGGGGTGGTGGGGTGGTGATGCAGGTAGAAATAGTTTTTATGTTAGGGCTCTGGGTTGAGGTCTGAGGAAACTTTGAATTTATTGCTGTATGTTTCAGACTCCAGGTTTTCTGAAATGAGGTTTGATAGAGTGCTTCTGACACATGTTGGTTGCTTTTCAAAAAAATGGCTCTCTTGGGCTACGGTGAGTTCAGGCTAACTCATGGGGCTGCTCATCTGAGTCTCTTCTAGAAGGATCACCCTTTTCTCCAGTGGAGCAGGTTGGCATAAAGGGCAGCTACACCAAGCTATGGGTGTGCACTGGCATGGTCTGAGGGCATTTTTTTAAGTCTCCACCTTCAAAAGGCCCTTTGTCCAGGACTCAGATTAGCATTTGTGCATTTTGTGCTTGCAAAGCACCTTTTTTCCTAGTAATAGGTACAGACTGATTGGGCTTTGCAAGAGTAGACTTTTTCCAGTGGTCTAAGTGTAGACGTAAATCTTGCATTCATAAAAAATGCCCAGTTTTGTTGAAGGTGTCCTAGTTTGATTTTCCTCTTGAGCTGATAGGAGTTCCCTTGGCTAATTTCTAGTTAGAGTTAATTACAGGTTTCAGTTAAAGAAGTGGGGAATTAGGGAAATAAAACAAATATTTAAGACATAATTTTCTAATTTCTGTTTTGGGCTATATTGGTTATTTATTTTTTACTTGTAAGTCTGGAGTCTCAGAATATCGAGTGAAATGTGTCGAGGAAGACAGCTAGATCAGGTTTGCCTTTTTAAGCCTGTGTAAAGGATTAGGGTTGCGGTTTAGGTGCATTTGGTTTGTTGGAAATTGATGTGAACAGGTAACATTTTGTTTTGGAGGGAACTGCATCTTTTTGCTTTTGGGCTGCAATGATGGGACATTTGATGGGAATAAGGGACAGACAGGAAGCTGATTTGGAAATCAGCATAGGTCAATTTGAAGGGGGGCCAGGGTGTAAGATGTGTGCTTGAGTTCACTGAGCAAGAATAAGGCTTCAGTTAGAAGAAGCCCTGAGGGATCAAGTTTGGGCAAGAACGTCTTCCCATGTTCTGTCCTACAGCCCACGGGGTATGGTTATGGCTGGTGCTGCAGCTGGGGTTTTAGGTTTTGGAGGCTGGAGACCAAGCACAGGACAAGTGTCCTGGTGGTGGTGGCAGCCTTCTGATGTCCAAACAGGGAAATGGCATGCAAACAACTTGGGGACTTGGCACCGCCTGTGCAAAGGCTTGGGTTAGGCTCACAGTAATGGCTGCCTTTGCTCAGGCAATGAGAAACGAGGCCTTGTTAAAAGATGGATTTAGGATCACACATCTCAACCTACTGTTAGGTTGATGTGCTGGTTACTCTGCCTGGAAGTGAGAACAAGAGGAGCCGATGGCAATACCAATTTACAAGAGTCCCAGAGAGAAGTTAGCTGGGGTTACAGCAAATTACTTCCCTGGTTTGTGGTCATCTCTGCATGGTGCTATCTATCTCACTTGCCTACTGCTACGTGGAGCAATGGTGCTACTTCAGCAAGCAGCGATCAGCCTCCTCGGACATGCTCATCCTCTGCGGTAGTCCACCTGCTGCTGTGCACGTTGTGTCACCCACAACGCCTTAGCTGTGGAGGGCTGCCTGGGCGAGGTCTATGCAGTGGGGACCTCTGCCTTGGTCCTGTTTTATTTCCTACTGCTGATGTACTGTTGCTGATGGTGTCAGAAGCCAGATGAATGTATCACCCAATGTCCAAAACTAAAGGTCCTGAAAACCATGCCTGGGTGTTGCTCAACCCTGGAGTCTCTTAGTATCCAGAGAAAAAAAAAATCTGTCTGGCTTAAGTTTCCCCAATGACTACAGCATCATCTGTACGAGTATCCAGAGATGTCCCAGTATTAACCAGTCTGACCAAACTGATGCCTTGATCATGTGAACCATAAAATAGATGTCCTTCTGCTTAATGTCCCTGAGGGCTTGATCTGGGAGGAATGGCTTTGGTATCCTCTGAGAACATGGACAGGCTGAGGCTTAGCATGCCACACGGGTAGGGCTAAACTTTTCTTCTAAGAGATGAGGGCCAGGTAAAGGGAAAAGGAATCTGCAGTCTCTTCCTCATTTGAGGACAAATGCTCTAATGTTGTGTACTGCTGAGCCTAATAGCTCTGACCGACATGTACTGGTGGATTTAGCAGAATCGACATTCTGCTGGAGGTGTCAGCTCTGTGCCAGTGGCAGCTGGTGTAAACCCAGTTTACAAGTTCATCTTCCTAAGTGAGAGGTTTGCAGTGGCCATGACTGTGACGGATGAAGAATGGAGACAGGGATGGGCTCAGCAACCTTCAGCGGTGAAGAGAGACCTTCAGCAAGGTCAAGAACATCTGAAGTGACTTTGGCTTAAGCTACAGCAGCCCTTGTTTTCTAGTCTGGTCCTGTATTTCACCTGGGTTCTACCTAACTGAAAAATTTCATATATCTATTCAATGTGTTGTGTATTTAAAACATTGTCTGTGAGAGCTTTTTACAAAACAATTCATATTTTTAACTAATTGTATTTTATAATGCAAAATATCAACATTTTGCATAGCCTTTCAAAATAATGTGAAACACATCAAATGCCAGAACATTTTGAAACTTATCTTGAAATGAACCTATGTTTTTGCCAATTGACTTATTATTTTGCTTGCTGACAACTCTGAGATGGTGAAAAGGAATTTTTTTTTCCCCCAAGTAATTTATTAAAAAGCCTAACTGATTACTTTTACAGCTCTTTGAAAAGGTTCATCGTCGATAAAGAGCAAAAGAGTTCAGTCCTGCCAGTAAAACTTTGGACTGTTTGATTGCCAGAAGTCTATTAATCAGTAAAGGAAGTTTTTCAGAATCTCTGTGTGAGAGAACCTAAAAGGAAACATCCTGATACAATTTTAATTTTAGCCCTTAAATTTCATACCTGTATATAATGTAATTAATATCCATGATTTTTGTGATATTAGGGTGAGAGTAAAACACTGGAAATGAAAGAGCAAAATTAATCACAGAACAGTAGATTATAATCCAAGCCCAGACCTGTGTCTATGAATTGGACGAAGTATCTTTGCTTTCACATGTTCCCTTCCATTAGTGTTCTTAATTTATTTTGGAGATAAACTCCAAAAGGTTAAGTCCTTGAGCTGCGTGTGCTCTGTATCTAAGCCACTTGTTTATGATGGAAAGAGCATATATCTCCATCCTTGGAGATAATCAGAACTTGACTAGACACGACCCTGAGCAATCCCATCTAATTTTAACGTTGAATCTAACTTCAAAGTTGGTGCCTACTTTGAGCAGGGATCAAACTAGATGAGATGAGGAAGAAGGATCCTTCCGACCAAGATTTTTCTGCAAGTTTCTTTATATGTGTGTATGTGTGTATGCAAATAGGTACTGAAAGAAGGATACTCCATGGCTCCAGCCTAAAGATATAATTTTCCATGAAAACATCGGTATGAAATTTGCCGTAAGGCATTCTGGCTAAATCAGTGAGTAAAGAAATTGATTGTAATTTTTCTTGCTATTCTACAGCATGTCAGTATGGAAAATCAGCTATAGGACAACCAACCCATGTGAGTAAGGGGTTGCTATTTAGGGATTTCTGCAAGTGAAATTTCTTTTTCCCCAAGATATTTGTTTCTTGGAGAAAAAAAAAAATATAGAAACAGGCTTGAATCCTGGGTGTTTTGGCATTTCTAGCTCCAAAACAGGCAAATCTAGAAGTCTTGTCTGTTTGCACAGCAAAAAGTGACCTACAGCAACCGGACGGAGGTGGTGGCCTGAGAGGTTGGTGGAGGCAGGTTGTTGGTGTCTCTACCAGCCTGTCTTGGTCAGCCTTCGCTGAAAACCTGTTTGCAATTTCCCTAGTTTTTTCCTGCCTCCACTCCTGCTCTCCTTCATCTCCTTCTTTTCTCTGCCAGTTGCTATTATCTAGGAATAGCACTTAAATCCCATATAAATCCTTTTTAAATGGCCATAATATGCGCGCTAAAATATATGTTCATAGGAGAAGAAAACACTCTTAGGAAAAAAAGCCTCCTAGGACACAAGATGTATTATCGTGTCCTGGTTTTCCAGCTGTTCAATATGCAAACACAGAGTTACTCCAGTTTTTGGAACAGAGTAAGAAACTTTGAAAGTTAAATGGATTTTGACAGCTATTCAAAATGAGAATTACAGCAAGTATTTCTTCAGTCTGATCTCTGAGGGTTTGATGATCCCTAAGTTCAGGCATTCATTTGTGAAGCCTGAAAATCTTGTAATCTAATGCTCAGCTGCATTCAAAGAAAGTTGTGTAAGAAGATGAAAATCGCTCTGCAGTAGGTTAAAGGAAGAATATAATTAGGAAATTATATAGAAGGCTGATCAGAGCTTAGGATGTTGCCGGTATAAGTCAATGTAACCCTATGTCAATCCAAAGATTTATTCCATCGTCCAGCATCTGTGTGTAGGACACAAGAGCAGCAAAGTACTTACTAGTGTATACCACTGCAGTGGAGAGAAAAACAGAAAATCAGAAAGCATGGATGGCAAAGTGAGGATCTGTCTATCTAGAAATCACTCAGAAATCCCTTTATTATTTCCTCCATTCATGGCGTGAAGTTCAGGGTTTAGAATGTGCTGATATTTAGACGCAATATTTGAATGTTAAGGAGCATAACACTATTTAAAAAGGGAAATAAAAGCAGTAAGAATTGAATTGTGGCAACTATGTTTCATTAAAAATGAGGGTTTGGCTAAAAGGAGCATAATTAATTACAGCTACACATGTAATACCAATGTCTGTAGTGCTTCGCCACAGAAGGTCACTGTAAAAACAGCATAAAATGGTATTTCTGGAGACAAGTTCAATTTATTATCTTGAAATGAAACATTTAAACTAGAAATGGACAAACTGTCATGCAAAGTGCCAGTGGCTCATGCAATCCTCTTCTGTTCTCTCTTTGACTTGCTTTGACTCCTACTAAATGAGGTCAAAGACAAAATGTACTATAAAATCCCTAAGAGGCAGGTTTGCTCCCTCGTTAGCATGTCTCTCTCATCTCTTTCTTTCTCTCAGCGACGCGGATCACCCTCAGCGATGCGAGGGCCGGAGCAGCGCCTGGGGCAGGTGCCGGCTGGGACTGTCCCTGCGGGGAGGTGGGCCAGGGTGGGTGCTGCGCTGGCATCGGGGTGTGCGGCAGGAGCTGGAGCGAGCGGCTGCCCCAGGAAGCCGTGCTGGCAGCC
Organism: Dromas ardeola; assembly: GCA_013398915.1. NCBI lineage: Eukaryota > Metazoa > Chordata > Aves > Charadriiformes > Dromadidae > Dromas > Dromas ardeola. Next base: position 101,759 of record VYZM01006132.1, read on the forward strand.
AGCGGGCTCAGGGACGGCGAGGCAAGGATGCACGCATCCAGCCTGCCTGGGGACAGCGAGGCAAGGGCGCACGCATCCAGCCTGTGGGCGTCTTGAAAGCTCAGAGTGCGCGGTGCAGGCAGGGAGCGAGTACAGGAACAGGTAAGGTGAGATCAAGGCTATGAGGCAGAGTGCACGAAATGCGCCTTCGCAGCACCCCAGCTCTCTGCATGCCGTGCTTTTCATTTATGATCGTTACTTTCCAGATTGGCTTTTTGGCCCAGGGACCTTAAAACTGGACAGAACATGGCGTCTTCAATATCTTGTTTGATGGTCAACAGCAACATGAGCTCTGGTGTAAGATGGAGACTAACTAGGGAAAGGGCAGCTGGAAGTGGTTTTTACAAGTGTCTCAAAATGCTGCTGTTTCTTCCAAATGTCTGTGGTTTGAGGGCTGGTGATGCAAACAGGCTTCACTGACTCTTTTCCTGCACTCTCATAGCTTTCTGTTCTAGTTTTGGCTTGGAGACACTGCTGCAGGAGGATTGGACTGCTAAGGTTGGCCCAGTTTGGTGTTTTCTCTTTCCTGGGAATACTTGTCCTCCAGCCTCTTCCTTCTTATTTTCTGGTGCAATGTGATGAGACTAGGGAAAATTCCCCTGGGCACGCTTCTGAGAAAGTCTTCCCTATGCCATACTCAGTTGCTACAACTTTTGCATCCAAACGCAAGCCTGTTGCACACTTTACAGCTCTGGAGAGTAGTGTGCCTACCAGCATTGCTGAGAAGAGCGCTGTAATGGATTTCCCTCTAGTGATGAAATATGTCAACTACAGAGTATTCTACATATCTAAAGTACTGGCACAGTAAGAGTAGGTTTTTTTCCCCTTCCTTTCAAACAGCTACTTTGAGAGGGGAAGAAAAGAGAATCAGAAGTTTATTGGATCTGGAATACTATGAAGTCAAAGTGTAAATAATAGGACTCTCTATAAAAAATAGGACTCTATAAAAAAACCCCACCAAATCCACAAAAAAAACCCAACCCCAAACAAAACCAACTTTCTCAAATTAGAAACAAAGTTTTGCACTAAATAAACCTTCACATCAGTTTTGTTACTCTGGATAAAAAGCCACTAGCTCACAAAGCAAGATGAGTATCATCATGTATTTTCTGGTGAAACAGGTAACCCTTTCATTAGTTCTTTTCTCAGTGTTTAGTAAATATCTCATCTTCTCCAGGCCTGAGACTGTCACTGTTTTAAGAGTTGTTGTCCTATGCCAGGATTTAAAACTTATAGCAGAAATAGGTGCTCCAGGGCTGAAAATGATGTTAGATTCAGGTGTGGATTCATCTGGTTTTGCTCAGCTGTTAATGCATGGGCATGCCCTGAAGGACAGCAGTGTAGGAGCAGCATCTGTGTGGACACTGTGCTGGTGGGAGGCTGATGTGGAGGGTTGACAGCCACACCTTCACTAGCGGCTCACGCCTGGTTAGGGAGCAGGTAATTTACACCTTGCTCAAGGTCTCTCTTGCGCAGCTTTCCTTGGATACAAGAAGGTGTGAACACAGGGGAACATGATTAGAATTCAAAAACGTTAAGAAACTGGAGGTACAGATTACTTTTATCATGGAGATAAAAGAAAGGCGGGGCAGGAGTCGCCATGTATCGTCATTGCACAGGGAACAGATGTTTCTCTTCTGGAGGAAAAGATCAGAGGACATTCGGGGATTGCAGGTCCAACAGTGCTGCAATAATATACTATTATGGTTTGAGGAACCCACACGAATGTTTAGACAACTATTCTATCACCCATTGACCCCTCCCAACCTGGGAAGGGGAATCGGGAAAAAACAAGAAAGCCTGAGGGTTGAAATATAAATAGATTTATTAGAATAATGCTAAATAATTAACATTAATAATACTAAAGAACCAATATTAAGCCCAATACCAATATAAGATATACAAGGATTATACTCAGCCAATGCTATCAGCAGGAAGCTGTGCACTCCCAGCAGGGGACAGCAAATGTCGGACGCTGCCAGCACTACGGCTTCGGGAGGAATGGAAGGGATCAGGGGTCCGGCACCAGGGCAAGGAGTTCTCAGGATGGCTGCCATCAAGGAAGAGGAGAGAATGCCTCAGCAAATTTTCTAATTTATATTGAATGTGATGTTCATGGTATGAAATGATCCTGTTGGCCAGCTTGGGTCAAGTGCCCAGGTCTTGCTCCTCCTCATCCCTGCACCTGGCAAGGCTCAAAATCTCTGAGACCTTGAATCCCACATACCATAGCTGGCTATAAAGTAAATATTTTCACAAATTCAGACACTTGAGTCTTCTAGAAATGCGATTTTCCCTAGCATTACAACAGCCCTTACTGAAAAGTAAAATTACTGAAAGAGAAATTAATCCTGTGTTGCTCAAACCAGGACACATACCAAGGATAGGAAGCAATGGAAGAGGCTGCATGGGTGGTTGTGGAGCTGCCACAGGCAAAGGTCTTTAGGGTAGACAGTTTATTTTTCGCTGTAATTTTCCCTCGCCTTGAAGCTGGGCCTCGACTAGCTGACCTTTTGTGGTCTTTTACTGCCTTATGGCTACATGAACAATGTTTCCTGTGGTTAAATCATAATGTCTGATGCCTGAGGAAGAGGCATTGGCATCACAGTCCTAGAGTGATTCACGTAAAGAGTCAATCAAAGATGAAATATAAGGCAATGTGGCAGTTCTAGTCCTGGTTAATTTCATGAGTGCAGAGAACTGAGTGATTAAATGATTAGGTACCAACATTTTTAATGAGTTAAGAATGAACCACAAGTTACTAAATGTTGAAACACTGGATAGGCAGCCTGGTTTGCATAAATTGCTTGTATCCTGATTAAAAACACTTTTTTGTATATTATCCTTGGTTCTGTAGGAAATGCTTGATGCAAAGTGCTAAAGGGGGGTTAGCTGCGAACAAATTTTTGGTTGACCCTGACTTGTACGTTCTGGCTAAACCCTGCCCTATGTCTGTGTCCATTGAGGTGACCTGCAAGAGGGGGTGAGGCAGGGCTGAAGGGATAACAATCTTTCAGACAGACATCTGGGACATAGCAAACATAGTTTTTGGAGGGTTGCATTCCTATAACTTGCAGCTTTGGTAAGGAATATCCACCCTTGATGTGTCCCCCAGGACCACCGGCAGCTGGGGAGAAAGTGTCCCTCTGCCTCCAGCCTCCAGGCCATGGCAGCAGGGCTGAGACGTGGTGTGGGCAAGACAACTGATGTGGTTTAAGCATCCTGGTTTTAGTAATCCTTGGAGGTTTTCAAGACCCAACTGGAGAAAGCCCTCAGCAACCAGTTCTGATCTCAGAGCAGTGAGCGGGAGGTTGGACTGAGACTTCCTGAGCTCCCTTCCAACCTGTGTGGTCCTGCAAGCCTGCATCCAAGTGCTGGGCTGCTCTGTAAGTACCTCCAGACCACCCAGATCACATTGTTTGTATACCTTTTCTTCCTTTTTCCTACTTCTTGATCACCTTTTTAGCTGCCCTGTTAACACCCCTTTCTCCACCTCCCCCTGTCTCCACCCAGATAAACAGCCTGCCCCTTACCTCTTTTTATCAACTCAATTTTGCTATTTGTGATACCGTTGCTGAAATCACCGCAGCCTTGGAGGACTTTACTGAGGTGGATCTCCAGGCCCTGTTGGCCTTGCAAGGTACAAAAGTCCCCTGCGCAACCTTCAGCCGTCACGTCTGGCCCTTTCTCACACACCTCCCTCTTACGCCCCTGTAAAATCCAGCCATCCCTCCTGGCTCTCCCCCTAACTTCTGCCAGTTTCTCCCATCGTCATGTGTCACCTCCAGCAATTTCTCATGTCCCTGACAGCAATTTCTCCACGTCCTGCTGAGACAGCATCCGCGCAGGCCAGGGACCAGCTGTCTACCTGCAGCCATGATATCTCATCTCCTTTCTTCCTTCCAGCTTGCTCCTTCAGTGGTCTGCCTCTCCTCCAGCCCCCATCTCTCTCCACACACATTATACATTCTATTATTTAATACGGTTTCATCCACAAAATACTCAGCATGTGCAGAAAAACAGGCTTAACAAATAAAAATCTAAAGAGCTGCCACTGATTTCTTCATGCATTTTGAAAAGCAGTATTTTCTGCAAAGCCAGTAAGGGGAGGTGGGAGAAGGAGGGACATTATAGTTGCCAGATACTATGCACATCCTGTGCACTGTGGTCATTAGGATCAGAAAAAAAATCCACCACTCTGATAATTTTAAATTTCAGTCTTAGTGGTCATGAGATATTTATGCAAACACGTAACACTCACAGCAAAAACAGCTGGAAGGGTGCAGAATCTGAAAAATAATCAGCATCACTTTCGCAAGACCTGAAAATCATTAAATATTTAAACTTCTCTCTCTGAGGATTTTAATTATATTTAAAGAGCAACGCTTCTCTTGCACATGACAACAAGAATGGTGCTTTCTGTGTCAGTAAATTTACAGCCAGGCTGTCTGTGAAGTCAATTATGCATATTTTAGAAATTAAAATAAATTATTTCTGTCTTTTAGAGTTGTTAGCATCACAATACTGATGTAAAAAGACCCATCTGTAATTAGAGCTTTTTCATTCCCTCTGATGAGATCACATCTTCAAATGTTAATTTTGGATATATTACCATGCAAAACTTCAGGGCAGCTCGCATTTTTTTTTTCAGCAGCGCATTAAGTGTGTATCTTCTCAGCTTTACTTGCAGTTAGTGGGGATTTTTGTGTAAAAAATCCCTAATGTAGGCAAGACCCATAAGCTAAGAGCTCAGTACAAATTATTTTTCTCCTGCAAGTGCACTCGGGACCGGAATTGTTGTTACATTGCAATCAGGAAGCCAGTCAAAAACTCTCCAGCCACTTCACAGTTTTCAGCGTAGTTTAATAGCTTAATGAAGAGTAGGATACAATTGCTGCTGCTGGAACATGGAAACTTCCTCTCCCGTGAGACCTTAACTAATGAAGATGCAAAAAAAAAAAAAAAGAAAAAAAAAGAAAAAAACCCTAATTTGACATCTCTCTGGCAGCCTTTGCAGGACTGACTGTGTAAGAACTGTTTGGCCTTGTAAACTCAGCAGATTTAAAATGCATCTAAGAGGCAGCGTTAAGTACCCAACCTTATTCCCATACTTGCTTAAAACCTCTCTGTTTAAAACAAACTTGCATCTTCAGGTATATATAAACCTTCATTAAAAACTCTATCAGAGGTCATATTTGATTTTCATCAAATTAATTGCTTTTCTGAATTGTATCCAAAATAACTGGTTTATGTCTATACCTTTTTTTTTAAGTGCTTCTATGCAGTGCTGTATGATTTTTGGTTTCTTTAAGGCAAGAATTGTTCTCTTGTAACCATTCTGACTTAAGGCACACAGTAGCATTGCTTAAATCAGGAAACTCAAACTTCTAAGTGTTTTACAGCTTTCCATTTTAGCAGCAAGATGCCAAGGCAGCTTTGCCTGCTGTGTTGAGAACTCCCGTGTTAGGGAACGACATAAAGGACAGACTGCAGAAGGTACAGATAGATACAAGGAGAGGAAAGCTGTTAATGCATTTCAGTGGATATTCGCCTGTGTCAGAGGGCTATAAGGCAAGGTGCGCAAAACTGGCTGTAAAAACAAGCAGCTCCCAGAGATGAGTGCTGCGTCACTGCAGGTGTTTTGGAGAAGGGTGTAAAACACAGCCGGGCTAAAATGTCCCAAAAGAATTACTCGTGATTTAGTCAGCTAAAGAATAGGATCCAAAACGCTCCTCGTCTGAACTCATTCCTGATAAATAAGCTGAGAAACAGCTCCAGAAATAAATAAACCGTCTGAGAAACAGACTCCCCTAGGAAAGCAGCTATCACTGTTTCCTTTGCAGCAAAGGAAAGGGGCTGTTAACTTTCCGTAGTAACATACAAGGGAATAACATATTTCTGTGCTCCCAACTACCAAATCAATCACATATAAAAACAGGCCAGCAATTCTCTTTCTTTGGGATTTACTGTCTTCCTTTATTTGCAGGTAGCAAAATGCCATCCCAAGCCTTGGTGGGATCTAGGAGAGAACCAGGGCAACCCGTCACCTCCAAGGGACACGGCCGAGATAAATGCTATCAAACTTTCTTTGCAGTATGCCAGGAGATACGGCAGCAGCTCAGCCTCATGAGTGGACCTATTAGCTGCTGATCAATATGAATTAATGGCAAATTTGAGAGACCGTTTTCTCTCAAACCCAGGGGGGAAAAAAGTCCATACCTGCAGCTGAAAAATATTTCAGGTAACAGCAAAACAGCCAGAATGAGTTACCCTATCTACCGGCACTTAATTTTCATAAATAAAAAGCATTTTTGTAAGCAGTTTTTACTAAATCGGAAGCTGATATCCTCCATGAAACTAAAACAAAGTGAGCTTGTCCACGTTTGCATAAGACGGATTCTGAGATGTCTGTTCCACACTGCGTATGTCCCAGAGAAGGTACCGAACAGCACAGTTGCTGTACAGTTCCCTTCAGGTTTCTGGGCAGACCTCTTTTGTGGCCTTCAGAAGTACTTGTTTTACAACATTGCTAGGGGCCTTTGCTATAGCAGTGATTAATTTTAAATTAGTAGCATTTTTAAGCTAGAACGCTCCCTTTTCCTGTTCAACATGGCAGTTTAGATTTTTCTGGAAGACAGATTTAGTACAAAATCATGTCAAGTTTCTGTAGTATGAATGTTTATTCATCCTTAGAATTTTATCCTTTGGGGAAAAAAAAAATATTAATTGTTTGATGTGTTCCTTTTGTGCAAACTTCTCACCCAGAAGGTCATAGAAGAACCTGTATTTAGCTAGACCTTGTTTTTTTTCTGTTAGGCAATGATTTGGCCGCTATTAATCCAGTCATGTTTGAATATATGCTTTCTGTCACATGTGAAATCTAAAAGCTCAGGCACTGGGTACTGTTGGTCTGTAGACTTCAGTGTACATTTTCTCGCTAAACAAAAGAAGAAATGGTGCAATCCAGGAAAGGAAAGGAGGAAATTCCGGTGCTGTAGCTCCTTAGCAGTATAAAATTGTGCTTGGTACAACTAGGTTAGAGAGAGACCGACCACCCACCCTCCCAGTCAGTACAGCACTGGGGCATCAGGCGAAGCGGCCTGTGGCCATGTGGGAAGGACGTGAACAAGGGCAGCTCTTGATGCCCCAGCTGGTGGAGGACCACTGGAGATGAGATCCTGGCCTCGGTGTTTCCTTGGTTTGAATCAGTACAGCTCCTTCTCATATTTTTCTCTTTTCTTTACTTGTAAGGGGAAAAGAATCCATTGTGTTAAGAAGCGGATGAAGTGGACAAAGCCCCGAGCAACCCAGCCTGAGCTGAGAGCTGGCCCGTCTGCGAGCAGGAGGTTGGACTGAGTTTCCCTGAGGTCCTGTCCAGCTGCAATTACCCTGTAATCCCAAAGGGCAATTTTTTTCATGTGAAAGTAGTGGTCTGGTCAGCCGTTTATTCAAAGTTACCTGATGTGATGCAAGATGTTGTAAGGGTAACTTACAGTCATCTGTATTCAGTGGTTTTTTAAGAACTTTCCCACTGTTTATGAAAGTTAATTTTTCTTTGTATTTTAATTAAATAACTTTTTGTGACCTTCTAGTGTATCTTGGGTATAAGAATCCCCTAACCTTTATCTGCCCTTGTTTATTAGTTTCTTCGGGGAAAAGATGATCCTGTTTTACATTTCTGGAAAGTCCCTAGCTGTCGTTGACAAACACGCTGCGGATATTTTAGTTATAACATATTTTCGACTTAGTTTCTGTTTCATTTATTTCCATTTACCATTTGTTTGGATATTGGCAGTGCTGGCTGTGGGTTTGGGATGTTGGAAGCTCCAGATTACTTTCATAAGAGTAGTCTGGCTCTTCATGACTTCCCAGGTCTAAAACCAGTTTGCAATTTTCAGTTGAAGCTGAGACGGTGGGAGCGCGCGTGCCCTGGCTTTCTGCAACAAACACTCCGTTGTGCAAGTACAGCAAAAAGTCTTTGGATTTTAAATTCTTGGCAACCTGCGAAGCTAAATACACACTGAGGACAGCTGCTCAGAAGCCTGAGTAATTGCATTAATCAGACTTCAGGGGAGCTGTGGCTGGTGCCTGCAAAGCAGAGGGGAAGCATTAGTGAGAGGGCAGGGGCAAGGGCGTCACTGCTACCTTCCCGAGACGCTGAGCAGCGTATGATAACCAATGTCCACATGGGTAGGATCCGTGTGTTTCCAAATCGTGTTGTGGGGCTACGCATCCTGCCGAGCGCGAAGATGCGGTAGGTGGTTTTGTATACGTTGTTCTGACACAGCTTGGTTGCACTGACCTTGTGGTGTCCCATATGGGTGCTCTACCTGCAATGACAAGTTTAGCACACGGGGGTCTAAGCAGTAAGGTCAAAGGCCATGTGAGCAGCAGAGCCCAGCAAAGGTCTTCGGTGAAACAGAGACAGGTTGTAGCCGCGGGGGATTTGAATGGCGGATGCGCAGGTCGTGTGGCATTGCCGAGTGTCCTCCCTGCCCCGTGCAAAAGTGACAGATCCCACACAGGGTCTGCACGGGCTTTTGGCCAAAGCTGGAGGAAAGCTGTTGAGCATAATTTCTGTGGGTGCTGATGACTTCTTAAACTGAAGTCCATTTTGATTTTATCTGAGCTTTTGTCTACACAGTACTAAGCGTTTGTGGTCTGAGAGAGCATGATATCTGGGCTGAGCCACAGTACAAATCAACATTAGCGTGGCATGATGCTAACATGCTGTTTCAACCATCTCGACTATTGCAGATATCTCACCAGTACTGTGTTGTACAGTGAAGACACACCATTAGTTTCACATGCTGACACAATACTCCTGGAGGTATACGCCTTCAGCATATAGGTGCTTCGTGTTCTTTTTAAGCCCTTTTGGGTGCACAGAAGTGGGGCTGGCTGGTTTCAGTACTTGCTTGTTGCAACTTTCTGCACAAATGTGTTTCAGGGAAACACCAATTTAGGTTTGCCAAACACTCCACTCCCATGTTCTAGTAGCAAAGCTAAGCAACTTTTGCAAGCGCTTAATCATAGAGGGGTAGGGTATTCCCAGCTATTGCTTTGGAAAATAGGCATAACACATCAGCCACAACTGTAAATAAAACATCCAACCTCATGGTATAAAAGTAATCAAATGCCTCTTCAGTAATTGATTGTGCAGAGTTTTCATTTATTATGACTGCCAGGCAGGAGGTGCGGTGAAAATCTTAATCTGAGTGAGCCCCTTAATTACAAACCCTCATTAAAAAAATCTTTAAGGCTGCCACCTAATAACCTTCAATCTCTGTGTATTTATACAATGCCCACCTAAAGACTCAATGGACGAGAGGAGTTTGAATTTAATTTTTTCCTTTGCTTTTCTTTATGGAAGAAGGAAGAGTGTGGAGCTGTACTCCCATGTCAGCGGCACACGATGATCCCCCCCTGCCTGGGGCAATATGAACCGCAGCAGGAGGCCAAGCACTTGCCCCTGTGCAAACTCCCTCTTCCCTCAGCCGTCCAGAGGTATACAGCATCACAGATAAGGGCAAGGGACTGCTACTGGCGCGGCTTCACTGTGGGGAACAAGAATACAAGTTGTGGGTGAAAAATAGAATTGTGTTGGTGAAAATACTCTAGCTTTAATAAGGTATTTACTAGTTGAAAAAACGGATGACTGCAGTTCAGGAAATTTGCAGAGGATTGCACAAGTGCTAAAAGCTGCTGTGATTTCATTTAATATTCTTAACGTTTTCTCCTAACTGACTAAGAATTGCATTAAGTTCTTGATAGTTATTGTGTTACGCAACACGTTGTGATGATGATGATGATGTTTGCAGTTATGCCAATGTAGCTATTTCATATTCTTTCTTCCTGTGTTATTCAGGATCGGTGCCTGCAGGCTGACCTGCCAGGATGAATTCTTGCAAGTCTGCAGTTAAGTATGTGGGAAGAGCCCTCCAGACAGAGGTAGTTCAGCTAAAGCAGTAGGAATTTTGCCATTGATTTACTGACTCTAAGGTACTACCCATGGACTTTGAAAGACATTTCTTCAGTTCTCGGAAACTGTTAGGCATATCCAACTCAACAGCTCATTCCTGTGCCCGCTACGGCCCCTTCATCGCTATGTTAATCTCAAGTCATAACAGAAGATTTGTGCTGAATCTGTTTCCTGTTCACACACAAAAACTTTGAGTTATTTGGCTTTAGCCAGAGTTAATATTATCCTCTTAGGGGCTATGGAAATTTGGTGTCAGTTGTAGTTTGTTGACATACAGAATGGAAAGAAAAATAGTCTAGCCAAGTCTGCTGGTCATCAGGAAAAGTTTGTAAACTTGTAAGCCTTGTTTGGAAGCTGTTTTCCTATTTTATAGTATGTATCTGTAGCTATGTAAAAAGTGATGCATGATGTAGACAAAAGCACTATGAAATCCTATACTTGCTTTTTGTAAAGATCAGCTGAACAAGTTAGGTTAGGAATAGAGAAAAAAATATTGGTCCTATTCAGAAAAAAAAACAAAGAAAGTGCATTTCCAGCTACCTTTCATCTATTTGTCATTCAGGATAAAATGCCTGTCATTGCAACACTGCAATGTAGTGTGAAACATTAGATAACCACAGAATAGCTTAGAAGCAAAGACATAATTCACAAGTCTGATTTTTATGTGGTGACAAATCCCAAAGAAAATGGAGCATCAGCAGATCTGAGGCAGCAGGCTTCCCCGTGTAGTCAGTTGATGTGAACCCCCTGGATGTCAATAAACTTCAAGCCACCTTCTGCATGTCATAAATTCTAAAGAAACCACCAAAGGGAAGATATTTTTCTATTTCTAGAGAAATGAACTTAGATGTTTTCTGTACTTCTGTAAGAAAGAAGGAGCCTAGCTCCACTCCAATTCTTAGGAATTGCCATATGATCTTCATTACTTTGTGCAGCCTTAAAGACACCCATTCCGTGGCCAACATGTGAGTAAGCACTCTCAGTAGAACCAAAACAATGAAGATTAAACAATTTAATTACACTTTTAGTTATAAATAATCCTCATCTTGTCTACCGAGAGTTCTTATATCCAAAAGAAAGATTTAAAGTATCTAATCTACTTTTCCTACTTTATTTTCTTGTCTACTCCTTGAATTTGATTAAAGTTGGGTAATAAAAATGAATTTTTCTTTCCCTTTTGTTTATAGACTTTTAGTTGCAGTGCTACTAGACTTGCAGTGCTACTCTTTTTTTGAAGAGATGTGCATAAATCTTCTGTTTCTGCAGCAGAGTGATTTATCCGAGATTCCCAGTTTACAGGTTTGTAGGCTCTACAACTATGATGAAAATCAAAGCATATTAAAATTTAATTCAAAATCTAAGACTCTAAATAAGGAAAATAAAAGGATATAAAATTTGTGAATAGGTAGTGTTAGCATCACAGTTTGTGACAAATTAAAACAACCACGTCATAAAAAACTGTATTAGGGTTGATAAAACTCCATTGTCTTAAAAGGGTATTATTTTTTTTCAAAGTCTTAAATTCTGGGCTTGCAAAATCTAGAAATGTCATTTGGAAATTCCTTATGGAAATTCTTCTTTTCCAAAGTTTTCAGTCAAACAACTGAAGACAAGAAGACTTCTTATGTGGATCATGTGGAACCCAAAGAGAGATCAGGACCACCAAGTAAGACAGTCCTACAGAGATACATGGATATTTGGAACAGATGAGGCTGGACCTAAGAATTCTACTGACTCTTTCAAAGTCTGAAGATAGCAGATAATGAGAGATCCTGAAACCATTCACCTTTTCAAATAGGCTACTCAATCAGTGATATTTCAGAGTAGATAGATAAGAGAAAGGTTTAGAAGTGTTGTGTTTTACAGCTCTTCACTAAGCCCTGGAGTGCTAGAGAGAACTGTAAACATATTCATGTAATGATTAATAATGTTAGTAACTACTAAAGTATTATTTACAGAAGTCTGGAAATCATTTGCTGTAAGCCACAGTAGTTCAGGTGGTAGCGGAGAGACAGACAGTTGTATCACTGAAATAATTAGCCAACACACATGTGAGTACATCAGGTGCTGAATGTTGCCGTTGACTAGCCAGGCAGGGAAACTCGGCTCCTTCCAGTTCTGCATGGACGCGGTAACAGGGCAAGTAGAAGCAGAAGACAGAGAAGAGCAGGAACAACAGTTCCTCAGGCTATGTGGTAGTATATTTCAAATTTACAGTGAAAAATTGTTCCCTGTTTTCAGCATTGGTAGGTGAAGAAATCAGTAATACGACTGCTGCTGCTCATGAGGGATAATGCTGAATACGACTGGAGCTTTTCCAGTAAAGCAATTATTTGTATTTTTTGATCATCGCTCAATTGCAGACTGGCATCGGGAGGACCAAAAAGAAATAGAGGCTGACAGAATATAACATATGGGATAAAAAGTCTCGTTCTTTACTCCTAAGTAACATCTCTCTAGTATCTGTACTTGTGCATCTCACTGCTACCGGCTCTTTTCTGATGGATGTCATTTTCTGATGCTTGCTTTATAGCTATTCAGCACTTTTATTGCCCTACCATCTGTTCTAAACTGTTAAAGACACTTTTATTCTCAATTTTTCTTCAGGGATGTAGAAGAGGCATCTGCCTCCAACCATTTAAAATTTCCTAATATACATTTACAAATTATTTATGCAAAATAACTCAGATACATTTTCAGTAGGTTTTACAGATGTCTGACAAAGATGTAATTTGATTACGCCGTTAAATAAAACATTGTTGAAATCTGGCACGCACGCTAACATGGAAGGCTGGTCATTTTATATCAGAAATTAATAAAGTTAGGCTTGAAATTAGTGGAGTTCTTAACCTGAATCATTAATTTTAAACATGCTCTTAAGTATTTTGCTGAATGAGGACCCTTAACTAACTTCATATTGCAATTTTTTGACTCTATAGTCCTAACAGTTCTAAATCTACAGAACAGATTTTACCAAGTCTTTCCATCACAAAGCTCTGTGTAAACACCGATTAATCCAGTTACCACATTGGGAACTCTGAAGTGGAAAAAGAGACTTGTTAAAGGAATCAGAGTGGATTTAATGAGACTGAGCTGGGCTTAAAACTAAGGAGTTTCAGTCATTAGGCCATGGAAATAAATCCTTTCCTGACCCAAGTGTATCAAGGGAAGAGATGATGGTCCTGGTGGGTCCTGACTGCTGTCTGGACCTCCTGCCCAGCATATCTGCAGAGCGCTATTTGTACGAGTTAAATTGTTCATACCGGTGACCTGAGACGATTTGGTAATTTTTTCAAATTTTTCAATTGCTAGCAGTGCATGGGAGTTTGCAAATATTCGATAACAGCTGTTGCTAAATGCCTTGGGAAGAAACATCCTCTTCCGTTGCTGTAGACCTCTGCTCCAGCCTTTGCTTATCACCTTTCCTAAGGCAATAGGAAAACCCTAAGGACTTATGGACTGAACTGGGTGTAACTGAGACATGGTGGCTGAAGGAGCCACCAGTCCGTAGGGTGAGGAGAGATCTGTGAATTAAACCAGATCTGCCAGTCCCTGCCCATGCTGGGGTCGTCTGCTGGGGATGCTGCAATTACGGAGGATAAGTGTACAATGTACAGGAGGACAAAAAAGAACAAATCCATGTCAGAATAAATTTCTAAATAAGTTTGGTTTTGTTGTTGTTGTTTGTTTTTTTTGGTTTTATTTTTTAGTTACTGGTATTCTTCTTTATAGCAGAATCTTACAGCTCTGCTTTAATCAGAAGTCATCTCTTGGGTGCCCAAGTAGAGGTCCCGGACTCCCTGTGGCAGCCGTGTTGGGTCTGCTGAATGGATTTTGCAACCACACAACTCCAATTCAGTGGCGAGCTGCTCAGCTGGCTTTATCTTCCTGAGAGTGAGGGATGTATGGATCTGTCAGCACACAGAAAACTTTCATTCAAGAATAAGTAAGGTGTTACCTTTTAAAAATATGATGAAAAAGTTTTCCAGGAAAGCTATTCCCTGTTGCCTTCCATAAATCCAGTGGGGAAAGGCTGTTTACAAGGCTCCAGGGCATTTCCTGCTGTCCAGTGGGATAACCGCATGGATACGACCCAGCAGCCAGGGCAGGGTGGGGTATGGTCACCCTGGGGTGCCGGGGCTTGGGTCCCCCAAGGCATTTCACGGTGCCATGATGCAGGAAGGGCTGCCAGTCATTGTTACTGGGGGATAACCACAGGCACACGCCATTGGCATTGGTCTGTGGGAAGCAAGCATGGGTAAGTATCATTTTTTGGTGTATTGGCAAAATTTGCCTGGACTTTTACGGGGCCCTGTTTCTGCAGCAGAACCTGTCTGCAGGCAAATCTGAAATCCCTGCTTCAAAAAGGAGGTTGCTGGACCTGCCAGAAGAGGGTCTTGGTATTTTACATCAGGCAGAGGAGAAATGGAGACACATTTTTTTGTTCAGCCTTTGCCCCAGAAAGGGGCAAACTATCTTGGCTGAAGATTTTGGTGAAGGAGTGTAGGGCAAAATCAACAGATAACAGATGTTCATTGTGTAAAATTTAATTCCAAGTTGTTAAACAACTGTAAGCAGGACTTTTCTAGCTTTTATAGTTGGCGCTATCACTTTGTGTTCATCAAACAATAATTGCTAATACTGTGCGCCTTCTGTTCTCTCTGTATGCCCTTCGTTCTGTTCAAATTTCTAACAACACAGCAATGCTGTCAAATTTGAAGTGCAGCAGCTGGAAGACAAAAAGAGTGTCTTTAATGGGACAATTTTGATGCAAATACCATGCTTAGGGAGCTAATTGCAAAATTCACCTACCTGAAAGACAGAAAACCGCTTGGCAAACAATTGCCTGCACCAGGCCAGTACATTCAAGGTAGAAATATCTCACTGCCCACAATACTTTACTTACTTATCAGTTGTTCATGAGGGAAGATGGATTACACTGAAGAAAAGCATTAAATCAAAGTGACTGAGTCATAGAATCATAGAATCATGTAGGTTGGAAAAGACCTTTAAGAT
Organism: Dromas ardeola; assembly: GCA_013398915.1. Taxonomy (NCBI): domain Eukaryota; kingdom Metazoa; phylum Chordata; class Aves; order Charadriiformes; family Dromadidae; genus Dromas; species Dromas ardeola. Next base: position 116,796 of record VYZM01006132.1, read on the forward strand.
CACTAAGTCCAGCCCTTAACCTAACCCTGCCAAAACCACCACTAAACCATGTCCCTCAGCATCACATCTACATGTCTTTTATATACCTTCAGGGATGGTGACTCAACCACCTCCCTGGGCAGCCTCTTCCAATGCTTGACAACACTTTCACCGACGACATTTTTCCTAATATCCAGTCTAAACTTTCCCTGGTGCAACTTGAGGCCATTTCCTCATGTTCTATCACTTGTTACTTGGGAGAAGAGACCGACCCCCTCCTCTCTCCAACCTCCTTTCAGTTAGTTGCAGAGCGCAATAAGGTCTCCCCTCAGCCTCCTTTTCTCCAGGCTAAACAACCCCAGCTCCCTCAGCCGCTCCTCATAAGACTTGTTCTCCAGACCCCTCACCAACTTCATTGCCCTTCTCTGGACCCGCTCCAGCACCCCAGTGTCTCTCTTGTAGTGGGGGGCCCAAAACTGGACACAGTATTCCAGGGGGGCCCTCACCAGTGCTGAGTACAGGGGGACAATCACTTCCGTAGTCCTACTGGCCACACTATTTCTGATACAAGTCAGGATGCTGTTGGCCTTCTTGGTCACCTGGGCCTGCAAGTCCTGCTTGGAGGCATCCCACAGACCCTTCTCCAGGCCCATCTTTCACAAGGCTCAAAAGTCCCTGGGTGCTGCTTTCCCCTTTGTGTGGACAGACCCAGCAATGCCGAGGGTGATGGAGAAGAAGATGGGGAATTACCACCAGCCCAGGGCAGACGCCTGCTCTGCGGGCTTTGCTTTCCAGGACCATGGCTTTTGATGGACCGGAGCTGTAAAGGGCTTGCTATCCAAAGTTAACACCTCTGAGAGACCTGCTGGCTCATCTACAGTGCTAGTGTTTTACAAAGAGAATTCAGAGCCTGCCAAAATTAATTTAATGAACCAGGGATATAAACATTATGACACTTGAGTCCTCCTCATGGGCTTTCCCTACTGAGCTACCTGTCCCACACTGTGGCTGGTCTGGATCTTTGAGAGGGGTTTTAGAGATAACAACTGGCATCTGAGAAGCTCTGGAGATCCACGGGAACTACAGACATCTAAAAATAGTTTTCCTGCTAAGTAGGAGTTAATCTTTTTAAACTGGGCATGTCTGTATGAAAACCAGCAATTATTTGCAAGTGTAACTATCATATACAGTTGAAAGTACTCTCTGGTATAATACATTTTCTATGCAAACTCCAGGTGCAATTAAAGTCAATTCAAATTTTAACAGAAGCATCAAAAGTATGTGCCATGTGAGCACGCAGATCTGTTTATGCAGTTGCCTCTACTGTGGAGCAATGCCTATGAAAATATTTATACACTGCATTAATTGGGACAAGAAAATAATACATATCTGTTTAGCATTGCACGCTATTGTGACATTCTTCGAAGAGGTGTTTGCCTTCTCAAGGGCAGACTGGAAATGCAGTCTAAACAAACTGGATGTGAACTGAAAAGGCAAGAATTAAGCTGCATTACACAGTATTATGTGGACACTGTTAGCTAGAATTACAGTGTCCTTCACTCAATCTGTTTTAGTTCTCCTTGGAAATTAAGTAAATGAAATTAAGGACACTTTAGGTTTTTTAATTCTGAATGAGAATATCCACACAAAAGTGTAAAGGAATTAAACTAATCCACCTTAAAAACCTCATTCACATGAATTTTCTTGACAGAGCCTCCAGAAACCATACCTGATTCACACGTGGAGTTTGGGGGAGATTTTAAAGACTGACGCCCACAGCTGCTCTCTTCTCATTTATCACCTTCTCTCTGTGTTTTTGCCCAGAGTCAGCGCACACCAACGTGTGTCCATTCCTTACCTCACTGCCATAGCTAAAACCACTGTTGGTTGCCACTGGGGTTCTGATTTTGGTAAATTAAGTAAATGATAGAAGGGTGGACATGTAGCAGGGAAAGTGTGCTTAATATGCAATTAAGGTTGCTTAATATGCAATATCACTGTTTTTTTCTTTCCCCAAAGAGGCAAAAATGAGGGGTTGCTTTATATTCACAGTCAGATTACGCTCGAGCAACTGCATAGGCAAAGAAACTAAGACACAAAATGCCTAAGAGGCTTCCCTTATATTAAAAATGTTTTCTAGGTGGAGAATAATTTTACAACCAGAGAGGGAAGCAAAGGCTTAAAAGGGGATGCAGCTTCAGCACCCAACATGGCAATGAGCGGCTTAGCCTCTGGGCTGTCCCGAGAAACACAGGCAGGACCGCCACAACACGCCACCCAGAATTTTGTGACCACATATTGGGGAGCGCCTCCTATGAGTCTGTGGTAGAGTGCTGAAGTGAAGCACCAAACTAAGCAAAAGTACGCAGACTTTTCTGGTTTTTTGAAGTATCAACATGTGAGACTTTTGTAAAAGAGGTCATGTCATGGAGGGGTATATGCAGCTTCTGGGTCACAAGATAAGGAGCTCAGCCTAGAATAAGATTTTGCAGAGGGCGACTGTAAGGTAATTTTGTGATTAAGCTTATTCTTGGTTAGCTGATCCTGGACATGCCCCATGCAAGTGAGGGCATGCTGGGGAACATGCAGAAGGGGAAAACTGAACAGCGCATTAAAAAAAAAATCTAGATGCTTCACTTGAATTTTCTTTGAGGTATGGGCTTGTCTTTTACTCGAATGTAGGTCAGTTACCCCTACGTCTGTCACCTTTATTGTTTTTCTTATCATGTCCTTGCATTATGGAAGAAAATATTTATATTGTGGGCTATGAGGCTGCCAACTACCGTTGGCAATTCTGTTTCTTTTTTCAAGGAATCTTTGAAACTCTTTCCATAACAGCTGCTTATGATGAAGTGTAGAAAAGAGGTTGACATTTATTGCCTAGAATGCTGAGCAAATGTACCGCGTTCAGATCAAGCACTCATAATCTCCTTTTTAATACTAAAATACGCTATACTCAGCATAAAATATTCAGCATAAACTACAGTTTGCGTTACAAACCTCAGTTTTCATGACTTGGAAGCGTAAGCCATGGCCCTTGAAACTAGCTATCGATAGGCCTATCATAACTGAAGTGCTACAGAGAGCACTAGTCTGTGGGATAGTTTCTAAAAACTGCTGCGGTGTAAAAATTGCTGAGGGCGGGGAACTCCATCTCATTACTAAAAATGTCTAGTAATTAAAACAGATCAGGAAATAACCACCCTTCATTGTACTTATTTTTTTTTTGCTTTTGTACAGAGGCTTCCAAGCAAAAGATCTGGCAGTGCGAAGCTGTCATTCTTCGGTATTGAGGAAGGTGGTGCTAAACTACAAATTATGGCAAAAGCCGAGGCAGTGTGCATTCTTTGCAGATAAATAAGGATTTACTGATGGTAAATACTGTTTCTTGAAATCTGGAAAGAGATTCCAGAGGGAATGTTGTAGGTAGTCGAAAAGAAAGGTGAATGGGCTTAGGGTAATATTATTTATCGTCTCCTAATAAAGTTCCGAGTTCAGTGGTAGGACCTCAATCCTTTCTGCAGCACCTTTGCTGCAGAAGACTTTTGTCGTGTGAGAAGAATCAAGATCTGCTCTCAACTTAGGCTTTTTTCCGTATCAGTGGGAATCTATTATGAGAACTTCTAGAAAGCTTAATTAATGTGCACGGACATGAAATCATGTAAAACTTTCAAGTGTTGACTAAAATGATACTTGAAGTCGTAAGTGTTCCCACTTACTTCCACCACCTTTTAAGCAAATATTCACTGAGAGCCACATACGATGCGGCTGGACCTGCTATTTACAGTGAAGAGATATTAATCAATCATTGCTGTCCTGCTAGTGAACTGCAGATGGGCACATTATTGCTTTATTGTTCCCATAAATTTGTTCACTTTTACAAATAATTTGCCCATTGCCAAGACATCTGAGTTTGTGGATTGTTTCCCAGCTGTTTGCTGCAATGTGCTGGTTAGTTTGGAGGCACGGGCTGTCGGCAGAGGCAGCGGTTCCTCAACGGGGATCATCTGCATCATCCTGCAGCCAAAACAGCTGTACACCAAGGTCTATGAGAAGCATGTTTCACAATATCCACTAAATGTCAGCCGAGGGAGCAAACTCTCAACCAGTCTACCTGTTAGACCACTTGCAGTGTGAGATAACTTACCTGTGCTCAGCTGCATCTTGTTTCCAGACCTGCTTTTGCTCCCTCCCTCTCACCTAGGGCCGTGGTGCTCATAAGGGACCCACGCTCACAGGCTCTGCACCTTGTCCCCACGCCTGGAGACGAGGAGCTGTGCTCCAGCCTCGCCTGCTCCTCCCCAGCACTAACCCCTTGGGATCGTGAAAGAAACCTTTCTGAGGGGTTACGCTATAAAGGGGCAAAAAGAAAACCCCGCAGTACCATGCGACGGTTAGACTTAAAATGATCTTCCAGATCACATTTTGTAAATTGCAGCATTGCCATTTACAGTAGGTGGCAGTTCAATGACTTTTAATTGCTATTATTCAGGCAGCCCGTTATATCGTGCAGCGACGTGTGTGCTCCCACCCACGGGCACGCAGTGCCGTGGCTCCTGTTCGCATCAGAAGAAAGCTGCATCCAGCCCAGAAAAAACGTATTTTATTCTTTACATGCATAAAGAAGTTCATGCTGTCCTTGAGTGATGGGTTTAGTTCTGTTATGCATAAAACTTTTTGGTTTGCTCTGTTTTTTTCTAATGTGAACTTAAAAGTGAACTTCTGCTTCTCGTCACATTCTTTTTCAAGTCCAAAGAGCTTTTCACTAAAACCAGAGATGAACTGCAGCACAGGGATGTGGGATATCCAGGAATACCAGGCTTGGGCTACTGGACACTTCGGCCCTTCATTATCAGCGCTAATATTACCAGTTTCCTATGAAACTTCCTTCCTAATCATGGATTTCTTGAGGTACGGCCTGAGAGAAAGGTTGATGTAGGTTTTTTTTTATGTCATGACATATTATGTAATAATTTCTTTACTCGCCACTTTCATCGACAGAAGTGATGAGATCATCTTCCTGCAAAAATGCTTTTGAGTACCTGGCTTGAAATGTGTTTAAGAAATGTGCTCAAGAGTTTCTGTAAACACGTCCCTCTGGGTTTCTCAGGAAACTCACTGGGGGCTCCTGCCAACCTGCCCAGGCTTTCAGCAGCTTCCGTTCGTTACCTGATTCTCACAACGCTCATTTCGGACAGGTGATTACTACAGTAGAGAGAAAGACAAAAATACTCACTCCAGGCCCACAGAAGGGATGAATGACAGAATTTCGTTTAGAATCAGTATGTCCTGCAGAAAATACCTGTATCATTACTGACAAGTCCTTATTTCTACTAAGTAAATTATTTCTGTGTGAAACTGTGCTTCTCCTGTAATCCTGTACGTTGCGGCAGTGATGTACAGGCAGTTCCAAAAATATCCACAGTATTTCTTGCCTTTAAAATCCCAGTGAGATCTGCACAGAGCTACTGCAGAAAGCATGGCCTGAAGAATGTGCAGGGTACGCAGAGGTCTTAAAGACAGGCCTGCAGCTGGCCGCCAGCAAACCACCTCTTATTCCCAAGGAAGAGATGAATGACCCTTGAATTAGAGACAGGAAACTTCCCCGGGGCTCCAAGACTGAATAGAATACAGTTTTTAGAAAGCCATCAAATGTCAGCCATTTGAAAGATGGAGACTCCCATGACTAACAAAAGTGGGCACAGCAGCAAAACCCTTTATAAGCCACCACATTGACCTCAACGTGGATATGTATGTGCTGGCTGCTCCTGAACTCTGTCGCAAGGTACAACAATGAAACTGCATCGGATTGAGCATACAGCAAAAGTATATCTCATACAGCAAGATTGCACGCTGATTATAGCATTGCCTGACAACGTTCAAAGAAGTGTGTTAAATCTAAAAACATAGCCTTCACTCCATGGCATACACACGCCTTTTTTTGACATTATGATGTTTTCTTTCTTTAAAGTGTTACTTTTTCTTTGATCTGGTGCACGTATGCGTTGACATTTATGTTGTGTTTGATAATTCTTTTGGAGATGTCATGTCAGAACACCTTGCTTAGGAAGCAGAGGGCCAGTCCTCCATGAAAGGGAAGTCACTGTGTCACATCCCTCCTGTGGGTGGTACAGCAGAATGGCTAGCCCGTGCGTAAACAGGGCTGACTGTGACACTGGCAGTTGGTTTAGAATTAATACTTTTGACATGAAAAATGGATGTCTTTACAAATCCACAAAAACCAAATCCATATACTTTCATTTTGGTATTCCATCCCAAAAGCTGACAACCACCAGCAAGCGCAGCACTATTTTTTTGGCCTTTACCATTACAATGCAGGATGGAGTGAGGGATTATCAAGGAGAAACTGCCACCATGATTCAGTCAGTGCAGGAGAGAAGATTAGAGTTGACCGGCTCTAATCTTAGCACAATTCACATCCTTGTGCTTATCTGATTTTTTCTTTTTAAGTCCCCTTGAAGTATATGCCACTGAGAGATGTCTGGAGCTTTTGTAGATGTGAGTCATTGAAGGTTTGGATGGGGTGCTGGACATCGGTTAAAAAATGAAGGGGTCAATCTGACCCACCATCCAGAATTCACCGCTTGTGAGTTCCACGTGGCTTATGCAGATCACAGGGATCTCAGGAACATCACTGGAGACCTGCTCTCCGATATGACTTGGTCAGTAATGGCAGGTGTCTGGTTTTGAGCGGCCTCAGAAACTGGTTTACTTTGATGTTACATGAAAAGCTTACCAAGGTGAGGTGAAGAACATATATACTATACGTATATATATGTGGGTAGGTAGGAAGTAGGCAGGTATTTCTATTACATATACATAATATACATTATATAACATATACAATCTACATTATATATTTATATATGTTTATATGTATATGCATATATATGTATGTAGAGACATAATGCCACATTAAAATGCAAATAGTTGCAGAACATAGCAGAGGGCTGGTTTGGATGACATTGTGCTTTGGGATAAATTGTTCAGTTTTTGATGGGCCAGGGATGAATTCTTCACTTTTCTTTTGGATATAAACCACCGTGTATCATATGGTATATTGATCTAATCATACCTCTAGATTTTCATAGGCAATACATTGAATGTTATACTCCCGCTGTTTCATGTAGAAATCAGGCACTCAATAAAATTAAAAGGATTTCCCTGAAATAATTTCACTTTATTTACCTTAACATATGGCAAAACATTTGATAGCTATAGGATTACTTATCATCCAGATGATGCTGAATTATAGGCTGTAGACATTGACTTCATACCACCTTTTAAGTGAGTCAGCATGATGGAAAAGTTGGAGAAAGCCGCGGGAGAAAAGCTGCCAGCTCTAGAAACCTTGGAAACAGAAGATGTAGTATTTCTTCCTCAGCTTTCATTCTGCTAAATTAAATATAGGTAAAGAAGGGAAATGCAGATATGGAAGTTAGGCATAATATTTTGAAGGAAAAGAGAAATATATGTAGAGGCTGGCGGGACTCCCAAAAAAGCGTTAAAAGAGAAATTCAGGGAAAAGAAGTGGGAAGAATACAAAAAATTAGTAAAGCAGGGCATCTTTGACGGATGTTTTCAGGGAAAAAATAGTTGTGGCTTATTATGAGGCTTTTATGCTCAAGACAGTTGATAGAAAGATGCTTTCTGTTTTAAATCTGGAGATGTCTCAGCTATTTTTCTCCACCACTTTTATCCTTACCAGAGTCACACACCTGAACACAGTGGCTTTGCAGCCACATGGAGGAGAGGGTGCCCGGACCTCGCCAGGTATCACGCCAAAAAGCAACTGGTGTCATTTTGCAAATCTGCGCTCTGCCATTGGGATTTGGCTTTGTGTTATTAAATGCAGGCTAATTCATGGCCCCAGACGGCATACAAAATAGCAATTCACTTCCAGCTCCTCTATGGATGTTGTAGTGCTAATGAAACAAATCAGATCTTGGGGAATATAGCCACGTATTTAGTATGTGTATAAAACAGCTGTAATAAGACATAGTTATGGCTGAGATGATTGTTGTTTTCAGTGGGAAAAAAAGAATTAGGATTGAAATTGCAAAACCACCCTGTTCCTATAAAAAGTGAAAATGCGCTTGGATAAATGAAGGTTAATAGAGTTAATCATGGGGAATAATACAAGAAGGCAACTCATGTTAGTGAACGTAACTGTGATTCAGATAAAGGGGAATTGTAATTAAATGGAGACTGGATAAACAAGATTATCACGGAAAGGTTTCCCAGCACAGCACCAGGAGATTTTAAGATGTGGGGGCAGATGCACGTACATGATCTGGAAGTAGAGACGGCACCGTCGCCAGATCCCCTGGGTGCTCCACCATTGTGGATGGCTGTCCACGCTGCCACACCATGTGGCAACATGGGCAACAGCAATAACAGCCAATAAATTGAGTTAATTTTGAAGTCTATTTTGCCGGCGACTGTAACTGGCAAGTGATCTCCCTGTCTTCATCCCAAACCCCAAGATTTCTCATTGCTGCTGTTCCCTGTTTTCCCCGCGGTGGCGGGGAGCAGCTGCGTGGGAGCTTGGTTGCTGGCCAAGGCTAACCTGCTGCAGTACGGCTCTGGGATGGAGAAAGTGAAGGCATCCCACCCCCAGCCAGAGGGACAAGGGTACGTGTGCTCTCCCCACACCGCCACCTCAGGCAAAAGCCTGTACCAAAGCATATACAGCAAACTTTTATATAGACAGGTAAATATTTGTACGTGCCCTATATGACAACGAAACCTGACATTTTCGATTAATTTAAAATCCCTGATACTTTCTTTTAGATGTACTGTGTCATCTCCTTTATATAAGATAATTATAAGCTTACTTACTACGTTTTTTCCACAACTGGTATTATTTTTTATGTGGATATTTAAAATGAAATGCAGTAGTTTGATACTGAACACTGGGAGGCAAACAGAGGCTTTCCAAACTGAACTGCTTTACTGAAACAGGTACCTGTGCTTATTTCTTTTATTTGTTGACTTAAAAATGTCCCTTGATGACCCATATGAGATGAAAGGAATCAAATGTATTCCTCCTAGGACAACCACATGGCTTACAAACAAGCTTTTAACATTTCTTTTTCTTTTTCTTTCCTTTACTTGCAAAATATTTTTGCTAGATTTCTAACTTTTAACTATATATCCTTATTAAGAACATCTGAATATACTGAGTTTGAATACAGGATGGTATTCACATTCTTCTATAATTCCTATAGATTATTTTACATAAAACAGAACAAAAAACTGAGAGTTTACTAAGAAAAACTATCAAATACTTCTGCTGTTCAGTTATTTACAGCAGAGTTTGGAATAATTGTTTCATAATCCTTGGTATTGTATATCATAATGATATATATTCCCAGCTGCCTAAGGAAAATATGCACTGTAGTTTTATTATTCTCTATTCTGAGCGAGTGAACATCCCTCTAGGGACTAAACCTTTCCCCTGTCGCCCCCCCCCAAAATAGGGGGAACATCTTTTTGCTTTCAAATTTCTCTGTTTTTCCAGTGCCAACTGTATTCTAGATCTTCAAGCAGACTTCAAAACCCCATATATAGAGGCCAGTTATGAGCCCTTACTGTCATCTTTAGGCTTGCTCCTTGAAACATTTTATCCTTTATTTTTTTTATATTTTTAAAAAATCTTTGTGCTTTCCTTATGTATTTCCATCAGTTTGCAGGCTGTAATAAATCCTAAAAGTGGGCTTTCACTCAAAATGTGCCCCAAACGTTTTTTGGACCTAATCTTAGGTTAGGTTGCTGATAATCCCACGAGCGTTAGGATGGATGTCATCCCTTGTGACAGTAAAGTGAGGCTGAGTACAAAGTGAATTGAAATGAGTTATGAAAACCCCCAGCACATCTCCTTTGTCTTTTTATTTCTGCAGTTGGCATGTGATACAATAATTGTCTTATTCACATTCCTGTCTTCTCTGCTTGTTAAGTGAGTTTGTTGAAGTTTCTTGTATCAAACATGCATGTATTTGCAACCATTCCCAAGATCACAACTCCATTGCCTAAATCGGTTGTTGCAACTTGATTTCCATACTGGAATTATTTATGTATCAAGGTCATTTTTGAACTCAATCAGTCATGCACAACAACATTTTTCTTTTCCAGTCTAAAATCCTATTTTCTTTACATGACCTTCTGTATACTGAAGCTTAGTAAAAGAGTAGTCATTTTTTTATATTTTAAAGTTTTCACAAAATTAATTTCCTGAAGGCATATTTCTTTTTGTCACGATACAGCAAGTATAGACTCAAATAGAGGTCTTGTAGATGACAGAGTAACATTATTATTCCCACAAACCAGCCCTAAGGATGTCGGCTGCCTATATTATAAATACAAGTTTTGGCATCCACAAAAATTAATGGAGATGGGAAAGTTAAGACCAAGTTGCACACCTACCTCAAATACATTTTGAGTAGTCTGCCACACAATGATTCTGGAAAAAGAGCATTTCACTGGTGAGTGACATATTTTCATTTCCTAAAGGAGAATGGGGTTTTGAGCATATATATATCTATTTATTAATTCGGCAATGATCAAGACTTAACTCTGGAAAATGTGTTTAATTTCCACGAAAATGTCATTGTTTTAGCTCTGACTCCCTGGCGGTTATTTTTTTCCACAGGCTTAGTAAAAATAACATGACGGTTTTACATCGGAAAGTAGAGCATACGCTATAATTTTGTGCTTTTCCACAGCAAAGGAGAAAGCAGCTTGAAAAAGGAAACGCTGACGTGTTTATTGCTTGTGTTTGCCAAAAAGTGAAACTGAACCTCCCGGTGACTTTGCTTTCTCCACAGCCGAGCATCATCCAGCGAGAGGATGGAGAACTCTGTGCTGCTTGCCATGCAGAAGGAGCTCTGCATGGCTTACTGGTAGCGCAATCATCTGGTGAAGCAGGGACAACTTTTTAAGGAACAATCTAGGCTAACAGCCTTCACAATTACAACAGGGCGTTCTAAAACATTACGGTTAAACTCAGTGAATGCAGCTGTTCTCCTCCAGTGCAGAACTATCGCCGGGTAAAGCAGTACTGCAGAAGAGAGCAATGTTCTCTAGACCAGATGTCTTGCTGGACTAACCTTCTTCATCTATTTTTGATGGCGTCCCCATATATTTGCTTGCTTTAAACAGGATTTGAGAAAATAATTTTTTAAACATGGATCCCAGCTTGGTCCATAGGGACAAACAGAACTTCAGCCTTACGAGGAATATGGAAAGAAATAGTTCCCACAAGACTTCTATGTTAGCAAGAGCTGTTTAACTTCTTTTTCTGCAGCCAAACTACATACATATAAAACTAATAGCCTTGAAATCTCATGGGGCTTAAATAATCTTGCTGGTGATAGGTATCTAGCTAGGAGGAGGATGATAAATCAAGCTATGAAGTTCCTTTTTTTTCTTTTTTTCTTCACTGAAGAGATTTTATTACAAAAAGGATTCCCAAAAGCTTTCCTCCACTGAGATTTGAAAGCATTTGAGCCTTGTATTTGTCACTTCGCCAAATTAAGAAGACTACTATATCTAAGTCCAGGTAAAGGTGGCTTTCTTCTGCTGCTTCTTTTATTTTGTCTCCATTTTATCAAGCATAGTGTCAGCTTTCTCACAAAGCAGCAAAAGTTATCTCCTTTAGAGTTTTGTCCCCCTATTCAAAACAGATAAAGAAAAATACTCTTGTATATCTGTTTAGCTAGTGAAGTGACGCCGGCAGTAAAAAAAAAATCACGAGGAGCACTTTATGAACTGAGGACACATCCTGATAAATACTACTTCTAGACATAGACAAGATGGAAAGGAGAGAAATGGAATATTGTGTTTTTCAGAACATTTTGAAGGTAATGATACTTAAGGCTAGAGAGTTTTCTTGAAGACACACCAGTGAAGATCTCACTGCCATTTGCCTTCCTCAACATTTTGTAGGTGCATGCTCATGCCTCTTACAGCTGCATTTAGCTAGCATTTTGATAACCTGAAAGCAAGTATACTGATGGAGTACACTACTTATCGGGTACTTTGGTTATTCCATAGAAAAGGCAGCTTTAAAGAAAATACCAAATGTTCTCCTGAAATTACAGGAGAACATTTCTAGAGCTAAAAACCCCTCCATTAACGTGGCCTTCTGCCAACAGGAGAGTAATTAGGACCAGGTAGTAGAAAGACCACCAGGGTCACAGCCCACGTCACCAATTCTAAATATGTGAATGTCAGAAGCTAATTACAGATACTGAGGTTTTTCTCCTTTTTCTCTGTGGGGGTGGTGAGGTTGAGGGGGGCAGCCAAGAGGAAAGGAAATTGTCAGACATAGGGCTGCAAGTGCTATAGCTCCCCATGCCTGTGAATAACTTTTAGACCTAACCATGACAGGGTGTGTAATGCAACCTCAGCAAAGAGGATGACTGAAGGCACCCTGAAAGGGCTCTGTACCCCATCCCAACAGGGGCACACTGACTGAATTGCAATGTTCCTTGCACTCCAACAAAATAAAACCCTGTTAAGCTTTAGTTAGGAAAGAGCAATTAGCAGTTCCTGGAGATAATTATAATTTTACATTTATAATGGCAATTTTATTTTTCCCCCTTTTTAGAAGCAAAATATTATCCCGCCTCTCTAGTATTCTGCTATTTACAAAGCAGGATGATACACAAAGATGATTCATTCATGGTATATACTTCCACTGCAGCTTCTCTCCAGCCTGTGAGAAGTTTTGTTTCTTACCAAGGGTACAGAGGGTGCCACTACTGCTGTGTATCCTGCCACTCTGGGCAAGTGCGCTCACCCACCTGCTGCCTTGCAACTCCACAGGAGAAAGATGAATTGTGAAAACGACAACGATGCATTCCATGTAAGTATAGGATGAGAAAAATTTTATTTATAACCCTGTCATACTGGGGCTACCCTAAGCAAAAATAAGCTTGAAAGTAATCCCCTGACTTGTTTCTCTGGATTTTCCAGTTTCTTGAAATGCAGTGAACAGACCAGAGGTTTGTATTTTGCATTCAGACACTCAAAGCAGCATGGAGAAATCGCGAAGGTCCCTTGCACTGTGGACAACTCCATATCCATCTGTCTTTTAAATTATACTCCTGTCTCTTCCTTACTGCTAGTTCTGGTCTGTCTCCATTTTTCTCATACAGGTCTGGACTGGTTGCCAAAGGGCCAGACAGAATCATTATGCTGACTTTGCCAAGACTTCTTCTGACACCCGTAACTGTAGCATTTATTCCCAGCTAGGGAGCACGATACTGTGGCCCGACACCAATGCCAAAGTATGACAAGGGCCCTTAGTGCAAGAACTATGGTACTGACAGCTTTACAGGCAACTTTAAAAACTTCTGTTCTGATGTACCAAAGGGACCAAAGAACCAGGAATCCGATTTGCAAATAAGACAGTTCTTTCACACACCCCTTGAAATAAATTATATTTCTGTGTATGCTAGGAAGTCCTTGCTACTGAAAAAACCTGCAAATAAATCCGATCTCAAATAATCAAATTCTTAATCCGTTTTCTCAAGCTGAAGCTAAACACACACATTAACTGCAATGGCCAATTCTTCCTGTTTTACAAGCCTGATGTACAATTTCACCTACCTGCACTGTTGGAAAAACATCATTATGTTGAGGCCAGCATCTTTTCCTTCCCAGAAAGTTTCTAGTCCTGACAGCTTCTTCAGTGCAAACAAGGCTCTAAACCAAGACAAAAGTAAACCTATCGGCTGGCCTATCTTTGCTATAACTATACCATTTACTATAAATAATACTTTTTACTTCTTGCTTTAGGAAGCACTCCTTTCTCCGACAGTGAAGCCCACTGAAAACAAGCCATAGCTGGATTAATAAAAAAGCAAAGCTGGGACACAGACTTACAGGAAAAAACATAGCCTGTCAGTTCTGTCGTTGACGTGGAGGTTTACAATGGCTTTCAGGCAGCTTGATACGGTAGAAACTCATAAAGGAAGGGCAAAAATAGTATTACATTTTCTAGTTTAAACTGTGTATTTTTATATAGTCTTGCTTTGTAAAAGATGAAGAATGATTACATTTTTATCAAGGTATAGTACAGCCTTAAGGCTAGTAATCTTAGTAACAGATTATAAACTTACATAGCTTGCACTATTTCTGATGTGCTCTGACAGACTTGCTCCATCTCGCATTCATGACAAAACTCTTGCAGAGGTGGTTTTCGGTAACCACCATGGTACGACACATGCTTATAGCTACTGGACGTAACCCATGGCAGGTAAATGCCATATGTAAATGCTCTCAGTCCGTACTGCAGCAGGTTGCAATGAAACAATGGGAGTCTCAGGTGTTTTCCTTTTTTATTTAATGGGTTATAAATCAATTAGGTTGGTTTGAAAATTTCTTCTGAAACAAAAGTTTTGGCAAGCGTAATGCTAAGAATTAGGAAGTCGTAAGTCAAAAGGTGCTATTAAAGTTGCGGATGACCCATCCCTGGAGGTTTTCAAGGACAGGCTGGATGAGGCTTTAAACAACCTGCTCCAGTGGGAGGTGTCCCTGCCCAGTGCAGGGGATCTTCAAGGTCCCTTGCAACCCAAATCATTCTATGATTCTATGACTCTACTGCTTTCAAGGAAATAACATGAAGAACAATGGGAGCTGATTGCTTTCATTATTTTATGGCCTTTCCAGATGGCCATTAATGATGTCAATAACTGTAGGTAAAAATTAAAGTTTACTTCATGGCGACATATCAAGCACCAGAACAACTTCTCATACTTACAATAGGTAGCCACCGACACAGACTTCCATAGCTTTTGACTATGTGTGAAATTGTGGGATGTTAATCTTGGTAAGCCTCCATTGAGGGATGAAAGGAAGCACATAAGTTTATAACTCTGCTGAAACTAATGGATATGGTATCACTTTGGTCAGTCCCAACAGATGTTCGAAGTTTTGTAAGAATCCCTTTGGCCTGCACAGTATAAGTCAGTTATACTATATACAGTGTAGAAACTCCAAAATGCCTTGCAGTTTAACACAGATGGACATTGGTGGCTGCTCTGCTCACAAACTGGGATGAATGCATGATTCCTCTTCATTGAATACTTTCAAACAATACGAGGATCTGACTGAAGTCAAGGTTGTAGGGCTTAATATAAAGCAAAGTTTTCCAGGTTCAACAAAGTATTATGTTTAGTTGTTATGATTATGCAAATGAAATTACTGGGAGACAGATGAACAGGATGGCTAAAATCCAGTAAAATACTACTAAAGGTCTATATATATTTGTGGCACTCTACACTCTATGCGGGAACGTTGTATGAACTTCAGAACAGTCCAAATGTACCATTAAAGGAACTCGTAATAAGGACTGATAACTGAACATCAGTGTATGCTTAATGGAAGGATAATTCAATAGTGAACTAAAAAGCTCATAACATACGATAGGTAGTTACAGAAAAATGCATTAGTTGGTGTTTAAGAAAGTGGTTAATGTAAGAAGCTAAAGCTTGAAATTTTTTGTTTGGTGCTGCTTGACAAATAGGCACACCTGAGTCTGATTATTAATACACAGGGTCATGCCTGCTATCTGCCATGTCACACTAAGGAAGAAACCCAGGTGAGGTATTTGATCATGAATTGAGCTTTTCGGTTTGGGTAAACCTGTATGAATCTGAATCCCAGAAGATTTGGATTAGTTAAGTTAACGGAAAAACTGTGGGCAGTGCTGAGCAGCTACAATACTGTCATTAGTTAGTGGAGCAGCATGGCAAACATTGGAAGGAGCAGACAGTACTGCTGTTCTGTGTGCTGTTAATCTATTTAGAAGATACCAATATTGAAGTCGTTATCTTCAGCCATTTGCCAAGAATCTGCATCTCCGCAATCCATATTCTTACAGTCTTTGGGCTAGATCCCCTTTGCATCACTAACATTCTTATTTTACCTTCTTATCTGCACAAAGGCATTCAGAATGAAAACGGTGAGTTTGTCTACACTTACAGTATCACTTTCTTTATTGCAGTGCTAGTAGGGAATCCAAGCAAAGGAAGATGAAAAGCTCCCCATCCAAACCTAAAATCTAGGAAGACTCAGTTTTTGGGTGTGAAGAAGTACTATCCAGCATTAAACTGTTTATTATGAGCCATTATTTTCCTATGTCAAAAGTATTTGCCGTAAGTGACGGCTTGGCTCTACTATTTTTCATTGGCTTCACTTTAAATCCTGTATCTGTAATTACAAAAGACCTTAATGGAGGCCCTGAGAAGTTATGTCCTGTAACACAACCCCAAAGCTGCAAGATACAATCGAGAACACCGAAGAATTCATGTGTAGACTGGCCACACCAGTATCATCCAACACTCAATGAGATGAGGCAGCAACTTTGATTGTTGGCTATCTGTTGTCTTCTACGACAATGGTTCTTCTAGGATAGGCATCAACATCCACAAATATGTAGCGGACCTCGAATCTTCCTTTCTCAGGATTCTGCAAGGAAAACAATTTAAGGCTCTGTTTTTTTTCCCTCTTTGGTAGTTTAAATTCAGGGTTAAGCTTATTAGCTGTATCAAGCAATTATACATACCTCTTTGACTTCCACATGGACTGTTCCCCGCTTCCCTGATTCAAAGCCCTCAATATAGAACTTCAAACGCATATATTTCAGTCCATCCTTTACGTATTCAATGTGACTAAAAACAGCAAAACAAAAGAAAAACCCAACCCACCCAGCAAGGATACATATTATATGCTAGTTAAACTTCAAATTTAAACTTCTTATTTAGAGAAGCTGCTGAACTATTTTGAGAAAGTGTATTCTGACGCAGTCCTTATGCTACCATGGGTTCCTTCTCTGCTGCTTTTCCCAAGCTTTACTGTGAACATGTAAGGACTAGCGGAGTTAGAAGAACTAATTAGAAGTTGAGGATTAACAGATGAAGTGCTTAAACGTCCTCACCCCAGTCCTCCCCTCAAAACTCAACAGCAATCCAATGGCTGAAGATTCTGTAATTTCCTTGTATTTATTCTAAAGAACTCCCAAATTCAGAGCCTGACATCTAGAAAGGAACACCCACATCACCAAGACTGCAAGGGGTTTTCTTAGGCACTTAAAACTAAGTTACCAAGCCAAACCAGACACAGAATGTTTTATCAACTTAATTATCAGGTTGGTGAAATCACATTGAAACAGCTTACTACACGCTTTACTTATTTTGGCAATAATTTTGTTCTACTGAAGTTGCATAACTTTGGTACTGGTGTATCTCCAACCTAAATGCTGATATTTAGACTGGAGTTAGGTTATGCTCAAGTATTAGATAAATAGAAAGGTCACATCACTTTCAAGGAGACCACTTTCCGAAACTAATGGTCAAACTAGAGTTCTGGTGCCAGTTCCTGTTTCCTACTGGAATTACTAACTGGTACATACTACCAAGCTCTTATTTCCATCAATCATGCCCAGATACACACTGTATGAATTAAACTTCCAATATAGTTTAAGGTGACATGACGGGTTGCAGAGAACAAAGATGAACAAAGAGACTAACTGCAGTAAATTCACATTCAAAGTTTTCATACACATAAAATCTGTACAGTTTTGAGACATTTAAGGTCATCCTTACACCGCAGACACAAACACTATGATCTTACAAAGTCCTCAGCTCAACAACTAGACTTTCAAAATAATGGAAATGAAATAGCAGGAAAGCTGATAACACATTCACTTATTTACCTAGTTTATTTTACAGACAGATGCTTAGAACATTTGTGCGTATCCTTTTTGTTTAGCAGCTCCACATTAAACACTTTTTCACAGAGTCTGGTCAAAAGATAAACTTCCACCAGTAAAATTCACCCTCCTTGACAAAAAAACCCATAAATCTCAATTTCATGGTTCAAGTTCTGTACCTGGGCTTATGTGTCCCATCATATATGAAACCTCTTTGAATAAATTCAAGTCAAAGAACCCAATAAAGACAAAACCCCTATTGGGTTCTAGTGCAGGGAGGATTTAGATGTTGTAATAATCACTTCTGTTGCTTTCCTCAAAAGGAGAATGACAGACACACTCATGAAAGGTTTAGGTGAGAGATGTTCTGTTAAATACAGAGTAGAGATGTAGCGTCAAGTACCAAAAAGCAATATAAGAAATAGGCAGTGAATACTACAGACCAGCTTGGGACAGTATAATCACTGCAGCGACTACAACCTGTACAGTCAGACCCAACCGAGCTTTAAACAGAGCAAGGTGGATTCTTGAAAGTCAGTACCTCCTGCTCTTTCTGGCCTGATAAGGATTACTGCTTTGAAAGGAGAAAAACTCTCAAAAAACAATTTTTCAAAGAACAATTTCACTCTATTTGAGGGTTTCAGACTGTACACTTCAGATTCCTGCTCCATAGATGCATGCCTATGCCTCTGTACTACTGTCTTCAGACTTGTCCTATTTTTTTGGAGAGACCAGCTCTATGCTTCCCCTTGCTGAGCTTTGCTTGTTTTGAGGCACTCCGAATTGCCGTTTTATATTGCATGTGCACTGTATTTAGTGGTATGCGCCACACAAGAGGTTCTACAAAAAACTGCTTTCATTTGCACTCAAAAGCGACATGGTACGTCATACAGTTCATTAATCTAGACCTAACTTCCTTTTGATGTGACCAAAAATGTTTTTGCTCTGCAAAAACTAGTGTCTCTATGGGGCAAACACCAAAGGGTACCTGACAAGCTGTCGTCTTCCTCTTCTTGTTGCCTCCCCATAACCTTTAATAGATTCACCAAAAACACCAATTATCTACAAGAGAGAAGAGGTTTGAGTTGTCAGAAGTTGAATGTATTGCATTCAAACAGATATTCCAGTATCAGCTCACGCCCCTGCTGCGAATGTGTTTTCTTTCAACAAAATGCCCCTTGTAGTCTGATGTGTCAAGAATAGAAGAGTTTATGAAAGAAGACAGTGTAAGAAAAATTCCTCTGTATTTCAGTGCTTTTCTTTACTGTCACATATTAAATGCCTAAAATAAATCCTACTAGTATCTTCCATTTGTACCATCCTCTGAGATTATGACATTTTAATCTCCCTTCTTACTGTGTATTTTATACTTTACTGACATTTTGTGTAAAAAAGGAAAAAAGCATTAAATACTTGCTCATATCTCCTCTAAGAAAATATGTTTCAAAGTTTAAAATGCAAATGCGCTCCCCTTCATGTTATCTAAAAACACTACCACTTAAGAAAGTCAATTATTTTTGGTTTTGGTTTTGTTTTTTTTTTTTTTTAGGTCTGTAATGCCAGACCAAATTAACCTAGTTTTAAGTACTGGAGAGAAGTTTTAATTCCACAAACTTGCTCCAAAGCAGTCTTCATTTTTATTCTAGTGACAACTTGTCACTTCATTTCTAGGTTATCCTCAGTGGCATCTGTGGTGACCTTGTCTAAAAGCTATTCCACGCATTTCTTGTTTCGCCTGAAGTAGTGGTTTTTAGAATATAGTTTTAGATGGATTGTTGTTTACATCTAGCTGTCCTACATGACTGTGTGATCACATGACTGTTTTCTTTCTCTTTTCCTGTTAGCCACAGAAATGCTAATTGTGTTTCAAATGAAGAGTTTAAATTCCTGGATACTTACGCAGTGCTTCGCAGAATGACAGAACCTTGACAAAATAACCGTGCCGAGTAAAGGCAGCCAGGCTAGATTTACAAAACTTAAGTGGGACCAGATGAACTGCATAACTCCTTAAATTTAGTAGTCACTCAGGTATGTCTGTAACACTTTCTGTATGGAGGCACAAGCACATGCGCTGAAGGGACAGACACTATTTGCATCAGTTGTTGTGCTGTGAGTACACTCCCTTAACTTGGCTTTTAGCAGGCTAATTTACTCAGGCTCAGTGCTTGCATTAACTTGGCCTAATACAGGATCCAAATTGGAGCTGACCCACCTCTGACCAGCTAAAAGCATGGGCAGATCTGCTGGTGTTTGCCTGCTGAGCACCATGTGCTTCTTTCTGTAGCTTTGCTTGTGAGATTCTTTGTGCAAGCTTTTGACTCAGAGAGAGGCAGGAACTACTGGGAAACAAACTCATGGCTAAGGTTCAAAAACCAACCTCAGGGTGAGATCTGCATTTCTCCAAGGCATCTCCATAGATCTTACTTGGACTAGAAGAAGAGAATAGCTCTTTAAAAATCACATAGAACAAACCACCTGTAACAGAAACAACAGCAAACGAAATGACAACTTATCAAACCAGATGGAAGTAATGAAAAGCATCTTCTGATAAAGAATACAATTTTTTAAAATAACCTGTAACACCAATTCCAACAAGCACCACAATAAAGTAGGTAAAGTCTCTTCCAGCTTCTTTCACTGAAATAGACAGAAAACAATGCAGGAGTTACAACCTTGGATAGTTAAGACTTGCATAGCTTTCTTATATACATGCTCTTGTATTAGTCTACAGCTCAAATAACATTTTGGCAGAAGAAAAAATTCCAATAACAGCTTCCATAATGCCTCATCACTAAAAGAACGAGGCCACAGAATGTCTCTTACGTTATGCAGGGTATATTTATATCTCTCTATTAAGCCTTATTACTTTCTATTTTCCTACTAGGTATTTTCAAGACCCAGAAGAGCACTTATTATTACTTTTCACGTAGCATGAGAGATAGTTTCTTTAAGAAATAATGAGGTATTTAGCACTGCAGTATTTAAGCTACCATGTAAACTCAATCATTGCAATCCTTACGCAAAGAAAGGAAAAAGTAAAAATAAAAAAGCGTAAGCTTATAAATTGTACACAGGGAAAATGACTGATTTTATTTCTTCTCAATCAAATGAACAATAAAGAGGAGGGATATTAGACCAAAATGTGTATTTGATTTATTGAGGCCACAACTGCAGTTTATCTGATGAGGTTTTATCGATTAGTTTCGACCTAATATAGTACTAGTAAAAGCAACAGCACATACTGCAAAAAAAGTCATGAGAGATTCTCTGTTGCAAAATATTTTTGAGAACTTGCAAAGAGACTACTGACTTGCTTAAACAATAGGGTGTGCCTTTCAGTGAAGTACAAGTTACCAAGGAAACTTCAATAACCCCTTTTCCTGCAGCCTTCTAATCAGCGCAGATGTTTTTCATAAACCTTTTCAAAGCACTTAGAATTTCTGAGGCTAATTATTTTTCACTGAAATTAATGAAAGCAACCGAAGTGCCAGCCATCCTACCAAGAAACTAGTACCATGTGTGGAGCTTTGACAATTTTTCTGGTAGTAAACTTGTTTTAACAGCATCGAGGCAGGCTGCGTGTGATAAGCTTTCCTTTTGAAAACAGAAATGAGAAGCTATCACAGCTTATCCCTGATGCGAGCTAAACACTAAGTCAACAAGCTGTTTGGAAGAAGCCACTTAATTTCTGTTCTGCTTGTGCAATACATACACTGAAATGCACCGACTGCTGCAAACACCACCATGGGAAAAGAAAAGGGCTTGTGGGTTTTTTGAGAACTGTGGGTTGAAGTTCTTTTTGGGTTTGTTTGTTTTTTTAATCTAGAGTATTGGGCGTCTAAAAATCTCATCCGCAGCAGTACCAGCCCCGTTGAGCAGCGCCCGGGGGCCCCACTCAGGAGCGACGACAGCCCGCCTTACCTTTCTGAGCCGCCGACAGCACGGTTTCTTCTTTCCGACCCCTTTGCACCGACACATACTTGCTATTATCGCCAGGTTTTTCACCCCTCAGCCCCCCGGCTTGTGTCCCGATACTCTGCCGGGCCGCCCGGAGGGGCGGGCCGGGCTGGGGCCGCCACCTCAGGCAGAGCCCCGGCCCCAGCAGGGCCCAGCCGGGGGTGGCGAGCAGCCACCTCCTCAGGGAGGCCCGCAGCCGCCCGCCGCCCTGCATGCCGGGGCACGGCTCCTCAGCGCCCTCGCCGAGCTACGGCGGAGGTCAGCCGAGATACACGGAAAGTTCGGACCGCTCGGGGAAGAGTCAGGGCAGCCTCCCGCCCCGAGCGCGGCTCCGCGGCCGGCGCTCCAGGTCAGGGCCCCCCATTACCCTTTGCCCGCCAACGGCCGCCCCTCGCCATCGCCCCGGCGGAACTCTCGGGGGTGGAGGGGAAGAGGCGGTGGCAGGCGGCGGCGGGCCCTGGGAGCGGTAGTTTGAGCGGGCTCCCTCTTACACCCGCCGCTGGGAACGG
>VYZM01006132.1:139217-153008 GCA_013398915.1 Dromas ardeola
GGGCAGGGTTGGGGGGGGGGCAGGCTGGCGGGACACCGTGTCGCAGCTCCCAACAGGGGCTTATGGCGGGAGTCGCCGCCACCGTCCCCCGGTGTATTAACGCTCTCCGTGCCCCCCGCACCGGGGCGCTTGGGAAGCCGGCGCTGCGCCGCGGCGGGCGGGGAGAAGTGCGGCGCTCATCCATCCCCCGCGGGCAAGCCGGTCACGGCCGTCCCAACCCGGGTCTGCCCCGCCGGTGCATTCGGCGCTTGGTCCAGCGCCTGTTGGAGCCGCTGAGGGGAGGGGGGGGGCGGTCCCTTCTGTCCAGTTAAAAATAAACTTCATTTTAGGGGCGAACGCCCATTCCCGCGGGGAAGCGGGCACCCGCCGGCTCCCCCGGGCAGCGCTCCCAGACGCTGCCTCTCGGGCTGGGCGCTGCCCCGCCAGGTGGGAGGTGGCACCGCCTCCTCCCTCCCTCCTTCCCCGCGGCGGGCGCGAAGCCGCTGTCCCGCGGCGGAGCTGGCCATGGCGACGGGCCGCGGCCGGGCCCTGCGGTTGTACGGCAACCGCCAGGCGCCGGCAGCCGAGGTGGCGGCTCCCCCCGCTGCCGCCGAGGTCGGGCCTTTTACCCCCTCTGCTGCCGCTGTCGCCGCCTCTCGGGCCGGCGGGCCAAGGTAACGGGCCTCCCTGCGAGGCCTGAGGAGAGGCTGCCGTGGGGGACGTCGAGTGGGGAGCGGGGCTGTGCCGTCCCAGAGCGACCTCCTTGTCCTTTTCTGCCTTGTCCGTGTGGCGTGGTTTATTGTTTTCCCTTCACTCCCATTGCTCCTCTGGGAAACCCCTTCCAGCCGCCTTCACGGGTCTGGTTTCCAGCTGGGGCCTGCTCCCTCATGGCCATGGCGCTTCTCTCCCTCCCCTGGCCCTATGGAGGAGAATGGCATTGTAGAGGTGATGTGCCTTGCGATAGGAAACAGGCATCTCCAGGTGTACGGAAGGCTTAGGTTTAGCACACTGGTTACAGTCTGAGTAGTAGGGCTTAAACTTGTGTATGTGCTTGAGCTTAGAGGAGGTGATAAGGCCTATTAAGCAGTAGGCTGTCTACAAAGTTAGTACTTTGATGTATATGTGTGTATGTGTGTATATATATACGCACATGTTCAGGGTAGTTAGGCCTTTGTAATAAATGGGACAATTTCATTGTGGAAGGTGTGATTAGCTTAATTCTTAGAGTATAGGTTCATCTTCCAAAAATTTAAAGCACCAATCTTGGAAGCAAAGTTGAGAAAGCAGTTTGTTTTTTTTTTTCTGCTAACCCATTTGTACAACCTTGGGTTTCATAGCTGTTTCGTTTCCCCTCCCTTTTTTTAACCGCTAAATGGAATGGATAATACCTTTTAAAAATACTTTGTAATTGTTAGCTAAGGGAAAAAAAACAGATGTGAAAACAATACTGTTGTTTCTGTTTATCCCCAGGTATGCTTTAACATTTGGAGGAGACAGGTTTTGTCATTACTTACAACTTTCTATACATTCTTTGAAATAGATTTGTTCCCTGGCCAGCAAAAAACGAAATAGTTGCATTGCAAGTACTACAGGGTATGAAAGTGAAAATAGTGGTACAAAACTGAGTCCCACAAATTGAAAGCTAATGAAATAGCAATCGAGGTTGTTGTGCCTCTAAGCCAGAGCATCTCAGTTGTTACTAGAAGTCTCTAAAGAGGGGGAGTAACAGCTGTCATCAATTTTTAACTTGGGCAGGCAAGCTTTATCAATGTGGTGTAAAAGCATTTTGTTAATACTAATTTCAAGTTTTAGCACGCGCAGTACTTGAAAAATAGTTTTTGCAATCAATTTAGTGTTGTTTCTTCATACCTTGAGAATATTTTTGTTTTGGAAGATGCAAAAATCCAGTACTGTTTTTGAAGTGAAGCTTACAAAAGCGGTAGATATTATGTCAAAGTTTTCAAGGCATGCATAGGCAACGTTTCTCTTACTTCAGAAGTTCCTTCCTGGAGTGAAGAAGAGGGGGGTGCAAGGAGTGGTTAAAAAGAGAACAAGAAGGACTGAACACAGGCAATGCAGGTTATGCTTATACCAGATAAAGTGCGTTGCAAAATCCAGGATCCAGCTCCTGACCTGAATTACTCCTGTACCTGGAGTCTGTGTAGATATGTCACTGTAGGGTATGCCCAAACTAGGTATCTTTGAGCTTTCAGCATAGATAGAGGGCAGAATAGCCTGGTACATGCTTCCCAGAAAGATACAGAAGTGGTGGTTCTGTTGCTGTTGAACAGGACTCGTGTCTCTAAGTCCCTTTAATGGCTTTTGAAAAATGTAGTTTGTTACAGCCTCATCTTGTCATCGAAGTGTACCACTTGACAATAATACATGAGTAAAAGTTTGCTTGACTTTCAGAGTGTATTTGATGCACAGTTACTTTTTTGTAGTTGTTAATTTTCTTAGTTTATTGTGCATGTCTTTTTGTGTTATGCTTTTAACAATTCCCAGTGAAACTTAAGGGATTTTTTTTTACATAACACAGTTGACGATGTAGGTCAGAGTTGTTCTTTTTGTCTGACTTTTAGTTTTCTTTGAGCATAAACCAATCTTAAATCAAGAGCAGTGTGCATTAAATGTCTGTGCTACTCGTGTACTTCGAAATTAGATATTATTTTTTTTTCCCCCAACATCAATTGGTTGCTTAGAAACCCAGAGCTGGATTGAAAAGGTGTTACGAATTCAGCGGGCAATACAAACCATAGCTAACAGAGTGTATGGGAAGCTCTGCCTGTTCTGTGGCATCAGTCGGTATGAAGTGTAAGGATTCGATTAAGACTGAAATTCCATCTGAATATTTCTATCTGGTTTAATGATAGTATTTGTAATTACAACTTACAAAGTTCTTATTATGAGGAAACTTCGAAAAAAATGTGTGGCCAGCAGGATTGTAACAATTTATTTGTGTTAGAAATAGGCGAAGTTGCTTTTTTTAGGAAGAGAAAGTAATTTGTGTCCAAATTGCTATGTGTTAATGAGCAATAAAAACATTCATAGCCATCTTGCCTGTTGAACTAACACTTATCTGCAGAGTTGCTTGTATTTTAGTAGGGGAAAATCTGAAATGAATTTTGTTTCAAATTCTGTTGCATAGTCAAGGGAATTCTTTTTGATCCTTGTCAGTTTTGTGCCTTAAAACTGCAAGGTATTGTTTTATTTGCTACCTTTTAATAGCTTAGCAAAGTTGGATGGCTCAAAAATGCCTCTGGAGGCAAAACAGGAGGTTAATCAGTGAGTTTGACTTACTGCAGGGGCCTATCTGGTGCTCTATTATGGTGGCCAAAGTGGTGCAGCTGTCTAACGTTAATAGATCTCTACTGGATTGAAACTGATTTGGTAATGCAGTACTATATTCCTTCCGACTATTGTGAGAAATGAATCGTAGGAGAGACAGCTATGAGTTTAAATCTGGCATCTTCCTGATGTCAGGTATTTTAACTTGACGATAATCGTTCAGATTTGTGAACTGATAATAATGAGTTACCATGTGATGTATTCCCTCAATCCTGTCTCAGTTGAGACGTGGTGTCTAGTTGTGCACAATGTGCATGTTTCTTCATTTTGTGATGATGTGACTCCTAACAGCTTTTCCTTTTTAGAAATAGGTCAAGGAGCTTTGCTGCCAGGCCTGGGGAATGTTCTGAAGCTGTAAATACTGGAATTAAAACTCTGTATTTGACGCCTTCCATGAAACCAAAGCGTAGGTTGTGCATTGAGAGGTGAGTATGCCTTCAGTTTAGCAGTAAGAGTGCACACTGTAAGCCGTCTTTTGACTGCTTACAGTTATTATGTTCATACCTTGGAGATTTCCATGTCAGGTGTTCTGAGTTGAAAAGTTTCCTTTCCTGGCCTACTTTGTGATCCTATGCTGACCTTCTAATGTTTTCAAGCATGGTTTTCCCTCACCTCCTTTTCTAAGTTCATATGAAGTATGTAGGTTTTCCAAATAATATAAAGCGTTCAGCAACTCCTTTGCAAATCATGGTCTGTGATGTTCCTTGAGAATAAAAATTGCTACTCTATTACTTCAATAAAAGCCAGTTTGGAATTAAATTTATGAAGTTTCTCTTGATGCTTATTGCTTTGTACAGAGAGGCTTAGGATGCTGGGAGTGGGATGAGGGGAAAGGAATAAAGTCGCTGCTGCGTATTTGTTGCAAGGTAAATGTTTCCCTCCATGTTTGACAATGAAAGGGCACTTTCAATATAACTGTGAGTTGTTTTCTTTTTGCAAATCTTTTGCAAATTTTGTTTCTACAAAACACATCTGAGAACATGTTACATGAAAGATTAATTAGGGTTTTTTTATACATTTTGTAACTTCCTGCGTAGTCATTTCTTTGTTTTTCATTGTATGGCCAGTTCAATCCCATATGCTGTTAGTTTGGTGTGAAAGACAAGAGAAAAAAGAAAAAACCAATTCATTTCTATCAGCTTCCTTCAAAGAAAAAATATGGTTGTAAAAACTACTGTTGAGAATTCTAGATCAAGCATGTTATTTTAGCTAATTTGCAGCTTCTTAAAGGATCATTTCTAAATTCTCTCTGGAATAAATGCACTAACTGCTTTCGTCTTAGACTGTGAGTTAGTTCCTATAATAACTGCAAGTTTTGTCATGGTTGCCTCTGTTAGTGCAACTAAGATTCTGAGTTTTAATGCAAAACTTGGAGAATTGGCATTAATATAATTCTGTGCTTGAAAGCTGTATGCTTCTGTAATCGAGTATTATAACTCAGCAAGTGTTGTAAAAGACACTGTAGTATATTGATAAGAGACACAGCTGAGGTGTTGACTTTCAGAGCAGCTTGTATTTTCAGTGGTGATTTTGATGTTGCCATACTATTATGCTCCAAAAAATTAGAGTATAAAATACATCTTTAGAAAAACCTCTGTGCAGTTCCAGATACTACTTGAAGGGTATGAGGTTTCTGTCTTTTAATACAAAAATCATGGTGGCTCGTCTCCAGGTTATGTTGTGCTTGTTGTACTTAGGCTGACACCTGCATTTCGGGCAGCCTTACAGATGCGCAGAAACATTAATGTTCTCAAGATGCCACTCAGCTCTTATTTTGAAGTTCACATCTTTCTGTTGACATAAATTAAAACTGTATGAGACCCCTGAGCACATGGTTTGAAGATTTGAAGACGTAGAGCATGATCTCACTGTTTCACTCGGACATTTCTGTTGTGGTACATCCTGAGACCTTACAGCACAGTCAGGAGTAGAGCGAGTGTTCAACAACAGCAGTTGCTGATGGTTATGGACTAAGTGTTAATAACATGGTACAAGCAGCAAAAAACTGAAGTTGAATGAGGTAGTTTCACGTCACACTGGGTTAAAGATAACTACGGAAAATACAAACCCATAACTTCTCGCGTAATGGTGTAGTGCCACTTGAATAGGTTGTGGTGAATTGTTCTAAGCAAATGTTTTCAATCAGAGAGACAAATGAGAACTCAAACTGCACATTAACTCTTCAGGTGAGTTTTGATTTGTGTATTTACAAGCTTGTAGTTTCTGTCTCTTGTTTTGCTCTGGTTTGGGATTAAAATTCTTTGCCATTGCCATTTCTGGAGTTTGCAGGCAAGTCTAACGGTACTTCTCTTTCTCTTGTTTTCCAGCATGCCATCAGAAATGCTGATGAAGATATTTTCCTATTTGGATGCTGTGTCCCTGCTGTGTGTTGGTTGTGTGAATAAGCACTTCTATCATCTGGCCAATGACAAGTAAGGAAGAGGGAAGCGTAAGTGCTAGTCTTAATTGTGCAGCAGTTGAGTTTATCTGAGTTATGAGTCTTTCTAATTTAGTTTCACTGATGCCAGAGCACTGATGCATGTACCTACTGGCAATTACTCTGCTGAAAATGTACTGCATAGCTTACAGTACAACGTGTTGTATGGAATTCTAGCTGTGCAAGCCCTGTTAAGTTTAATGGAAGTTATGAGGTGAAAATGAAATACAGTGTTTTGAAATGTTGCTATTAGCATTTATTTTGTTGTAAAATTTGCATATATTTGTTTGTATTCACATGCACCTGCACAAGCTTTTTAGTTCAGGCAATCCTTAGTGATGTGTAGCCAGTAGCTTTGTAGAATTGTCATTGCTTTCATAATTTTGAAGTTCTACTTACTTAGCTCTTTCATGAGGTTTTTGCAGAAGGCTTGATTTAGTCAAGTGATTCACTAGTGGGTTTTATCTGTTACTCTTTCTGTCAAATTTTGGTGCCTTCTGAATAAAAACAAAAGGGGCAAAGGTAAATATTGACACATTTTTTGTAAGTGGTTGCTTATACAAAGTTCACAAATTGCTCCTACCAGTATCATGATAATTTTGTGAAAGGATCAAGGGGAGAAACTGTAGTTGGTACATGATAAATAGGATGTCTGGGTATCATTTTTTTCTAGGATTCTGCTACATTAGTGTTGTTTAAATGAGAAAATTTCTTCCTGTATTGGAAGTTGCTGCATCTGGTGTTCATAGATTTCTCACTTATTTGCCAA
Source organism: Dromas ardeola (assembly GCA_013398915.1). Lineage (NCBI taxonomy): Eukaryota > Metazoa > Chordata > Aves > Charadriiformes > Dromadidae > Dromas > Dromas ardeola. The sequence continues at coordinate 145,751 of VYZM01006132.1, forward strand.
AACTTGTGCAGTGAATTGGTTAACATTGGCATGGACACCTTTAGAACTAATGAATTTAAAGGGAAGGCCATAATCCAGATTTATTTTTCGAGGCTGTCAGCAGGTGCACGTAGATAAAAATTGCGTAGTTGACACAAGTTATATATCTTAATATGCATTTTCCACTTCAGGGTAGTAAGGTAGGATAAAATCATTGTGGCTCTTCAAGGGAAGCTGATTCATCTGTCTTCATCTCAACAATGTGTCTTTCCATTTTCTAATCTTGACAGAGATTACTATGAGCACACTAATGGGGTTTGAGGAGGAGTTACTTTCCCCTTATCTAGGAGACTGACTGGTTCAATGGGACTAGGTCACTTCTTCCCACTGGATTTTAATGGATCTTTTTGAGTCCCTGAATCTTTTGATGAATTAACATAAGTTTTAATTGAAGTCCCTGCATATCTCTGTGACAAATCTGATCTTGGTTTTTAGGCAAGAGTATTTTTTTGAGGATATTTCTGCTCTCCCAGTTGTACAGGATGCTGTCCTTGATGCAACAGAACCATCAGTCTTTCATTATGATATATCTGTGCTGCCTAATGCTGTGCTTTGTCTTTGGGCTCTTCAAATAATGACTGCACTTTAACAGTTCCTTGACACTGATGTCTTCGATGTAACTGCTGAAGGCAGGAAAATGTTTCTGACCCTCCTTTCTGCACCCCCTCCACCCCAGCATGTGGCATTATTCTAGCCTTCCTGTCATGCAGTGTGAGAAGCTCACATAGATGGTCTGTCTGAAAGCCTGAGGGTTTTGATCACCAGCAGAAAGTGCTTGTATAAGAGGAAGTGAGAAGACAAAGCACAGGGGAAGATCTTTTTGCCTTGCCGAGATCTTTTTGCTATTGTGGTCAAGTGATGACTGACAATGGTGCATGTCTGATTCTGGCATTTGAGTTAGCAGTAAGAGGTTGAGTTGGCTTGTAAAAACATTCAGTAAGAGGCCTTAAGATGAATATTATACTTAATACTTTGACACAAAAGTGGCACGTATTCTGCAGTGAAAGAGACAGATTCATGCCTCTCTGTTGGATGCCTTTTTGATTTGTCTACCCTGAATTCTTAAGTTGAAGATGAAGGGACAGTGATACGTCCCTAAAAGCTTGTGATTCCAAGTCCCCTGTTTTCTCTCCTCCTTCTCCCTGCCCTGACTGAATTTTTGACCTTTTTGAACTGATTTCTCATCTGCTCGCACAGTGCTGTTTGGGAAAGGAAGAAGCAAAATGTAACTGAGGAGAAGGGTGGCAAGACTGTCTTCATTCAACTCACATTGCCTGAGACTGTACCTTCAAAATGCAGGAAATGCCTACTACTACCCCTGTCTTTTCAGCATCATGCAACCAGATGCTGACTATCTCTCCCCATGAAGAAAAAGATGGCTGTCTTGGGAAGGGGTTTCCAGTTAACAGGAGAGGGTTATAGGAGGACATCTTACTGGACTTTTTCAGTTGATTAAGATCAGTTGGATGATACATGGCTCAATTTCCCCTGATGATGGTGTGTCAAGGACGTCTCTCCTCTGTTTTCATCATCCCACAATTCTTAGCTGCTTTGGAGTTAAGTAAGAGTTTCCTCCCACCATCAGAAATGTTTTATACTGTCTGATAACTGGGTTGTCTTGTCTTTTCTGGTCTCAAAATTGAATCTTAAATCTTTGTTTTACTTACGGGATTGTTCTTCACGTTCTGCCTCCCCCCCACCCCCATCCCATTTTGGTGAAAGGAAAGTTGGAAGCTCATGTTGACTGTGAACCCCCCTTTAACCAGTCATAGAAGCTTATGGGTCTGTGTGTTTTTAACAGCTTTGACTCAAAAGATGGCTGTGGGAAATTGTATGTATATCTGCAGAGCAGCAGGCTGGACGGTTTTTCCAAAATTCCTGAGTATGTTGGCATCAGTAACAAAGAGCCTGGCTCTGGGCATGTGGGGACTTATTCTCAGCAGGTGATGAAGTGAGAGTGGTTTTCATGGGTAGAAGGCAGTGTGGGATGGATTCAGTCCTTGAATGCTTTAATGCTTTAAGGAGGTGAAAAATGCATTACAAAGCACGTTAGTGTAAGTTTGCCTGGGGATAAGTGAGGACTGGTAACAGTAATCTTGCTGACAAATGGTAGAGACTTTCTCTTGAGAATTTGTTTCTGTTGCTATTAATTTTCTTTAGTGCAGTTGTGTAGACTGTGTGGCTAGCACTTTAAAATTAGAAAACTTATTGGAAACCTTTATTCACAATTTGTTGTTTGAATTCTTGTAACTTCCTGTACTCAATATTCCCTGAACTCTCCTAGAGATACTGGGGTGTTGGGGGCGTAAATGTGACCTCATATTTTTCCTAACAGGAAGGAGATGAACCCATCACTCCTGTTTCATGTTTCTTTGATCTCTTCAAAAAGACATCTCTTCTCTGAGCTTTTCAAAAGATAGCGCAGAAGGGATTGACATGACGGTGGTACTACCACCAAACTTAGGTGATCCTAATTGCTGTCTCCCACCCCACTTTAAGCTGGATCTGTGTGAGAAACTTGAGGGGTCCAGATTGTCTTTGCTGAGTAAGAGGTATTAAAACACTTTTTCCACTAGCTGGTTTTGTGTGAGGAGGATTCATCATTGGTTTTGGGGTGGAATTTTCAAAAGTAACTGCTTAACCTTGATCAGTTTTCATTTAAGTCACTGAGTATGGCTGTGCTGTCTCTGAGCTTCATCCTGGATCCTATATTTTCAGGCAGACAGACAAGACTTACCTTTTCTTTGTTTCTTCATGATAGCTTTCTCTGAGATATGTACTGTTTTGTTTTGTTGTTGGGTTTTGTTGTTGTGTTTTTTTTTTAAATCTGCTTCAAATTTTAGAATCTGTGAAGAAAGGAAGAAAGTAGCAGCATAAAGGGATGGAAGGCTTTTAAAAACAACATACTCTAGTGTGCTGTTGAGAAGCGTAAAACAGTGTGAGGTTCCCAATATCTGATGATCCTACTTTCTAGAGCGCTGGTCAACCATTTTGTGTATATGTAGTTGAGATGTTTATCAACCTTACTGAAATATTGTAAGAATTAACTGAATAATTCCCCCCCCCCCACCTTTTTTTTCCCCCTGTGGTAGAGCAGAAAGTTGTAAGTGGATCTCATTTGGTATGTGTAATCCAGAACAAGAAATGTGTTCAGAGATTCCATATTTGTTGAGATAACCTAGTAAGCCCATGACAAATGCTGACATCTGGCATCTTTTGGTTCCTGAGCCTCCGTGTTTGCACCAGGGCAACTGACCTCATATGAATTGTTGGAAGGTCAAAATGGGGAAAAGGTGTAACACTGTGCCTTTGCATTTTCTTGACTAGTACCTAGGAGGCTACAGTCTCTGGTCTTCTTTAAACTTAGATCTACATTAAACCCAGTTTGCTGATAATCTAGGACTTTATGGTTTTTTGCTGACATTATTCTCAGTGGTAGCTGAGACATGTATATAAGAGTAAATAAGTAACTATTCTTGAAATATATGTGGTTTTCCTCGTTATTCTGTTTTTATTTTCAGTGGAATCTGGCTGAAAATCTATTCCAGTTGTTTTCGACCAAAAAGGACAATTTGGAAAATGAAGTCTGAACAAACAGAAACTGTTTCCTTGGACTGTGCTGCTCTACATGATAGAAAGCCTGGATACTGGAAGAAAGAATACATCTTCAAACAAATAGCTGCTGTCAAAACTAGAGTAATGCGACTTGTTAAACCTGTAGATCCTTATACAGGTCTTCCATGTAAAAACAAAGAAGCTATCAAGTAAGCAATGCCTTGTCACAAAAAAATGTTTACTTGAGAAAAATGTGCAGAATATTAATGGCTTTGGAAATGCTGGGGGGATATGGAAATGGGGCTATAAAATATATATTATAATGGGAAGATACAATGATAGCCTCTAAATGACCTAACCTGGGAAACATAAGTAGCAGTTAGTAGAAGTTTAAGAATTCTGTTGGAAGCATAGTTTAGGTCTTGTCACGTTGAGAATCTGTTTTTTTTTTTAACACCCCTCTTCCCTCTCAATTCCTAAATAACAGAGCCTCTGGCTTGAGTTGGATAATTGTTCTAAAGGACAATAGTGGAAAGGAGCATATAATGGAGAAGGCAAACCTGTCATTTAAGGACACATCTGTTACTATACTATGGTGTAGTACAAATTGGCCATGCTTAGACATCCTGTCAACCCTAAAACTATTTGGAGTTACGCCATTGCTTCCTGACCGAAGCAGAGATCCCAGCAAGAATGGGTGAGTTTTAACATCGGATTTTTGAGGGGTTTCTGGTGCAGCAGATTTTTGAGGGATTTCTGGTGTAGCTCGTTAATAATGTGTCTGTAGGAGCAATCCGACCTTGGTTTGACTTAACTTGTTAATTCTTTCTTGGAAAGCCTCTCTGTAGTATCTTTTTCAAAGCCTATGTCCTTCTTTTCACTGGTAGAGCTTTTTAGCAAGGAATAGATATAATCCAGCAAGCTATGACATTAATTCATAGGTTGATGTAGCTACTGGCATGCAAGATACAGACTGGCAGGTCCTGCCTTAGAAAGCTGAACTAAGGCATAGATACAAATGAGCATGAAACAAGCATGGAAATCTATGAAAATTTAATTTGAGACATTTGGATTGGAACAGTTCATAAATGTTTATGTAGCTACAATCAGGTAATCTATGTTACTAATATATTTTTTTTTTCCTTTCTATTAGATGTTTATATGCATTTAGGGAACTTGGGGTTTGGCAGTGTGTACAATATGAGTACATGCATATAAAAAAATTGTCTGCAGCACAATGTGGGATAGCTGTTATTTTGTAACTGAAGTGTGTACAATATTTTTCTGGCATTATATTCTCAGAAAAGATGTTTAAATTAAATGTGTGTATTTGAGGTATGCATATATTTGGTTGCTGTCAAGGAGTTTTCCATATGTCTGTATCTTATGTGTTGTTTTAGTATATGGAGTATCATCTGTACCCTTCTTACACAAAACCCTGAGCAGTAGAGCTCTGAAAAAAAGAGAGAATTGTTCTACAAAACACATGGTTCCTCAAGCAGAAGCAAGGTACTCACCTAAAAAAAATAATCAAGAGAAGCCTTTTGTGTAAAGTCAGCTAAACTGACTTTGCTAAACTAGTCAGCTAAACTAACCTTGCAGTCAAATTATGTGGGAAATGTAGTTTCACCAAGATGATGATTCATGTGTAGAAAATAGTAAAACTTGCAGGCAGTTAGTATATTTATTTCACAGAATCATAAGTTGTTAGAGCTTGTGAATATACGTGAAGGTAATGTTTTCACAAATATCAGTATGTTACTCAGAATGTTATGAATATAAGGACCTAGTGCCAGGGACTTTATGAAAGTCTCTGTATTTATACCAGCCTGACTGACTTAAAGAGGGAAAGGGTTGGTGTCCCCATCCCTGCCCCAAATCTTACAGTTCAAGGTAATGTGATGAAGTTCTTGTTGGCTGCTGCCTCCCTAGCAGTGCGCAATGGTAGGTGATACCACTGTGATGCTATTGGGAAATCTAGGAACAATTTTGAATAAAATAAGAGCCTAAGTCTACGAAGGGTTTTAGAAAGAGTTATTTCTCCATTCTGAATAGGTAACACAGACTCCGCTTTCTACTCTTTGTATGCATCGTTAGCCAACAAGAACACTTACAAAGTATGAACTTTAGTTAAAGGGTATTATGGAGCTAAATCGCTTTAATTACAGTCAAAATCTAGAAATTATTTTCTAAAAACGGAAAGCTTCCTTTAATGGAAGCTTTTGATTTATTATATGTACAGTTTGATCCTTTTCTTGGAATTTTGTTTCTGTGGAGGAAGAATTTAGCTTTTTAGTGGCTTCTTCATGCTGACAAATGTTCAGTGATTCCATCTAGTACCAACATAGTATTAAAAACAAATTATAAAGTAATTCTGTAGCTGTTTTGAAATATTGGGTAAACGTACATGTTCTTCTTTAAGTGGTATCCTATAGCCATCCTATGGTGGCTTTTGTTTCTTTCCTTGTTAGGTTCTGAGATCCTACTAGTATGCTGTAGTTGTTCAGAAATAAAGTTTATGGCTATGCATGCTGGATGCTTTCAAAACTGTTTTCATCATGTGCTGTTGGTCAGACTTCAGAGTTAAAAGTGAAATTAGGCTGAACTTTTACGCAAATAAGGAGACATAGTCTTGTTGCTACATTCTGTATGTTCTTTTCAAAGACCTTGTCGACGTTCCTTAATTGCTGAATACCATCTTGCTAACCTGACTGAAAATAGTGTAGCACTTGGTGCTGATAAACTTGTCCAGCTCTTCAGTCTGAATCCAGGAGTCTTAGTAGGAGTGTGGAAGGTAAGATGATGTTTTGTTTCTATGTTTTATTATGACTTGAAGAAACAGATCATTTTGCCTTGGGATTTTGGGAGTGTTTTGGTTTGGTTTTTTTTTTTTTCATCTGCCTTTTTTTTTCTTTGGATTTTGAAAGATCTTGTCTAAACAAACAACAAAAAAATACAAGTAGGGACAGCTAGTTGATGATTTATAGTATTCTAAAGAGCTGTTGCAGGAGTATCTACTTTTAAAAAAAAATCCACTTCTAATTAAGAGAACAGGGATGTATCATAGTGTATTAGATACTGTACTGATCTTATTTCTGTGTTGAATTGTATTTCTTTTGCAGTCTTCACATGTCGAAGTTTGATATCCTAAAGGCATTTTAAATAGAACGTTTTGAGGAGAGATGTGCTTCTTCCTCTGACTTATGCCTTGCCCTGTTCCCATCACTCAAAGTGATGAATTCCCACAAGGCAACTTTGCTAGTTGTTTCCTTTAATCTACAACACCAGGTAGTCGTATCCTGCTCTAGCAGTAGGAACGCTGTAAATTGTACCCTTTTGGGAATATTCAATTCTTGGTTTTAAGTGTCTAAGTTAAAGGGTTAGTCTCTGTAGGCTGTGTGTAGAGATGGATGTCTTTAGAAGGCAGTGCAGAACATCTGAAGTAGACTTCTCTAAAGGAATCTGTATCTTTGCACGGAATGTACTGGCACCTAGGTATCTGCCTGAAGCTGCATATGGTTAGGTGCTATGGAAGCCTGTCTCAGGTGTTCTGCTCTTGGACTAGAGAATTTCCTAGAAAAGTTGAGACTGGCTGACATGCATGAGCCTATTACAGGTTGTCTCTATGAAAAGCTCCGATAAGCGAACAAACGTTTCTTTTGTA
>VYZM01006132.1:176267-203264 GCA_013398915.1 Dromas ardeola
AAGCCTATGTCACATCATTGCAACAAATTTCAGACAGGACACTTTCTTATTTTACTCCTTTTACTGATTTTTTTTTTTCTTCTTTTTTTTCCCCCTAGCCCTATGGAAGCACCCACCGCCTTTTACTAACCTTGTTGTGCATTTGGCACTCCAGGCAGCTTCTGTGTAGGGCAATCTTATTCCTTTCATTTCCTTTTCTTGTTTCAATGTGATATATAAAATAACACACACTGACTTGCGCACAAAGTCTTGTTGATAGAGAATGGCCCATGACAGTTCACTCTGTTTTTCACATGGGCAGCAGCTGGCATCTGTGCAAGGTCACCTGCAGTTAAGCATTCATTTTTTCTGCTGTTAGGATCCTTCTTCTCAAGGCACCAAAATAGTTTGTAGTCTGGCTATCCTTGTAATCTATTTTCATTGAATGATTCTGTCTTGTATATGCTTACCCACTCTCTCCTTCCCTCTCCTGCTGTATGTATTTCTTGTACAGGTGTTTATATGAGGAAGCAAAGAACTTCTTTACTACTAAGAGGGTATAGGGTAGGCAACAACTGGTAACTTCTAGGCACTGGTCACTACCAGTGTTTCCTATGTAGCAGGCTAAGACTTGAGCTGGAGAGCAGCACCAAGTTCTGCTGTCTTAGAGGAAAATGAATGCTTCCCTCCCTCAGCTTCCCCCATGTATCTCTCTCTTTCCCATGAAGGTAGCGAAAGACTGTAGTAACAGGATTCCTACCCTAGGTAACTCGCTAAGGTGCATAGAGGCAGCTAAATCTAAGGCCTTTGAGTCCACAAACTCTCTTGCACCAAGGAAGAGATAAGAGCTTATCAAAAAGCTTGTCATGAGATGAGTCCCAAATGAGAGATGGAGCTTGGGTGGAAGCAGAAAGATGTGTATGGCCCATGGAACCCATTGGTTTGTTGTAATCCTTACAGAGACGTGAATTTCTTTTATTTCCAGGATGTGTCTCAATGCAAATTTTACCTGTGAGCTGGGAAATTTACCGAGCAGTAGTTTACTTGAGTTTTGGACTAGGCCTTCTATGATTTAATTGTGTTACTGACAATACCAGTCTCCTGTGCTGTGGACCGCTCTTGAGGGTTCAGGAAATGCAATGTAAGGCTGGTACAACAAATGTAGCCAACAAATGGTAATATTTGCAGCTCCTCCTTGGAAACTGCAACAGGAGACTGCAAGAAAAAGGTCATTGTATGTAACGACACATACAAGGGTTACAGCTGAAGGTGGAAAAAAGTTCTGTACTTCTGGCTTCAACCTCTACCTCTTTTTCTTATTTTTTTCCTATTGCTTTTCCTTCTTTACCTGTTTCTTCCCACCCATGCTTTTTTACATCAGATACTGACTCTGTCTTATCTTAATCCAAGTGGTATCCATAGAAGGGATCAGGGGGATGTCCCTTGTTCATTTATCTGCTGAATATTTGGCAGGTTTGCTGCTGGGAGCTGCCAGGACCTTTCTTAGCTTCATCAGTGTCAGGCAACTGGTCTGGCCACATAGTGACTACAATAAATCTTGTCTGATCTCTTCGCACAAGCATGGAACTGAATATCTTATGAAGGTGTGATTCCTGATGTCCTTGATGAAAACAACAGTAGTTGCCCAGTGGATTAAAGCAACTGAGAGACAGAAGATTCCAGTACACAGCAAAGTTTATACAGAATACGTCACACTGGTAGCATCTGCTTACTACTGGCAGGGTTGGACACTTTATAGAATGGGTTTCAGCCATTAGTAAGGAAAATGTGAACTGAAGCATGAATTTAATATGTATGGTAGCTGCAATCTGGCAACAGGGACTTAGTGAACTTTCTAGCCTTCTATTCTGTAAGGGACATAAATCATAAACTAGCACTTTTCCCTGCCACTTTCGCTAATGCTTATTTTCACATTACACTCCTATAACTTTGTGACAGACAGCAAGATAAGTCACACAGGCATGTGAGATTTGGCTCAGCTGGTAGAGTTTTCAGGCTGTAAAATAGAGAGTGGGGGAAAGACAGTGACTTTTGTGAAAATGTTTAGCTTAATTCTGTTGCCACTTACAGATTCTGTAGAAGAAATTACATTCTAATCATTTAGCCTTAAGAAAGTTGACACGTAAGGGAGTTTAATGAGTTAGTTTAAACTGAAAGGAGTTTTGTAATTTGCACTGAAATTGGTTAATCTTATTCATTGGGTTTAAAAAACTCCTGTTGATATTACAGGTGATGCTTTTCCTAGTTTGCATTTTAAGTGAATTTAAGGCTACGTAAAGTGCTTCCTTCAGGCAGAGATGCTCTAAGTAGTTCAAGAATGGTGCAGCATGGATGGCATTAAAGTTCATCAGGAACTTCACCCTGGGAGTGTCACCTCCGGACATACAGAAGTAGCTAAGCAGTCATGTCCTTTCAGCTTTGCTACCTCTAGAGATATTAAAGGTGATGCAGCAAGTTAGCATCATCGTCATAAGAATTCTACCCTGCAGTAGCATAAACCTGGAGTTTGGTTACCATCTTTAGTTAACTGTGGGAAGAAACAGGTTTTGACATGCAAGCAGCTTATATCTATGTTACCTGCTTATCATTTGTGTGGCTGATCTTATCCTGCTGCCTTGAAGTAACTGCAAGGAAGCATATCTTACCTGATAATGAAAGAAGGCTATGTTGAATTTTTTGACTGGATTTTAATCAGTGACTTGAAAGGTACCATCTACTACAAAATCTCCCTTTGAGTATCTGTGCATACATCTAGTTTGGCTTTTTGGGAATAAAATCACCACCTGTTTCTCCCATAGTCCCAGATGTTTTTCAGTGAGAATATTGACAGAAGCATATCTGTGGGAAAGGATTTGATCCCAGCAGGACTTATGTGATAAGTGTACTTAAATATGTGAGCATACATTTGAAAAGAGTAAAGTTCTGTCAATACATAATTTTCTTTTTGTATTCACATTTCCCTCATTGCCTTTGAGAAGGTTTATTTCTGTGCTTATTGGAAAATCTCTTTCTCTGTCTTTCCAGCATTACATAGGAGGCACTGTTCTTGTGTTGCAGCACCTGCAGTCATGTTAAATACAGAATGGTAAAATGCATCTCCTGTAATGTTTCTAATCAGGTTACTGAGAGAAAGATAATTTTGTAAGGTCTCTGTCATATTTTTTTTTCTGAGAAGTGAACGTTGACAATTGGAAATGGATGCTTGAAAAGAATTTGAAAAGTAGCTGGGGCCAGTTTTGCTGGGCTGAGAAAAATGACGTTCATGTCCTTTCCTTTTCTGCCCTTCCAGCCAGCGTATCTTGAAACTGTGGCAGTTAATCTAGGGATAGTCACACAAATATCCTTTCCTAGTAACTGCTCTCCCCATGTGGTTACACTGATGAGCAGTCTTTACTTTGTAGGTCAGAATTCATTTGATTTTATGTGCTTGTTTATCACTGCCCTAGAGTCACTTATTGAACAGCTAGTTACTGAGCGTGCAGTTCTAGATTGTGCTTATTGTGACCTTTGGGCTTCTGCACATTTTGTCTTGAATTACGTTTCTTTTCAGTAGCTACCATCTAGCAGTTCCCCTCTCCTCAGTGAATTCTGTTCCAGGTTCCCTGTTTTCATTATGCCTGGGTCAATCCCAGTGTTTCCTGCTGCATTCGTTTTTATAGTATATAAGAAGTCGCTTTCTTTGGGTGGAAGACTTAGGATGGTTCCACTGTAAAATGTGCAAGGCGGTCAGAGTTGGACTTTGCTGCGAAGGTTTGCATAAAAAATGGGTTATATTTCACTTCCTCTTAGTTAATTTGTGTGGTTGAAACATAATTGTTCATCTAAGCTGAAGTAAGAGATTGCTTTGAAGTGTTTTTTATACCAGCAGATTTTTGATCAACGAACCAAGAATCAACAGCTTGTATAGATTTTAAATCTCTTCACTGCCCAAGCTCTGCAAATATCTTCTATATTTGTCTTTGATACAACAATGTCTTTTGTCTAGTGCTCCCTTAGAACTGCTCAGTTTTCTGCACAACATGAAGTTGGATAGATTTAGAAAATATTCTATTTTACCTAAAAACTTGAAAAAGCAAAATTTTTAGGGAGTAATCCTAAGCATTATTTTTATTATAGGGTTTGGAAGATCTGCTAATTTTTATTATGCCTTTGGCAGTGCAACCTTTGACAATGTGACTCCTTACTGTTCCCCCCTGCCCAGGTGTCTGACTACATGGCGGTGAAAGCAGGCATGAGAGTATGAATCTTGAAGACTTACCAATCACAGGAAAGTTAAAAAGTGTCTGAAATACATTATTGAAGACCTGTTAGATTGAGCTAGTGGTTTATGCTGAATTGCCGGTTCCTGGGTGGTAAAAATTTATTTGGAACTAAAGTAGGAAATGGGCCACCATCTACCACCCACCAGACAAGCAACATTATCCCCCATATCCTAAGCTGTCACATGGAAAGGAGAAGTGACGGCATGTATTTGAGGAGACTTTGGACTGCTTATCTTTTGTTAAGCATGAAGGACGTAACTAACTCATAAATCTTACTACTGACAGTGCTGTTAAAACAGATGTATGATCCCATTTAAAAGTGGCCATTGCATTTTTGTTCTGTTTTGCGTTTTTCCCAGGTAATTTCCAAACTCTGTTGTACCTTATTGAGATACTATACTATCACTGTTGAAGAGTCATTTTGTGTGGAAGCAATAACATTTTTTCTTTTATACCTAAATGTTGGCCTGAAATTTCTGTTACCTATTGAGAGTCAGAAGGCTGCTAGTACAAATGGCGGCATCTTAGAAAAATTTACCACCATTTCTTACTACTTACGATGAAGTAATGAGTAGAAGCTTCTGAAGTGCCAGGCTTTAGAAAATGAAAAAACAATTCAATGTGTTCTTACTTGACTGCACTTATTTAACAGGCAGTTAATAAAAAAAAAAAAACAACAAAATACCCCAGAAAGTTCTTTGCAAGATGGAACAGCATCCTAAGGAATGCCAGAGTCCAAGGTAAATGCTTCTATTTATGCAGTTGTTATGTTTCCTGCTTAGGAAAGTTATATTTAGATGTTTAATATGAATAAGTCTGTTCTACGTCTTTCACCATAGGTGTACTCTTTATTCACCATTTCTGTGTTGTAACAGTGCAGTGGAGAAAGACATCTGACTGAAGATGTGTTAGCACTGTGTGATGCACTACTGCTTTCAGGATGCAAAAGATGACTCTGAGATAGATAATGAAACTCAGAGACATTTGTAGGTCCTTGTGCGGGTTCAAAGAATAGTATAGCTATGGCAACACAGGGTTAATGTGTTCATATGGGACTGCATTGACACAGTTCTGGAACTGGAAGCATAGTGTTAGCTTGGGTATTTTTCTGAATTCTTCTGCACCACACACAAGAAGAGGTTAAATGATTTGATTTTTTTTTTTTTTTTTAAAAAAAAGCAGCCCCAAGGCTGAGAAACTGTAAGCATTTTCAGTTGTTAAGACAGTCCTCTTCCTGATTAAAAAGAAATAAAATAAATCTACAGGCTACACTGCTTCTGGAATTGATGTGCAGCATCTGAAGGTAGCCAAGAACCAGTCTATTATGTGTGTGATGAAGTTAAATGGGACACAACTGCAATGTTACACAACTGTACAATATTTCTAATACCTGATGGACAAGGATACTTCAGCTTGTGTTGAAGCCCAGTAATATGGCAAGTGGATGTTGTTTGCAGTTAAGTAAATTCACCTTAAGTAGTATGCAATGCCACAGTGACAGCTGAAAGATGATTCTAGCAGATAAGCAAGAAATACATACTTTTCTGAGACAAGAAACAAGATGTGCCTTGTAACAGCAAATTTCTAATAAGATGGAAATGAGATAATTCATTATGGTGCTGCAGAAAATGCTGTGGTTGCTGAACAGCTTATAAACGTCTGTTATTGTTATTAGGAAATTTTTGGTAATCCTTTGGCCACAATCCTTCCCACAAAAATGACACATTTGATATTCTAGTGTTAGGGACTCTTGCGTGGTGTATACTATACTCAATGGAGATGGTTTTAATCGGGCATTTGCATGACATGATTTGTTTCGAATGTTCTGTCATGCATGTGAGAGTAATTTATTTTAGCAGCTGGAAAATACACTTTAGTCTGTGGTGTACACTGACATATCATTTTCCATTTTCTTACATGCTGATGGCATTTAAAGACTTAGAATTGTTCACAGCAGTAGCTGTTCCTTCTAGGGGAGGTAGAACAACATTCTCATTGTAGACTCAGTTGGATCTCTTTAGTGCACCCTACTGGTTTTAGTATGTATTTGAATAAATGGATAGATACAGACAATGCAGACTCATGCAAACTCATAATTATCTGCACTATGTGGAACGTTTTTAACATTATTGTCTCAGAACCCCGTTGCTAGACATTGGCACATGGGAATAAAGATAAAACTGTAGCACAAAGCAGACTGTCTTTGGCCAACGGGGAAAAGGTGTATTTGCAGTTCGGGGAGAACAAAAAATTGCATCAGAGGTAGGGGGATGACTCAAAGGAAATATAATCATATGTCAATCAAAATGACTGCTATAGAGGGGATAATCTAATAATGTAAGTCCCTTATGCAGTCTTGGTGTTTCTTTAGTATGTGAATGCATGGAGTATCTTCCTCAGTGTCCTTTGTAGTCTTCTCCCCACCTGGCAAAAACTGGAGAGGGGAAGAGGTACTACCTTCTTATTTTAGACTAATAATATCCCATTTCCACTTTTTGGAAGACTTTATTTCTGTAAGTAGCTGTGTTTAGTAATGTTTACCTCCAAGAGAATAGTGCATGTGCTGTCACCTCACACACTGAATACAGGTAATCTCTTGTTTTGCGCCTTGGCTGTGATCCATCTCTGTTCTGGGACCCATGGGAGGAAAGGATCCCTTTGAGAGGAATGATGAAACTGGAGATGACTGGAAATTATTTCATAAAAGCTGATCTGAAGTAAACTCCTAAGAAGGTAGTAATGCATGGTTATGGAAACCAACTGGTTCAAGGCTCTGATAATGGCAATGCTTAGAGCCCATCATTGTATCAAGTGGACAGGCTCTGTTGTAGGCTAGCTCTTCCTGTGTTACAGTGCATCCTCAAGATGTTCTGGTGACCTCACATAAAACGCTGGGTTACCATAAATCTTTCAAACTGGTAGCTTAGTAAAGTGGTTTGGTGGTTGACACTCTTTTAAATTTACCTTCTTCTAAAATGTCAAGACAGAAGTTTATATTACGGAGTTTCATTTAACATTTTTTCAACCCTACATTTTTGTTTTTGCAAGGTGCTTTACAATAAAATGGCTAAAATAATTGCTCCTTCACCCATCCGAAAAAAGAAAGTCTTTGTCAAGCAGGTACCTTTTGACATTTTAAAAATCTGTAGCATATAGAGCCATGAAGTGTGGGTGGCCAGAACAGAAAAATACTTTGATATAAGTAAATCAACTTAATTAAGGTTTTCAAATAGTTCAGCTGTTAAAAACTGCCCCAGTAAGATGAATTGATTCTAAGACATCTGACTTGGAGGGGAAAAAAAAAAATCTAGTACAATGTACGTGACATCAATGCATGTAATCTTTTCTTACTGCTTGTATTTGTTACCCTCTATTTGCATTGCCAATATTTCTTTCCAATTAAAATGGGTATTTTAGCAGAGGCAGGGAGTGAAGTCTTGGTATTGAGATAGATTCTTTTAGTGATGAATACCTTGTGGGATTAGAAACTAATGGCAGGAGTGGTACATTGACAGAGGCAGGCGGCACATGTATTCTCCTGTTGTCGTTCTCATGTTGTAATAGTTGAGGAGAAAGAGGGAACTTGTGGAAATGCTCATTGATAAGTTATATGTTTCAATCTAGTTTTTTTGTGTGAAGCCTTATAGAATGCAAATATATTAGAAGTAACTGCAATGATTAAAGATTGTTGTAAAAATCTTCTTCCTCTTTATGGCAATTACTCACCTTTTCAGAATTACTTCCGTTACTTTCACCTCAGCATGAATACTTTAACTGAGGGATGTTTTATACTACATTTCCCAGAACGCTTATGTAGCTGACATCTGAATAGTCTCAAAATAAATCACAATCTGTCATTTTGATGCCAGATTGATGGCTTACGACTTTGTCTTGTGGGAGGATTGATTATGACACTACAAAGAAGCTTGTTGTACAAAACTGCATAATAAGGTATGAATCTGTGTATTATTTATTATTTCCATCTTGAGGCCTTATTATTTCATTAACTCTCTGACCTTTTCTGTCAGAAATTATTGTTTCAGCAGAATCTTCCTGCAGAATTAGAGTTTTGTTCTCAATATCAGAATGCATCCCTGCGTTATCTTACTATATGCAAATGGAGTTTCCTTCAGTATTTTTAGTAGGGACTGGGTTTTCTTTTTTTCTTTACAGTTCTTTCGATTTCTGATAATATTACCCTGCTCGCTTATACCACCAAGACAGAAGCTTTGATGTTTAACAAACAAAACTTCTTGCTAAATATCAGCAAGAAGTGAAGGTCTGCTTGAAGGTACCTGCTTAACAAGGCAAACAACTTAAAATAGAATTGTTATAGTTTAGTACTCGAATTCTTCCAGTGCAAAGCAGAATTTTAGTCTCAAAAACTGCTGTTCTAATTCTAGAAGTTATGATTTCTGAGCAGGCTCATTATTTATGTGACATGACTTTTCCCATCAATAATTCTTATGTTATGCTAATTAACAATATAATAATTTGCATATAAAAGATGTAAGGTGGCACTGATATATCACTACTTAGGGCAATGTAGATTTTACTGATGAAGAGTGCAAAAAAGTTTTATGTCTCAGTGCATCGGGAAAATGAAGTATTAGGTCGCTGTATTATTGAGTTCATATACTGCACTAAAGTACTGATGTTGCATGTGCTAAATTATCCTTCAGATTTAAATAACGGCTATGATCTGCACCGTTCATAGAATGAGCACTTCAAACACCTGCTTGTCTATGTTGTATTTTTCTCTTTGCAGTCACTTCTGGAAGTATTTGAAGGCTTAAGCTGGACTGGAAGTTCACTGGAGACCCAGCCTGTGAAAAATGAGAAAATGTGTTTATCATGAACCTATAGAGTGAAGAGAAATGCTGTGATGATCCTTGTATTGTTGCTGCTCTTCTCCCTGCTTGATTTCCCTCTCTTTCCTCAGCCTTCTGTGCATCTCTCTCCTGATAGTAGTTTCCCCCAGCCTCGTATCTCTGAGTTATAACCGCTTGTCCTATCTTTCTTGGTTGCTTTCTTGGATGCAAATAGGGATTTGCATCAGGACTGCTGCAATTTCAGTTAAGAAATGTGGAAGCTAAAGGAAAGCTTTATTGTGTTTTTGTTCCTTTTAGTTTGAAGCAGACATTGACCTATTAAAACAAGCCCAGCAAAGACCATGAAGATGGTTGTAGACTGGACCACATGATGTTACAAGGAAGGGTGCTAAGAGAACGGGGCTTATTCAGCTGGAAAAAGAGAAGGCTCATGAGGGATACCTTATTTGCTGCCTTCAGCAATCTAACAGGAGGGTGGAGAGAAGACAGCACCAGAACCATTTCTTGTTGCGCAGTGCTTGTGAGGGGAAATAACAGCCACAAATTGAGACATAGGAATTCTCAACTCAATATAAGACTTTTTTTTCACCCCACCCCTCCCCACACAATGAGGATTGTCAAACAGTGGAACAGGTTGCCCAGAGTGGTTGTGAAACTGCAGTTCTTCAAGATACTCCAAACTAAACTGGGCAAGTCCCTGACCATCCTGATCTAGTGACCTTGCTGTGAGCATGGAGTTGGCTTGGATGATCTCCAGAGATTCCTTCCAGCCAAAGTGATTTCATCGTGTTAGTTTGTATTAGCTGTTTTACTGCTTGTTTGCATAATAACATGAGTTCTTTTGGAACTGCCTGCTATTGGCACTTCCCTTTTCTCTCTCAATTTAAGCTAATATTACTTGCAAACTTTGCTGCACCGCTTCTTGTACCTTTTCTTTTTTTTCTTAGATTCTTGTGAATATATGCAACTGCAATGTGTTTTCTGAGGTATTAGAGTAGGCAGACAAATGGCTACTTTCCTGTCTTTTAACATTTATAGAGTATTTATTATTAGCTTTTTAAACTATGGGAAGTTCTTACCGTGGCTGTTTATTTTCTTTAAAAATTCTTCTGAAGGGCCTTCAGTAATCTGAGTAGACTGTATCAGCTGCATCTTCTTTGTCCACCTGCTTCCCATTTCTTTCCTCAAATGTAGGTATCTGAGGTGTGTGACTCCCCTTGACAAAAGCTATGCCAGTTCTCTTTGGTGGTTCATGCTGATTCATATGTCCTCTAATGCTGTTCTGAAGAACTGCGTATGTCAGGTTTATTCGTCTTTAGTTCCTGAAACTCTCTTGGAAGACTCTTTAAAATTTGGAGCATAATTTCAATCTTCTTTTCTTCTGGTACAGAGGCAGTTTGATAAGGATTGAGAGTTTGAGGACTATACAGTACAATTATTACCTCTCAGGTGTCATTTATGTTGTTGGGTAGTGAAGGGTGGGTGGTACGCTCTCAGTGAAACAAGGGAGTTAGTGCTTGTATTCCACCGCTTGCCTAGGGGAAGATAAGAAAACTTTCTGTTCTCATGAACAAATAGAAAATTTGGTTTTTTAATCTGATTAATTCATGGTATTGACTCAGTGACTCACTGAAGCAACACAAAAATACCTCCTGAAATTTCAGGTAAACTTTTTAGGTGTTCACCCACTTCTGGACTATGCACACTTCTGGTATTTCTCATCTACAGACTCAATTAAAACTTTGAATGTTAAAACAATTCCTCTTTCCCAATATCCCCTCCTTCCCCCAGCTCCTTCCCTAATTAAAACACTGGAAAAGAAAAGAAGATTTTCACCCTTCCTAATTTGATGTTCATTACTTCTTCTAATCTGTGGTTATAGCCCATTTCAAAGTGTCTCCTGTGTGGAGAGCTGCTTGTTCATGTGCTTGCTTTTAATCTTGGTTGTTAATACAACGTATTTGATCTTGTGTGAAGGATATTTTGTAGTTTGTGGAAAAGCTGATGTGAAATCTCACAAATAATGCTTATGTGGGATTTAAAAAAATATTGTACTGAAACCAGGCTCTGCAGTGCCATGGTGCTTCCAACTTTCCTACTGAATTAGGTTCTGTAAACAACATGGTCCAGTCACAGGTGATACCATATAAGCTACAGTTGCTCCCTTCGGCATTACTAGGTAAGGTTAATCAATAAAGTGGGGCTGGGAAACAAACACTATGATCCCTCAAGAAAATACTAAGCTTTTCTCATAGAAAAATTGAAAGAACTTTGATTTTTAAATGGGAAAAATATCAGACCTATGTTTTCTTACAGACTTTCTGTTTTATATAAAGTTTTGTTCAAACCAATATACTGCAGTTGCCATTTAAATATTTATTACTTTGCTTATATCTCTTGTACGTTTTAATAAGAGCATGGCAAACTTTGGTTATTTTTTTTTTCCCCCAGTGATTGGAAGATACACATTTTTAAAGATTAGGAAATGGCAAAACTTTCCAGGTCTGTTTGAAAAACTTGATCGGTACAGTAATTCTGTGAAATGTCTGTATTCTGTTATTTTCTGTATCAGGTGAAGGCCTGTGTTACAAGAGTTTATTTGAAACTTCTAAAGCTTAGAAATATTGTACGTGCCCAGCAATATGCTGGCTGCTTAGATGTGCAAATGTTTTTCTTCTGTGAACTCGACCAGTTGAGTTTCTGTTGGCTTGGCTTGCCTTTTTCAGAGTAAAATGAATTAAAAGTAAAGGCATTCTGAGTGACAATTAACTTGAGGCTGGCGATGTAGAGGTGATGGAAATGTACTATTCATATCCTTTGTTAATTCCAAAGTCTCGGAATGCAAATTTGTCACAAGCTCTCATGAGAGGTCAGTCATGGAATTTCTTGGGGAGGTATTTTCAAAATTGTCAAAGCTGGATTTAAAAAATGAAAGCCAAAATAATAGCCTACAGGATGTGGGGTTTTTTTAATGAACACTGTCCATATTGATCTAGTAAGTTTTTTCTTGCAGGAATGTAGTATTACACTTCTTATAAGTTAAAAGAACTGACAAAAATCCTGGCCTGCTGCAGTGTCCCTTTACTGAACTGCAAAGAGAAGGGTGAATTTAGACTTATGAGCAAGACCAAGTCTTTTCATAGTACAAAATATTTGTCTTGTGAATCTGTTTTAGTATTAGAAAGAAGGAGAGCCAGCAGTAAGTTGGAAGGCACTTACAGAGAAGCTGGTAATAGGGAGTTTAAAACATGAATGGAAAGAATATATATGGGATCGTTTGTGTGCTGTAGCTGTAATAATGAAATTACAATTCCTGTCAAATCCTCACAGTTGGAAGTAATTTTTGAAAGAAGAAACAATTTTCTGCAGGATATGTGTGTTTTTTTTTTCTTTTAAAAGATTATTAAAACAAAAGGCAAGGCATTCACTTGAGAAAGTGTTTGCTTAGAAAGTAACTGCCATGGCTCAGCATGTAGCCAAGGTTGCCTACTGGCGCTAAATGTAAAATAATCAATTAATGGACTTGCGTATCCTGAATCGTTACCTCCTGCGGCCCTTGTAAAGTACTCACTGCGATGGCAGCATTTCTGCTGGGTTTAGAGTCCTTGAGCACTGCTCAAGTGCAAGAGAACCATGCGAGTGAAAGGCACGTGGAAGTAGATAGACAGCTCTGAAGTTTGACAGTATGGTAGGACTTCTTTAGAGGTGGAAGAGGATTGCAGAAATGCCATTTATAAAGCTGTAGGTGAGGCTCTGTCAGCTGCTCTCACCCATAAAACCTGGCTTTGGAAGTCCAGAACTTGGCTGCAAAATCTTGCTTTGGGCTGAATTTTAGTCTGAGCCTGACCTGATCTTAGAGCCTGTAAATGCTTATTGTAGAGCCCATAAATACTTCTCTTAGAGCCTGTAATACTTAAAACCCCGTAATACTTATTTTCTGCTAGTTTCTGTCAGACCTGCATAAATTGAATTGCTGCTTCTGGATTTTATTCCTTTCCTGATCAGTTTGGTGTTTTTCTATCAGCTTGCGTAAACTTGAACTGAAGAGTATAGTGTGAGTTTTGTATATTTTAAATAGTTTAAGGAAAAATTCCTTTATCCAGGGTCTGCAATTTCTGATATTATAATTAATGTCTTGTTCATGCATCACAATGCTGTATTATGCAGTACCTATGTACCCTGTGCTAGTGTAACTTGTTTACTCAGATTTTGCTATAATACCTATTAAACTGTAGTTGCAAGCTCTTTGAGCTAGCTTACTGGTCTCTCTTTCAGTAAACTTGTGGCATGATATTTAAGGCACAAGTCAAATGTCTTAGAAGGTGGCAGCAAAAGGCAGAATTTCTGTTCCTGCATGGTATTTATTCCAGAAAATAACATGATTTCTGGTAATAAGAAAATGAAAATAATTACATGTGAATTTAAAGACATTAGGGTGGTGATCATGGGAGAAATTGTTTGACTACAGTCCAAGTCTTTTTCAGCAGGTTGTCTTTGAGAAGTCTTTTGTTCTTTTTTTTCTTCCTCGACAGTGGCTAAAAGAAAACTTCGGGGAGAGCAGAAGGTTAGAGCAAGCCTGTAATGATTAACTGACAGAATATTCTCCCACCTGCTAACCATTTTCACTCTAGGACTTCTAAAGCTGAATTTGGTTTTTATTAATTTAATCAAGCGTCCTATTGTCAGAGAAGTATCTGTGGAGGATCTACTGTCACTGTGCTTTCTGCTGCAGATTTCTCCGAGTCTCTTGCTGCAGCGCAACCTGGGAGCAATTGCTTACGCAGCAGTTCCCACCACCTCTGCTTTCAGGGTTCGCTGAGGACAAAGATGCCAAACTGATTTCCTCTGATACTTAAAGCCTCTCTTGTAACTCCTCTGATACCAGTGCATACATGAATGGATGAAAAGAAAGAGATAACAATAAACATGCTCAAAAGCATCTTTCCAGTGAATGAACAGTGAAGCAATAAATTATGCTCTGTGTGCAGCACACCAGATTATCCTGCTCATGTTCTGTCATCCTTTATTGTAGTAGATAATTCTGTGCATGTGCAAGTAGAGCAAGGTTGAAATACTAAGTGTTCCTTATGTGTGCATTTTCAGGGAGAATGAACCCTGTGTTGAGATACTGAACTTCATTCTGTTTCTGGAAGAAAAAGAATGACAAGAATGCTTTGCTTTAGGAGGGTGAACAGGTACGTGAATTTCTTTGTTACTGAAGTCCACCTTTTTTTCTAAGCAGTAAGTGCCATTAATATGTTCACTGCTACAGTGGGTTGGTGTGTTTGTTTTTCTCTTTGTCCTGTGAGGATGCTCATAAACTTTTAAACAATAGTAGTAAACTACCGATCTGATTTTACAACATATGCACGCCCATGTCTAAGCACACAGGTGGTCTGTTAGAGATAATGGCGCTACTCATTTTCTGAAGCTACACGTGTGCTCTTTCCCGGATAGTTGGATGGTAGCCTAAATCTTTCTGCTGAGTGGAACCAGGGAAGTGTTGTGGGGTAAAGAGGGACAGCCGCAATCTGGCATCTGTGCAGTGCCAGATGCGGGCCCTGTGTATCAATAGGGTTAAACAACGAAATGGAAATCTTCCTTGCAAAAAGTACTTAGCATCTTTTGAAAGCAGTTATAGATAACCTCACTTAAAAGTTAGCAGTAATTTACAAGTTGCCTGTCTTCTTTGAGCATAGGATTTTCCGAGCCCTAAAAACAAGCTGTGAGAGATGGAGGAAGGAAGCATGAGAAGTATAGGTACACTGTTTAAAGACAGCGTTGTTTTTTTAAGCTTAATTAAACTCAGAATTTCATGTTGCTGTTCTGCTAGAAACAATATAAGAACAACTAACATATGTTCCAGTTTAATGGGGTTTCCTTTGAAAACTATTTTGTGTTTGTTCAAGACAACAGTTTGTTGTTAGTCAAGAAATAAATGAAGCCTCTTTCACTTGGATTCATTATACTGCAGATCACTGCCAATTGGTAGGGAAGATAAAAGGCACCAACGCACTTTCCAACTGACAAGAAAAACCTCTAAATCAATTACATTTTTAGACTAAGCTTTGTTGATTTTTCTCATTATCAGTGGTATGCTATGGTGCTGTGTTTATTTGTTTAAATTAACATGCAAATTTTACTTAAAGTAGTTTGAGTTCAAATAGTTCAAAAAACAATGTTCATTGTAGTATATTCTGGCCAGTCTTTGTTATGCCCCTCTATAAAGAAAACAGCAGACGCCCCTGTGTCCTGAAACCTCTAATTTGAGAGGAATTAATGGTTACTAGATCTTTTTTGTTTAAAACAAATATAAAAACCCCTACCCCAAAGACTACACAGCTGCTTTCTTGCTGACTGATTTGGGGGAAGAAATGGCAATGGAAGGGGTATTAAAATACTTCTTGAAACTGTTGCTGTTGTTTACAGAAATATTTCTTTGAGCTGTTTTTTTCTCCTTAGAACACAGTTGGTTTTAATGTTTCAAGTAAGTGCTTTAGTTCAGAAAGATCTGATATTTACCTCATTTGTTTCTTTCTCGGATCACCACTAACAGAATAGCACAGCCCTTTTTTTCCCTTGCAATTTAATTGTGATTAAATATGAATTAAAAGGACTTTTTTTTTTCTACCTGGCTATGCTCTTCATCAGAACTTGAATTGCTAACTTGCAGCTACTATTTTTCTTGCCTTCTCAAGAAAAAGTATTTGGCAGTCCTAGAAAATGAATTAACTAATTAGTCCTAGAAACTAATTAATGAAGCACAGATATTGGTGGCAGTGGCAGTCATATATTTCTCCACAATGACCCACCTCTATCTTGTCCTTACCACTGTTTGGAGAAGGTAGTTGTCTCTTTGGCCTTCCCATTCATGGTTTCTTTAGCAAGTTTGCTAGCTGATTTGCCGGTTATTTCCAAGTTTGATGATGACTTTTGTGATGTTAGCACTTGTACATAAGAATTTAATTGTAGTGACTTCAGGAATCTTGTTTCAAATAGGTTTTCGAGCTCTCCTGCTACCTCATACAGATGTTTGGAAACCTATGACACAGGCTCAATTTAAACTCTCCATTTATATCTCCCCAAGGCTTGAAAGAAAACAACAAGGATACCTCTCAAAGGAATCAAACACAGAACCAGCACACCGTGTGTGATTGCATTACTGTTTCTAGAATAGCCAGACACTGCAAACAGCTTTTTCCACTGAGCACAACGTTGGCTGAAACACTGTTTAGGGAACAGGTTAGGGAACTGAACAGGCAATTTGCAATCAGTGGAGAAAAAGTAGGATACTAAGCTCCAGTGAGCACTCAGATGATTATGGATCAATTGTGCAGAGAGTTTGAGGAAACTTAAAACAGCTTTTAGTACGCCGGCTGTTTACACAGAGTTTAATGCAGTGGATAAGCTATTGACAACTTTTGCAGATTGTGTGGGACCTTGTAGCCATCCAAGTCTTCGTTGCCTTACTGCAAGGATCAACACAAAGGTGTTTCTGTCTTCTGAGGCACTAATCTTAAAAGGGGCAGAGCGTGTGTGTAATGAAGGGAGTGGGTCTGCTGCTGCCCTCACACCGGATGGGGCAGGCCTTAACTGGTAACACAAGTCTGTCACAACTGGATGTAGCTAACGCAGCACTGACAATAGATTTGTCCTTTGAGCTACTCCGTAGATTCTGGTTCTCTGAGAGACGGGGAAGGAAGTGAAGCACTATTACTGTTATAACTGGTTTTGTTTTTTTCATCAGCCTTGGATTTAAGACAGCAAAGTATTGGAAATACCTAATCTATTGCAGTAGGGCTTAATTTACAGTTTATAATTTAATTTGCACGTGATTGTAAACTCACTTAAATCAGGAGTTTATTTCTTCACAAAATGTATAAGAAACCACAACCCCTTCCTGGAACCTTATGGAGGATTAATTTCCTAAATTGCATAATATTATTGATCCTTTTCAGTGAAGATCCTCTATTACCAATAATGATACTGGGTTTCTTGTGAAAATAGGCATCATGGTACAGACTGAAAGGTTTTTGGTTGGTTGGTTTTTAAGCAGCTGTTGTGTTATTGTCAGTTGCTTTTTTTAGTAGTCTTGTGCTATAAGAACTTTGTTTGAATATGTAATACTTGTGGGGTTTTTTTATGTCAAGTAGCAGGATTTTTTTGATGAAAATGGTAACATGCCAGAATACATCCATACTCCTGTTTGCAGGTCTTATGGCCTATCGCAAACCCACAACTCTGTGCTACTGGGAATGACAGCGCACATAATTGGCAATTAAAACCCTTTGAAAAAGGAGAGATAAAACATCGCCCAAATACTCTTTGTATTAAAAGCCTTTCTCATATGAAACAAAGCGGTTTTCATTGCCTTTTTAATATTCATAGACTCAGTCTAGAATCTGGGCTTTTTCTGCTCGTCTGGACTATAAAGGTCTATGTTTGTGTCATCAGTAACAGCATATAGCTACATGTTGGTGATCACAGTAATGATGGTCAGGGAAGATTATTTCTGAAGACTAATTTAGTCCTGCTGTGGATATAGTACGTTATGATACCCAAAAGACTGATATTTTCACCTGCTGTTCTTCTGACAGAATGTCCCCACAGCCCAGCCAATTTTTCCTTCCATTAAAAAGTTCCAGCTTGCATGCCTGACCTTTACCATTATATGGTGAAACAACATGGGTCAGCCTAGAGAACAGTGAAACACAATAATTGTGGGAAACCCTTATTCAGTACCTTGGGATTTAAACTGATTTCAAGTGTCATCTTTTTTTTCCCCTGTCAAATTCTGATTGTCCCTGCTCATTTGAGGCTGTTAAATTTGCAAATGTTCTTCAGGCTTGTTTGTAACGTTGTTTGTAACATCCAAGAACGAGCATCTGAAGAACCTTTTCTGCCTAGATTACAATAGCTAGTGATTTGGACAAAATACATTTGTGCAAATATACAGACGCACACACCCTTGCACACATATATATGTAAGCAGTTGATGCTTTTCAGTGAACGTTTAATAATCTTATCTGCCCGGATTATATTGTGAAATTTTTCTAGTTCATGGAAGTTCATGAATAGGACTCTTCTTCACGTGAGCAAATAGCCTATGGGATTCACTCTGTGTTAAGATACAGTACTTGTTTCTCCACTACCTTGCACCATACGTTGTTGTTTTATGCTTGCGTAGGATGGGTATCGAATGGTATTAATGCTAAATGGTATGGGCAATGGCAGAAGAATGGATGAAAGCAATATTCAAGACAAGCATGCCCCTAATTGTTTCTTGCAATAGTGTCATGCTCATAAATTAATGTAATAAATCGATGCCCTCTGCTAAAACAAAACAGAGGGATTAATTTATTTCTCGGGATGTAGACATGATGGATCACATCTTGAAGCTTCTGATGCTGCAACAAGCTGGTGATTTATAGTTTGTCATCTATAATTAAGAGTTCCAAGTAGAGGTGTTTATTACTCTTACATAGCACCATGGCAGTAAAGCAACACCTGTACACAGTGGTTGCACAAATACATGACTGAGATTCTCATTTGGCACAAATGAGCTGAAAATCTAGCTCATAACTCTGACTTTTTTTTGCCTTCAGATTGATCTTGTTTTCTTGACTGTAGCATGCCAAGATCAAATTAGTGTCCTTATCTTTCGTTGTTCTGAAACTTACTGACACAAACCCACGTTTTTCTTTTGGTTTTCGTTTTTTTTTCCCATATTGAATGGGTTGGAAAAACATTCTTTTCTAGTAAATATGGGAAAATGCTTTAGGAATTCAGGTTTCTGTAAGATCAAGTTTTCCTAAATCTTGTCTGTAGTCTGTATCTTCAGATCCGTGTGTGATTTTCTTACTTGTTTTGAGTGCCTTTCCACAAGTACCTAGGTGAATTAGGTAAAGTTGATTTGTATTGGCACACTACTCCCTGCAGCTACAAATCCAGATGTGAGTGTATGAATTTCAAAATCAGAATAGTTTATTGTTTTTCTTTGTTTCATGTCTTTTTTGAAAATTAGTTAACTCTTGCAGTTTTTGTGGTTTTGTTTTTTTTTTCACCAAGTATCGGCCTTCTTAAATCCTGTGTGATTAGTCATAATAATAATTTTAAAAAATTGTCAGCACTTAGAAAATGACACTCATCTCTGTTGATCCTCCAATTAAAAGCCTTCAGGTACCTCACTAAACAGTTCATACGTTTTCATGTTCTTGATTTTCTTTGTTCTTGGTCTTCTATTTTTTGTTTCTTAAGGTCACACAAAAAACAATTTGAGTTAAAATAGGAAAACAGTGGGATCACGAAGGAAAAAAGGTGCAAGAAAAATGCTATGTAATGGAAGTGTTTTAAATGAGTGATGGATGTTTGGTGGGAGTGACATTTATTTCCAGATTAGTAGGATAGCACACTGTTACTTTGATTTAATTATGTATTCACAGCTTGCTACTATTCTTTATTCAGAGTAAATATTTAAGAACCCACTGTTTCATAATGTTTACATTTTCCTTTGCATCCAGCATAAAATTAAATGCTGTTCATGCCTAATAAAATGGATTGATATTTTCCTTTGTTTACATAATTGTTTGTCAATGGAATCAGGTGTAAGTATGAATTTATGACTAAGTAAAAATCTAATGTGATTTCTGGAAATACCAAATTTTCACTTTCTAGGAAGAATCAATTATTAGTCTCTCATTTATTGAGTGGTAAATGGATTTGTTTGGACTGTGCGTGACATTCACCCATGATTATTCGGATTGGTTCCCACTCTGGCAAACTGCTAGCTTGTTTTCTGCTCTTGGAGAGCAGCCAGAACTGAGGATTTAAGAACAGAATTAAATAATACTTTTAATTTATGGGAGACTTCCTACGTTCTGACTACCTTTTTACACTTTTCAAAATGTCATTGTCATAACAAATATTTGAGACTTCATCCTGAGACTTTGCAAAGGTTTTCTGTGGCCATCAGTAACTAATATTACTGCACAGCACAGGAGAGATCAGTTATGACATCTTGTTGGAGGGGTAAAAGTCAGTACTTTTTTTTCTCTCTTTAAAGGGAGGAGGTAGGGTAGGTAGAGCTCGTGCAGACCATGAGATAGAAAAACTTAGTATTAATTCTGCTGTTTTAAGTAAGGCAATTGGTGTAAACAAAGTGGCAAAAAACAGCTTGCAAACACTGAGCCTGCTCTTCCTCTCTATACAGTGCAAAGTGGGTAGTCGTTTTATTTGGTTTTTTTCGTGTATGTGTCTCCTTCCCCCTTCATGTGCCTACTGGGCTAGGATTTTAAACGATAACAACATGTAAAGACAGAATCACAGAATGGTAGAGGCAGAAACCCCTTCTGGAGGTCCTCTGGTCCAACTCACCCTGCTCAAGCAGGGCCACCTAAAGCCAGTTGCCCAGGACTATGTCCAGATGGTTTTTGAATATCTTCAAGGACAGAGACTCCACAACTTCTCTGGGCAACCTGCGCCAGTGCTTGGTCACTGTCACAGCAAAGCAGTGTTTCTTCATCTTCAGATCAAGCCACCTGTGTTTCAGTTTATGCCCATTGCCTCTTTCCCTGTCACTGGGCACCACTGAGCTCCATCCTCTTTGCACCCGCCCTTCAGGTATTTATGCACATTGATGACATCCCCCAAGCCTTCTCCAGACTGAACAGTCCCAGTTCTCAGCCGCTCCTTGTAGGAGAGGTGCTCCCACCCCTTCTTCATCTCTGTGGCCCTTTTCTGGCCTCTTTCCAGTATGTTCATGTCTCTCTTGTACTGGGGAGCCCAGAAATGGACCCAGCACTCCAGGTGTGGCCTCACCAGTGCTGAGTAGAGGGGAAGGATCACCTCTCTTGATCTGCTGGCAGGACTCTTCAGAGGCCTTTTAATATTCTTCTTCCTTACTACAGAAGGACCCCCATCTCTCATAGTCTCTCACCTTATGCCATGTAAAGCAAAGTTCTGTGATTCATACATAATTTTCATTAGTTCAGCTCCGGTTTTGAGGACTTCTAGGTTCTGGTTTCATATCAAAGATAGATATAAACTCAGTTGTACCTTGGAGTTCTCGAGCAGGAAAACTCGAGGATTAATTCAAGCACACAAGTCTCTGTGATCGCACTTACTGGCCCCCAGCCTGGCTCTCCAGTTTCCTGGGGAATACAGAGGGCACCTCAGAGAGCGATTCTACTTTCCATCATGGAGAGACTCTCCAAAAAGGTTTATCAACCAAAGGATTTCCTGGAAAATAAACTCCTTTGGAGTAAGGCTGCAGCTTGTTTTTGTTTGCACTGAGAACTCCAAAATGCTAACAGTTTTTCTGTTAATGCATTCTGCCCAATACTGATATTTCGAATGGTCTTTGGTAGGGCTTGTGAAAGGTGCAGGAGCGAGAATAACCAAAATGTCTACAAGTGAGCTGAACAAAGTCAGGGAGCAGAGAACATCGAGTTTGTTATGAGAGAAATTCAATTCAGAGTTGCTTTATAAGTCTCAGTAGAGCACTTCTCTACAGAGAAGTGCTTATTCAAGTTCAATTTGAAGTATTTTGCAGGAAGCTTTTTGTGAAAAGCCTTTCAATAGCTAACAGTCATTGTATTAGCATTGATATATAATAACAGTTTGTCTAAAGTATGTATATGAGAGAGTGACTGTTAGATTCAATATACGAGAAAAGCTTTTCAATAGGATTTGGGACAGAACCAAGTGTCAGCATTTCGCAGTCATTAAAAGTGCATTTATATATTTGCCATCTCTTGGGGGCTACTACAACTCTCACAACAGCATTGATCTTCACTACTGGGAGTGAAAAATTTCACTTCATAAGAAGTCTATTTTTTTGCTTGATACTCTTGAATAATTTTATGTACTAATTACTCTCAATGGCTACAACAAGTGCAGCTGTTGTACACCTGTGCCCTGTTCATGTCTCTCTGCTCATGGTGATGTTGTGAGCCTCCTGCAAGTCATTTGGTCTTTCCCTTGTTATTAGTTACTATTAGACTGAAAAGCTATAAAATGGCAGGGGCCTATGTTATGGCTAGGTGCACAATACAAACTGAATAGTGACAGTTTTTTGAAGAGGCAACTGTATTAAGGGATGGGACCTTCCTAATTGATTTATTAGTCGTCCTATAACCAAAATGACACTTGGGGATTGCTGTGTTGGATCAGGATGGGCCCCACCTATTCTAAAGGCTGTTTCTGTCAGGGGGACATATATTGGTCATTCTTGGAGGAAGAATCTGTGTTAGGGACATTGTGTAAATCTTTAAGCAATTAAGGACTGGCCAAACTCTGCTGAAAGTGGTGCAGGTCTGCTTAGTGGCTGCCATTGTGCAGTGCTGCTCTTCGGGGCAGGGTCTCTGCTCCAGCAGCTCCCCTGGTACAGCATGGGCCTTCAGCAGAGCCCTGGAGGCTGGGCTGGGGCAGGGCTGGGGGATACGATGGCTTCCCTGCAGGAGGAAGGGAGCAATCTGTGTAGCACCAGGAAAGGTGGAAAATAGATTGACATGTCTATGTAAAGATCCAGCTAGAGCTGGGGTTATAGACAGAAAACTGGCTTTTACAGCTACAGGACCCTCTTTGAAGAATAAGAATTGCCGGGGAGAGGTGGATCTACCTGACCAAATGGGGCGAGAGGATCTTTGCCAACAGGCTGGCCAACCTGTTGAGGAGAGCTTAAATAAGGAACAGCATGGGAAGCAAGGATACCGTAGATAAGGATGCAGAGTGACAGGTACAAGAGAAACCTCAGGAATGATAAAACAGGGCAAAAGACACTGGTGTAAAATGTACGTACATGAAAGCATGCAGCTTGGGAAACAAACAGGAGGAAGAACAACTCTGCTTGTGGTCACAAAACCTACCTAAAAATGCTGCATTAACTGCATTAACTTCCCCCTTTACTCATCACTTGTTAGGCAGTATCTAGATTGCTGCATGCAGCTTTGGACAACCCTCTCCCCAGTGCAAGACAGACATTGATAAACTGGAGCGAGTGTAGCAGAGGCCCCAGGATGGTCAGGGTGAGAACCCTTGCCCTTTGGGGAGAGGCTGAGGGACCAGGTCTGGTTCAGCCTGGAGCAGGGACAGCTTCAGGGCCACCTACCAGCAGCCCTGCATGCTTGTGGGGAGGTTATCGAGGAGAACAGCCAGCCATGCATGGGCAAGAGGTGAAAGGCAACTTGCAAAATTTGAAATAAGAGGTTCAGACTGCACGTGAGGAACAAATTTTTCCCCATGAGGACAGCCTAGCAGTGGGGCAGGCTGCCCTCGTTTTGATACATTTTACTCAGCAAAAATTGGAGTAGCAGCAGTTTATCACATTTCTAACCTTGGCAATCTAAGGAGAGACAGTAATGATTGAAATGTACCCAGCTGATCCTGTCTTTGTGTGTGTATCAAACGTGCGGTGTCATCTTGTGGGCTTTGCTTGCTGTTACTTTCTTGTTCATATATGGAATTGCCAGGGAACGTAATGCTGGTCTTTCTAAGGCCACATCATTTCCATTCACAAATCCTGTGGATGTGCTGGCCTCAGTTAATACCTTAGAAGTCTTCCAGTTTCTGTTTCAGAAGGAGAACTATAAATGTGCTAGTGGAAACTGGTTCAGCATAGGGTTCCCTGCAATTATAATTTGGTTACTAAAGCTGTTCTTTCTTGTTTGTTAACTGTAACTGTAGAATATAGGAACTCATTTGACTCAAATAATAGCTGCATCAGCATATGCAGAGATTTTACCTTTCAAAATAAGATGTTTTGATTTTTCAGTAAGTGACACCTATATTTCTGTTCTGGAACAGTGCCTTGATCACTCACTTCTCACACTTAGCACATTGTAAATTATTTACACAGTTCCATTTTAACATTAGAGATGTGACAGTTCTAACTAAACCAAAACTTCAATACAGACAGACTGTCAGTTTGTAGGCCTCTGCCTAAAGCTCTAATTTAAGAGCTTGTGATGTTTCAGCTCAATTTGTAGAAGCTCCGTAGGGCATTCAAAACAAGAGATTACAGGATGGACATCACAGACTGTAACCATATCCAGACCTTGCACAGTGCTTTTTGGTTCAAGTATAAATTCAAATTCATTTCCTCCTTTCAGAGGAATAGAGACTTCAGAAACAGCTTATACGTAGCTTATAAATAAGAAAATTTGCTGCTGCTCTGCACATTCTGGTGAATCCACCTGGGATATTTTGGGTACACCAGTCAGTGAGCCAGGGGATGCAATCAAGGTTCATCTGTCTCCTTTTTTGGAACATTAGTGTAAGAGAACACTGACTCAGTTCATCTGCAAAAGATGGTACATTGTTTTGCTGGTGAATAATTTTCTATATATTCAAACATATTTTTCTACAGTACATTGGTTGTTGCAGACCTATGCCTTGAAGTCCACACTAGTTTGAATCAGCTTTGGGATGTGGTATTGGGCTGTATTACTTTTCCTTGATCACTTGCAGAGATTTAGTTGCTAATTACTGCTTGATTACAGAGTTTGGGTATTTGATGCTGTGGAAAAATCTGAAGTAGACTTATGAAATATTTCAGCCCTCTTTTTATATAGCTTGCGCTTGACTCATTTATCGGAAGAGTTTGTTGTGTATTTTTCCACTCCTTGTGGCTGTCTTTAAGTCACATCTTATATGTGGTAACTGTTGCTGTAATCTTTCTAGAGTTACCTATAGTTGAGTATTGTTTTTAAAGGGATTCACACAGGGGTTCACACATAATTTTTTTTATAAATCTACTTTGGGTTTAGACTGGCTTTATATTCTTATTTTTGATATGAAAGCTGCCTATCCATGCATGGGCAGTTTGCATATATACTGTACTTAGTTTAGGGAAAAGGGCCCAAGGGACCAGATTATGATATTCAGCTTTTTACTGTGCTGGAACATAGGAAATGTCACACGCAGTAAGGTCACCGATTTACCTGTGAGATAGTCTCTTCATTAAGCTACAACACATGGATAAGGAATTAAAAGCTGGAGCATAGAGGAGGCTGAAGACCTCCAGTCAGCTCAGCAGGCACAAGGCTGAAGAGGTGTTTTGGACCCCTTTCTTCCGCCCTGCACAGACGCCCCTGGAGATGGAAGAGTTTTGTCAGATCTTCGATGATTCTGGCTTCAACGTTTCAGGCTTGTATCTGGTAAATGTAATATAAAGGCTCTGAAGGACAAAAAGAGCTGATGTTGTAATGAGAATGCTAGAAGACTCAATGAAAAGTAAACCCAACCTTTGCATCATCAAAGTGCTTTAAAAACTTTATTCCTCAAAAGAATTTGAAACTATATGAGCATATTTTGGCTTCATGTGTATAAATGTGTATACTATTCTTATTTGAACGCGCAATCACCTAAGAGTGTTATGCATAATAGATTATCTTTTTTTTTTTTTTTTTGCTAACTAAAGATTGATGCAAATGTAGTTGAGAAGTTCAAATCAATATCCAAAGTATTTTGCAAGAGTTTTCCATCTCATTTCGATTGTTTAGCCATCTTGATGTTTTATTTAGTGGGCTGAAGATGTTTTTAGTCTGAACATAAACATGGATATGTACCTTGCTGAATTGGGTGGGTGTATGAGTGTCTTCACTTTGTTAGAACTGCTGATGGGTTAAGCATGTTCTTGAATAACTTCTGCAATTGTAGCAAAATGTGGACCAACTTTTGGTCCTTGATCAGTTTTTTATTTTTTTTTCTACCTGCACAGCTGGAAAGAGCAAAGATGATCTTCAGTTTCTAAGATGATAGCAGTTTGCCTGATAAAGAAAGTGAGGAAAATTAAATCTGTCACACTGAGGCATATAAAGACCTCTAGATAACCAGTTTTGGATGGTAAGATGCACTATTGCTTATGTGGGAATAGCCTGATGGCTTTGCCGTAGGTCACAGAACAACCGAACACTTTGCTTTCCAGATTTGCAGGTGGAGCTCTGAGAGCGTGAGCACGACGCAGACAGCGTCTACTCCCAAACTCTGCCCTGACAAGGTAAATCTAATGCCTTATTTTAAATCACCTGGCATGTTTATGTATGAGTAAGAATAACTGAGTTAGTTGTATTGATTTGTGACTGAGTCATTTAGCTATTGATTTAATACGTTATTGGCAAGTAACACACCTTACATTGCAGAATTATATGCCTGTTAGTCAGCTCTGTTTGTCACTGCTGACTGATTCGGTTTTTCCTTTCTAATGGAAACGAAATCCCTAGCTGGCAAAGACTGATGAAAAATTTCTGTTGCTACCTCTAAGTTTCTGTTAACTCTGCTGTGACATTTGCCATTGGCTGGTTCTCGCCATGCAGCCGCACGCCAGGGAGCAGTGCAGTTGGTGTCACAAGTTTCACTTGGCCAGCGAAGTTTAGAATAGTTTAGAAGCTTCAGAATTTCCTTCTGAGCGAAAGGTCACGCTTCTGACCAGCTGTGTGCTGCACAGCTGCTCCGTCCACCTGGCCCTCATCCTGCAAAGTGCAATGCTTTTGGATATGCCAGGAGATGGAGTACATGCCTTAGGGCTGCCCACGGGTTGTCTGTCTCTGGGTAGATGCTTCAGGGACACTCCCTCTACAGGTGGGCTGCAGTGTGCGGCAGCTTTTTTTCTAGCCTGTACAGTTGGGTAATAAAATTCATGCAAAAGACAGAGTGGATGTACTATCTTAAACTAGCACTGTGCTGTATTTGTCCGGCTACTCCCACAGGACTTGTCCTGTACTTTGTTTCTAAGCAGGGAGCTAAAGGGGCAGCCCCCAGCTGAGCCTGTGTGAGTGGCAGGGAGGAAAAGTGTTCAGAGAACAGTGATCCCAGACAAAAGCCTGGGATAAAACTTTCCCGTAGTGCTTTTCCATGTCACTTAAGTAGGACCAGAAACTTCAGATAAATAAACTTTTTTTTTTTTT
>VYZM01006132.1:203335-219917 GCA_013398915.1 Dromas ardeola
TTTTAGCTGGTACGTTTGTCATCTTTTGCAATAATTTGGCTTCTATAAAAATAGTCCCATGTTCTGTACTATCATATTCAAAGGCTGACTTAGAGAAGTCGTGAGATACCACACTTCTTATGGCTCCTGTATCACTGCTTTGCTGAAAGTTCTCTGAATGCTGAAAAAAGTTTAACTGGCGGGACTTTCCCAAAGGCTGTTAAGCAGCTAATGCTGTATTGAGAAACCAGGGAACAAATCATGGTACATTACTGCAGGCATGGTGCTCTTCTTTTGAATATAGGAAGGCTGCTGCATCATAGAAGTACTAAAGTCTTTTAAATAAAATGGTGTATTAGGGGTGCGATACTAAGCCTTTCCTTGTTTGAGTCTCAGTGATTCTGTATTGAGTTACAATTCTAGCAAGTGCCCTTACATGTTTCAAATTACCAGAAAATGGGCATATAATTGGGAATTTAAAGAGATTATTAGGTAGTTATCTATTTTTAAGAAGCAAGATGTTGTTAAGGAAACCACAGTGTTTGAGACTAGAGACATTTTTGTTCCATGAAGGCTTTTCTAAAACATGGGTGTGTTTTTTGAAATACAGAGTTCCCTTTTTTAGAAATTTAGGATAGATATTTGGTTCAAATAGCTGGACTTCTAGAAATGAAGCAAAGAGGATTTTTATCATGATAAGCATAATTTTGAAAGTACAAGGTTGTCATATTTTGAGAATATATGCAAGTACGGAATGGTTGAAAGCTTTAAGTGTAGTTCAAGGTATACGTTCTAAGTAAAGTGCAGTTGAATTAGTAACTGCTGGGTATGCAATAGCAATCTAAAGCAGGTTTTGATTGTTTCATGTAAATATTTAATTCTGAATTTGTTCTCCTCGCTGTGATGAAGATGTGAGGAGCTGAGCAGCAATTACTGCAGTTGACATTAAATTAATCATTAATATAGGGCAGACGAAGTGAAAATCGCACTTTGAGCACTTTCGCTCTGGACTTACAGGTACCCTTCAATTTCTGCTACTGTCAGTGAGTTAAATATGTTCCCCTTTGCAGTTCTGGATTTTTCCCTGGCTTGAAACAACAGGCGCGAGCTATGGAGTCGCTGCTCACTGACGAGGATTGCAGAGCTTGGCCTTCAGAGCAGCACTGTGAAGTTAACTTTTTTTTGCCTCTGGCAGAGAGGCAAAAAGAATGAGTGCAGTTTTCTGCTTCTGAAAATAAAACATGTGGCTATTCTTTATAGTAATAACTATCTAAGGGCAGTTGGTTTTGACCTTATTGATTTATGGAATTAGGAAGAATGAAATTCTCCAGTGAGAGCATTTCAAAAATTTCATTTATGGTGGTGTTTGAGCACACACAGGTGACTCGCCTCTGGGGGAACCCTTACTGCCTGTGTATATGTTGGGAAGTAGGGGAGCTCAATTTCAGCAGATCTCAAAGGCAAAACATTTGGTGGAGAGGATCCAGTACCTGTGTTGCACACGTAGGGAGTTTACCTGAGACTATTCTAGTCTGATCATCTTGTGGACTGAGCACCCGTAAGCAGTTGTTGCACCTCTGGTTTGACTTCACTGAAGGGAATACAGCTCATGCGCTCTACGACCACTTCAGAAAGAGAAACGAAGCATAGCAAGTGGGGATGCCTGGGCTGTCTTGTTCAAAAGTGAATTTCTAGTATGAACTTGGTGGTGACACTGACTTGGTGTAGTGCAGTGTTGTCTAGTGGTGTGTAGATCGCTGTCTGAAAACTTGGTCTGGAGAGAGAGGTGGAAAGCAAGCAGATATTTCTATGAACCCTTCATCTTCATGGAGTCTTTCCTGTGACACTGCATGCGTTTAACCTTCTCGCCCTCCTTCTTTTCATACTTTATTTGAGCACCTCTTAAAAATTGAGTTGGCGGTTATGGAATGGTCAAGGGTTTCCAGAGTTCATTCAGGCTTTCTTCTTGTGATAGTTAGGATAGCACTGAAGTCCCTAAGGCTGAGTGGTCTGGAAAGATCTGCTCTTGTGAGAAATTAATTTTTTTTTAAGTTTGAACAATCTCAGCACAACTTGAAACCATTCGTTTTTTTAAATCCATGTTTTTGCATTGCAACGTTTTTAGGTTGAGTCATTATTTTTAATTGAAGTGCTGACTTCAGAATGAAAACAGTTACATTAGACTTGGTGGGAGGAATGACTGCAAAACTGAAATCTTTGCACAAAAATGAAAATTCTGGCAAATGGCTGATTGGTTGTTTTGATCACAATTTTTTTTTTTTTTTTTTTTTGGGAAAAAAAGTGGCTGGGAAGAGGGAGTTGCCAGAGAGAAGTTTCTGCTAATCCTGCTTTTTGAAAGTCCCTAACCCCTTCTGTAAAAAGCAAAAAGCTGGTGAGTTGCTGTGCTGGGCGTTCGTCCTGGTTTGGGGTGGCGCAGAGCCAGCGCTCTGGTCCCCAGAGGCCCTTGGGTACACTCGTTGCCGTGGCAACCAGGGTGGGCTGAGTTGGGTGTTTACCCCCGGAAGGGTCACACCTGTGGACAGGTCAGGTGACCCAAACTGACCAATCGGGTGTTCCATGCCATCTGCCATGCTCAGTATAAAAGCTGAAGGGCGAAAGGGCTCGGGTTGCCTCTTCTCGAAGGATTCTTTTCCAAGGGTTCGTCGTCTTCGGATCTTCTGCAGTGGGGTCTTCTTCAATGGACTGTTTCTTCAATGACTGATGTCTGAGGAGGACCCAGTCAGCTCATCTGCCTTTTGATCCTGGTCAGTGTGTTCCAGTGTCCATTTGTCACTGAGTCCAGTCTGGAACTTTCCCAGTGCCTGCCAGTGGTATCTCCCTGGGGGCTTAATACAGTTTTGTGTATGTTTATATCCTATTTTTTAATTTTACTATTAATTTTTCATTAAAGTAGTTAAGTTTTTTTTTTTAAACTCTTAATTGTCTTTCTCTCTCTTCTTCCTCTCCTTAGAGCAAGAGGTCGTGGAGAGCATCTGTCGTCTTGTCATTGGCCAACCCGGCCCAAACGATGACAATGTTCTAGTGTCTGCCTTAAAGGCGGTGAGAAGTCATTTGATGATCAGCAAGCTGCTTCTGAAGTGCAAGGATCTGGGAGATTAATAGCTAGGACCATTTTCAGTGATGTGTAACTTCACTGAGGTGTAACAGGGGTAAGTATTTCATAACTGGGTGGTGTCTCAGATTTGTGTTTCCTGGTTTTAAGACTGTTATCCCATCCACTAAGCGACCTTTTTAATTCACGTTCTTTAAGAACTGCTTGCTGAGAAATCTTTGTGCAAGTGTTTGCTTTTAATCTATTCTACCTGGAGCAGTCTGGAGGAAGTTGGCAGATGCTAATAGAGTGACTGTGCTCCTTTCCTTTCTGCTTGGTGCTGGGGGCGGGAAGAGAGCTGGCTTAGATGTGGTGTTTTCTAAATGAAAATTTAGAAAATTTATAGAATTCAGTTTGTAGAATTCATGAGAGCTGGGAGAAGAGGTACGTGATGAAAAACAAAAGGGAAAATAAGGGGTGATGGTAACTGTGGAACTCGAAATGAATCTGTTACTATTATTTGTTTTACTTAATCTTAGACCAATAGATTGTTGTCTAGTACCAGACTGCATACTTATCTAATGATGTTGCAGGAATTAACAAATTAACCGCAAGTATTGACTCTTTCTGAACTGGCTATCTCCACATCTGATGGAGGAAAACATGAGTCCAATTAGCTAATATTCTGGGGTCTGGGTGGTGGTTTTTTTGTTTGTTTGTTTGGTTTTTATTTTATTTATTTTATTTTACTAGGTGCTGTTATTACATTGCATGACAGAATTGTCTACTTCGGATGTCTGAAGATACAAAAGCAACTATGTAGTTAGTCAGGTTCATTTTGCTTGTCCTCAGTTATGCCTTCAGGAGCATTTGACACTTGAAAATGTCTACTGATTATTCAAAATAGTTTTGAGAAAAAGAAATTATAAAAGCTAGAACCTTCCAATGAGTAATCACAGTCTATTTAAGATCTAACAGAACTGGGAAAATAGCTTTTTTTCAGTCCTGCACTTTAGGTTAGGTACAGTAATTGATGAAATCATCATCACAATCCCTCGTAATGCACTTCTTGATTAAAAGCTTCCCATGTAATGCTGCTTGTTTATCAATTAGGAGCCACCAAGAGGATAATGCAATACTCTGATGACCTTGAAGTTTGATCATTGGCCAAACCAATCCTATGCAGTGAAGTCAAATTCTTAAGTGCCAAAATTGTAAATATTTCTGTGTGGTTTTAGAGATGGTTTTGTCCTGTATTCCAGTGCTTTCAGAGGTTTTCAAGAATTTTTCTATAATTTTCTTGTTGTACAGGATGTTTGGGAAGAGGTATTCTTGATTTTTCTTTGTGGGGGCAGGGCATGGATTATATGGGTCTGTTTGGAACAGTGTTCAGATAGTGAGAGAGGGGAGCAGCCGTAGCATAGAAACATAGCACACAGAAACTAGCATAACACAGAAATATGTTTTTCTCTCTGCTTTACCACCTGGGCTACATTGGTTGCCTAGACAGTTCCTTGCTTCACGTTGTTGTTTGGGTAGAGATTTCTGAGAGGTGGAAGAGATGAGGATAAAACAGAATAAAGCAAATAGAATCTGGAACCATTGCACATGTGTATGTCTAAGTAGAAACAGCCTTGCCTTTTTTAAAGATGAAGGGTATGTGCTGGGGAAGCCTCCCATATCTCTTTGCTTTTCTTGGCCGGGTAGTGATGTTTAAGTCCCTGAAACAAGCTACTTCCCAGCACAGGAGCTGTGACACTGTATATATCTTGGAAGCAGTAACAATTTAGCATTATCTTGTAAGAACCAAATACATAGAAATATTTAGTCAATTTTCTTACTGTATAAGTTATAGACTTTTGCAAGGCTTCAAAAAGAAAAAAATGAATGCTTTTAATCAGATTGGAAGATTAGTTGTTTTCATTGCTCTTCAGGATATGGATATATTTACCCCCTTCCACACCCTCAATGTGTCATTTAGAAACAAAATAAGAAAATCTTCAGGTCATTGTTTCTCTTCCTCCAAATCTCGGCTGCTCAGTCTACAGAAGCTGCTCTGCATCAGTGAACTTGGGGGGTGTATGTGTGTGATTAAAATAGATGCAAAATGCCAACAAACTAATATAGCAGTGATTAAAAAGAATTTACAAACTTGTGAGTGCTCCCTTGGCAACACTCACTGACATTGCACCTAGGTCAGGTTCTGCATACTTCATGTGGGAGAACTTGCTGCCTGTGTCTCATCTGAACTTTCAGTTTAGCTTATGTAAAGTCTAAAAGCAGACTAACTTCATTGTTCCATTTAAATCTGACCCTTTATTAGCCATTTTTAAAGCAATTTATTCCTTATGCAAACTGTATTTTCTTTTTGTTGTCCAGCAAGTATCTCAGTTTTCATTCAATTTCTAACTGGCTAAATATGTGGGAGTAAGAGCTTTGGTAGAATGTGTAACTACAGTAAATCCTTGCATTGCAAATGCTTTTGCAAGATCTGCAGATGCACTTCTAAATTTCTTCTGTCCCTCCTGAACTTTTGGAAAGTGTGGGAATCAACTTCTCTCCTACCCACTTCATCTAGAAGATGGGGTTGTATGATGGCTGATCAGGCCCAGTCAGCATGAGTTTATGAAAGGCAGGTCCAGCTTGACTAACCTGATCTCCTTCTATAACAAGGTGACCCACTTAGTGGATGAGGGAAAGGCTGTCGATGTTGTTTACCTGGACCTTTAGTAATGCCTTTGACACAATTTCCCACAGCATTGTCATGGAGAAACTGGCTGCTCATGGCTTGGGTGGGCCGGTACTTCCCTGGGTAAAAATCTGTCTGGATGGCCGGGCCCAAAGAGTGGTGGTGAATGGAGTTAAATCCAATTGGTGGCTGGTCACAAGTGGGGTTCCCCAGGGCTCGTTATTGGTGCCAGTTCTGTTTAATATCTTTATCAATGATCTGGATGAGGGGATTGAGTGCACCCTTAGTAAGTCTGCAGATGACACCAAGTTGGGCAGGAGTGTTGATCTGCTTGAGGGTAGGATGGCTCTACAGAGGGATCTGGACAGGCTGGATCGTTGGGCTGAGGCCAGTGGTATGAGGTTGAACAAGGCCAAGTGCCGGGTCCTGCACTTGGGTCACAACAACCCTATGCAGTGCTACGGGCTTGGGGAAGGGTGGCTGGATAGCTGCCTGGTGGAAAAGGACCTGGGGGTGTTGCTTGACAGCCAGGTGAACATGAGCCAGCAGTGTGCCCAGGTGGCCAAGAAGGCTAACGGCATCCTGGCCTATATCAGAAATAGTGTGGCCAGCAGGACTAGGGAAGGGATTGTGCCCCTGTACTCAGCACTGGTGAGGCCCCATGTCGAGTACTGTGTCCAGTTTTGGGCCCTTCACTACAAGAAGGATATTGAGGTGCTGGAGCACATCCAAAGAAGGTTAAGGAAGCTGGTGAGGGGTCTGGAGAACAAGTCTTATGAGAAGCGGCTGAGGGAGCTGGCGTTGTTTAGCCTGGAGAAAAGGAGGCTGAGGGGAGACCTTATTGCTCTCTACAACTACCTGAAAGGAGGTTGTAGCAAGGTGGGTGTTGGTCTCCTCTCACAAGTAACAGGTGATAGAACAAGAGGAAATGGCCTCACATTGCACCAGGGGAGGTTTAGGATGGATATTAGAAAAAATTTCTTCATGAAAGGGTTATTAAGCATTGGAAGAGGCTGCCCAGGGAAGTGGTTGAGTCACCATCCCTGGAGGTATTTAAAAGATGTGTAGATACAGTGCTGAGGGACATGGTTTAGTGGTGGATTTGGCAGGGTTAGGTTGATGGTTGGACTTGATGATCTTAAAGGTCTTTTTCAACCTACATGATTCTATGATTTTGTTAACTGTAAACTGAATGAGAGGTTTGGGCTGTCTTTTGACCAGTCATTCTTTAGGATTGTTGACTTGTCATCGTTTATGAGATCAAAGTATGTGTTATTCTTCTCAATTTGCAATATGAAGGGGTGGAGGGAAGAGGAAGCCTTCTAAGTAATTATTGGTTTTAAAGATTCCATAAGAATTTATAGATTGCATGAAGTCAGTGGCTCAAGTTTTTTGGTGATCAGTCCTTCGTCTTTCTACATGCAGAGGATAAAGGTG
Source organism: Dromas ardeola (assembly GCA_013398915.1). NCBI lineage: Eukaryota > Metazoa > Chordata > Aves > Charadriiformes > Dromadidae > Dromas > Dromas ardeola. Next base: position 210,493 of record VYZM01006132.1, read on the forward strand.
AAGCAATTATACATTCCTTGAAATTGTAATGCTCTTAGAAAAAAAAAAAGTGTGGTTTTTTGCATTTTTTTTTTTTTAAACTGAATTGAACATTTTTGAGTCACAGCATTGTTTTTCCTGTTGGGAGGAATAATTCATACATGAGCCTCTATCCTGTTCTCACTTTAAGGTATGCAGTACTAAACAACTAGGTATGCAAAGACCTGTTTCTTTTATTCAGCTCAGCAGCACGTTGATCTGGAAGCAGCTCTTCTGATTTAAATGGAGTTGTTTCTGAATAATGTTAGAAGAGTTAGAGCATATTTAGAAGGTCATGTTTGATTCTGATGAGGCTACAGCTGTGGGAAAGTGTTCAAAATACGTAGGGGTTGCAGAACACGGTCTTACTACAAATGGGCAATTATGCAAATGTGAATGTGGTCTTCCATGTCTGGAGATGTTTTCCTTCAGTAGTGAAACATTTTAGGGTTATACTGCCTTAGATCAAGGTGGTGTGCTGAGCATTTCACCTGTTGTCTGCTTGAGCAATGGACTATTCTTGCATTTATTTCAAAATTCTATTCTATGGGTCTGTACATAAAATTACAGTAGAAATAAGATTGTTTTTCTTGGTTATCTTTTATGGGCCTTTTAGAAGTAGCCCATAAACATCACCCTAGAGCACAAAACCAGTGGCCTAGGATATAAAAAACTCAGTGCCTGTCACTGAAGTAGAAGTATCTCTAGATAGGAAGATGATGGCTTTATGCTGAACTGGACACCAACACCATTTTATTTTTTTTTTCAAGAGTAAAGTTGTCTTAGACAATAGAATGTGCTAGCAGAATGTTAAATGTGTGGAGTCAAAGGATCGCATTCATTGACTGAATACGATCACTGATATTAGTGTATCTTTTGCAAAATGAAAATGTGATGAGGTCTATGATGACAGTACATAGTGAACCCTGCATTCTTCCAGAGGCCTTGGTGGTTTTTGTGTGTCTGTGTTAAACCATGTAACAGGATCACTGGCTTAAGCATGCTTTTGGCCTAATCCAGACAGACACCCGTGCATGTTATTAATTTTAAGCATGAAAGTGGTTTTGTTATCATGTTTAGAAGCATTGAAGCTCTGCAGAAAATAAGTGACAGCTATTTAATATGTACTACTGTTTCCCCAACTGAAAATATCCCCTGAATGTTTTTTTTCTGAGATCTTGTTCTTCATTAATGTGGAGACACGAGCAAGTCTGTCTTGGGAAATTACACAATATCAAAAGTAGGTCATCCTGTAGATGGTGACATTGAAAACTGACTCTGCAACGTGACTGCTTGAAATTTGCTGGATAACCACGGTGTGATATGATGCTTGGGAGGTGACAGTAAATTCTTGTTTTCTTTACACTGTGTTTGTGTCCATTCCTGGAGTAAGCTGAAGGCATACATATTTTCGGACTAGATTTGATCAGTGCCTGCAATATTGAGTTTGGCCCACTGACTAAATTGGTCAGACTGTGTGGTTCACAGTCTTCAATAAAACTGTGCCAGAAGATGTCAGTACTATGCTGTTTGTTGGTTCAGTCAACAGTTGTGAAAAACACCTGAAAGAACTAACACAGGTGTAGTTCTGTCTACTGTATGTGACTAGAGAAAATGTAGATGAACACCAAATCACTATTTGATCCAAAATATCACATTATCTAGAGGGATAATTTGTCAAGAATTTTTTCTCTTAGCATCCTTGCTAAATTGAATTACAAGGTCAGAATAATCACTGCAATTATTTGGTGATTCTGAATGTAAGGTTATGTGGGTAGAAATAGTACTCCTTTGTAGGTATATCTTTTCATTTAAATCATCATTGAATCCCCATTAAAGGGAAATTTTTGAAATTAGTTAAGTAGATTCTGTGAAATAGGCAAAATCACATTTGAAGCATTGCACCCAAAGGAAGCAACGCAGAACATTATGCATCTGAAAAGTAGCATTCTTCCAAACATATGGATAGAAAAGCTTGCATTAGCTACAAGTATTGAATTGAAACCATGAATCTGATGAAGTTGTGCTTGGCCCTTTCTCATCAGCACTTCTGTGAAGTTGCTATTGCAAATTTCAGCCTGTTGTTGAGGTGTCATTTGAAAATGGCTCCTGTATGAGCAAAGATGTCCAAATATGCTTGTACTTTATGATATGCAATCTTTTAACAATTATGTTCATGTATGCTTAACATACTTGTTACCAATGATGTCCATTCTTTTGCAGCTGTTTGATTCCTATGAATCTAAGAATCATAGAATGGTTTGGGTTGGAAGGGACCTTGAGGATCATCTAGTTCCAACCCCCCTGCCATGGGCAGGGACACTTTCCACTAGATGGAGGTTTGCTCAAAGCCCCATCCCACCTGTCCTTGAACACCTCCAGGGATGGGGCATCCACAACTTCTCTGGTAAACCTGTTCCAGTGTCTCACCACCCTCATAGTGAAAAATTTCTTCCGGGTATCTAATCTAAATCTACCCTCTTTCAATTTAAAACCATTACCTCTTGTCCCATCACTATACTCCCTGATAAAGAGTCCCTCCCCATCTTTCCTGTAGGCCCCCTTTAAGTACTGGAAGGCCACAATAAGGTCTCCCTGGAGCCTTCTCTCCTCCAGCCTGAACAACCCCAACTCTCTCAGCCTGTCTTCATAGGAGAGGTGCTCCAGCCCTCTGATAATTTTTGTGGCCCTCCTCTGGAGGACCAGGTCCACGTCCTTCTTATGTTAGGGGCCCCAGAGCTGGACGCAGTGCTCCGGGTGTGGTCTCACGAGAGCAGAGTAGAAGGGGAGAATCACCTCCCTTGACCTGCTGGCCATGCTTCTTTTGATGCAGCCCAGGTTATATGAAAATAGGATAAGTTTGGCTTATGCTTGTAACAGCTGGTATTGTATGGTGTCTGGTGGCCAAGGATGTGACTTCAGTTCCTCTCTTTCTTAAAATTGATGTGCCAGGGAAGAGCCTGTGGAAAAAGTGAGACTAATAAACAAGGTTCTTTAATAAACCAAAGAGTATCCCTGAGCACAGCTATAATACAGCTATGTAAAAAATAAAACCTGCTTTGCTGTTAAGGGAAAAGGATTAGAAATAGCAGCTAATTACTTCCTAGATCTTAAAAAACCCAAACCAAAACAAAAAAAAAAACAAACACAAAAAAAAAAACAACAAAAAAACCCACCAAAAAAAAGACACTTGTGTTTTCTGCTCAGAGATAAAAGTAAAGGCTTCTAAGGAGAGCTGGGCAAGTTTTCTGTTTAAGAATTTGTTGCCTGATTGCAGAATGCCTTATTTGATTAAGAGAATGAACATTAATGAATTGCAGAGAAACCTGGAAGTGCAGCGTTTGGTGTATGTGTGTTTGTTTGGAAATGGGGATTGGAAGTCATTAGGAAAAACGCCTCTGTCTGTTCTGTGCCCTATTGCTGGGTAATGAACTGTTTGCTGAACAGCAGCGATAAGCATCTGATGGCCACCAGCAGCTGATTCTCCATGAAAATGATGACACTATCACAGAAATAACTATTGATTTCATTTTCCTTCTGCCTTAGGGAATCATACAGTGCTTTTTGTTTATTATCTCTTCGGCGAATGGAACTTGGGAATGGAAGTACTGACACATACTACCACGAGCCTGGTGAGATATTCTGTTGGATGAGCCTTCCCAAGACTGAAGGCCTCTGGGTGTGGGAAGCAGTGCTGTATTCAGTCCACTGGCAGCTGATTTTTTTTTTTTTTTTTTCCTATCTGTGGAGAAACACTGCGAACTTGAATGATGAACTCTCTTAATCCTGACTGGATGAGGAATGTCAGTCTTACTGCAATAAACTTTCTCTCGAGGAGTCTTTGCCTCTTATGAAATGATCCTATTGGTCTGTAATATTACTGGTTCTGCAGCGATACATGAAAAAGGGATCAGGCATCCAAATTATGTGGCTTTTTGATGCTTAAGTAGGAAAAAGACAATCCTTTCCTTCACCACCCCTCAAGAATTGAACCCAAAACCTTGTGGGCCTCTTGCTTTTCTCTGCATTTTGACTTTCTCTGACTTGAACTCCAGTTATTTCTAGGAAGTTTACCTTTGTTTTCTAACTCTTCATGCCAGGATCTGCCCTAAGCTGAAGATCTTGCCTCCCTTTGGTTTGTTACTCTGGGAGCTCAACAGTAGGTCCTTCATTTGAACCGTTTGCATGTGGGCAGGTATCAAGATAAATGTCACCTGATTTTTGGTTAGCCGTTGGATATGCAGCAAGGGTCACAGAGTAGGGTGTGTCTGTGTAATAATCGAAATAATAACATCTTGAGAACATGGGCTGGAGCTCTGGCATCCCTTTTAAAGGTCACTTGATCTTCAGGTTGAAGAACTGGTCTCCAGGTTGTTCATTACTTTCCAGATAATGACATTTCTTTCTACAGAGGACTGGTGAGTCTTTTTTTCTCCCAGTAGTGCTGTCAGAACACTTCCTTAATCAGTTGAAGGACAGGAAGAAATCTGTGAAGCAACCCCAAGGGTTCTTTGGGAAGAAGAGGGGTTGCTGTGACTGCTAGGTGTGTGTTACCTTCTAATGAGACAAGAAATATGTTGGAAGATGTAGGTTTTCACAAGAAGTAATTTGACCTAGTGGGCAGGAAGACAGAGGGTTACATTTTCATAAATAAATTTCTAACAGTAAATGTGTTTTTCTTCATAGAAGTGAGGAGGAAGTGTGAACCAATACTATGTTAAATAGGATAAATGTTCATTGGACGCAAACTGAAAGTTTTTTTTAATACCTCACTGAAACACTGCATAAATGTTTAACCTTGATGATTAAATCTATTAATACATATATTTCTTACTATTTTACATAAATGAGTTTTTCATGTGTTTTGTTATTTTGTAAACCAGGGTGTGGTTTCCACTTGCCTGAGTATTGCTGTAATTAGATGCTGATGCAGTGTCGGGCTAGCTATTTTTAAGATATGGTACCTCTGTCACTGGACAATAAGTTTAGTTTGGATTCTTTGTTTTTAATTAATGAAAAGGAGGTGTTTTGTTTGAAGGGATCAAATGAGACGCTTTGGGGTTATGAAGTACTTAGTATCATACCAGGCAGGGTAGAACACATTGGCTGAATTGAGGAGGTACAGAAGATTTTTGCTGCAAAAGGCAGTTCCCACAAGTTCTTCTATCCCCTTCGTTTTCTTAGCTCTCGAAAAAATTAAATTCTTATTTTACCAAAATAGAAACCACTATCATCTCCAATTGGCTTTCAAACAAAAGTTATTGTTTGAAGTTATATTGCACGAATCAAGGGGCGGCACTGGGGAACTTGAACTTCTCCGTTAAAACAGTTCGATAGGTGCAGTCAGCTGAAACCTATAGAATGGCCGAGTTGATGGTGCAAGCTGTTCTTCGTATTCTGTGTTATAGCTCATGATGGGAATGTGTACTACTAATGCATGGCCGACATTGGAGGACACGGTCTGGCTACAGATAATAAATCTGAAGTAAAAAAAAAAAAAAAATCAGCTACAAAGCTGAGGCTACAATGACCGTATGCATTTCCCAACAACTGTTTGCATCAAGGTTTTTTGCCTGGCATGAGGCATTGCTCCGTTTCTTACATCTCTTTGTAGCTATCACTGCTATCATTTACGTTACCCTAGTTCACAAACATACAAGAATGTGAGTCCTTGAGTAGGAAGTACCTTGATTTTCTTCATACCTGCTGGATGCCTGATGTGTAGAATCATTCTTAGCTCTTGACAACATGAAAGAATAACTTGTCTCGCTTTATCTAGAGTATAATATTGGGCAGCCATATTTAAAAATGAAGACTGGAAATTGTTGAATTATGGAATGATAAGGTTGGAAGGGACCAATGAAGATCATCTAGCCCTGCATGAAACCGGGGCTGAAATATCTTCAAAGTTAAGTCAGGGTGCTTATGGCCTTGTCTTGCCAAATTTTAAATAACTCTGAGAACGTAGATCCCCAGACCCCTCAGGGCAATCTTTTCCAGTGCTTATCCATGCTCACTGTGAACCTTTTTTTCCTTTTATATCTAGCAGTAATTTGCAATGTTGCAACTAGTGACTGTTGCTCTTGTCCTTTCACTTTGCTTGTCTGAGAAAATTTCGGCTCCATCTTTTCTATAACCACCCGTGAGGTAAAAGACAGGAATTTCATCCTGTTAGCCTTCTTGTCTTTAGGCTAAAGACAGCCATTTCCCTCAGCCTCTCCTTGTGTGTATGCCCTGTGCTTGAGCCCCCAGCCATGTTAGTGTCCCTCCACTGAACCATCTCCACTTTGTCAATGTCTGTCTTACAATGAGAAGCCCCAAACTGGACACTGTTCCAGGTGAGTGTTTGTAGGTACTGCACAGAGGGAAGTAATCACTACTAACCCACTATTGGGTTAGCCCCTGTTACAGCCGTGTGTTCAGCTGGTCTGATGATCCTGTTCTGCAATGAGAAATATAAACAGATTTTTCTTCTCCTCTTGCTTTAAATACTTTTAACTTGGTTCTCAGCTGCTTGGGATTTTTCCTCTAAGTCCTTGCTTGGTGATAGAGCTTAATGAGGCAGATTTTGGTGATAATTCCCTATGACCAGCTATAAAGAACCTAGCTTGGGCTGGGATTTAGCTCTCAGATGTTTGGTCTTTCTTTCACTAAGATATAAGAAGTGGGATGCAAATACAATTAAAAAGATGCTATTTTTTCATGTATATGCTTCTGTTACTGTTCCATTGGAGATGGAGAATGAGCAAACCTTACTTCTCTTCTTGTTACCAAGTTCAGCTTGATTAATACCAGTTTAATGTGCCAGTGGCTGGCTCTCAGCTGTGTTCTCAGTTTGCTGTAAGTCACTTCATCAAAGTGCAAGGTTTGCAGCCCTTCTCAACCTGCATCCGTTTCTTTCATTCTTCATTCTTTTTATTCTTTCTTTTGAAACTGGGGAGATGGTGTTGAAGGTAATGAGTTCAGCTGTGCACAATGTGAACAGCTCCTGGATGTATTTTTCTTTTCAGTATAATAGTTTGCAGATGTCTAGAGAAATAAAGAATGGCTAAAATGGCTAAAAACATCAGAGGTGTAAGCCTTATTGTTTTCATTGAAGGAAAGAGAAAATATTAATGCTCTTAACTGTGTGGAAAAAGAGAGACTGCTTTGAGATTTCTTTAAAATGTTAATTTGTTATGCAGTGTATTTATTAAAAACCAGACATTCACTGGTTAGAGGCAATAAAGATATTCTGTTCCTTAACTAGTTAATAGATTTTTTTTTTTTTTTCCAACGGTGTCCTAAATTGCTTCTTGGCACAGGTCAGTGTTGTGTTAGAAGAAATCCTCATAGTTTTCCTACAGTGTGAAACCATAGTTTCCTAAACCACCGGAAAACCACATTTAGGAGACTGTGGGAGTTGGTGGAGGAAGCATTAAATGGTTGGATTGACTTAGGGACAATTGAAAGCTTACATAAAATTTTTCTTCTTTCTGTATCAGCTTGTGCCTTTTAAAACATCACCTCCAAAGTAGATTTCTGCTCTTTAAAAAAAACCAAACCAAAATACATAATTTAAAATATAATTTGTGTTTCCAACAAAAAATTTTCACTATCTCTTGTTAATAAATTAGAAAAATACCATGCAGTTGGAACTAAAATGATGAATCGGAGCTATATGATCACTGTCCTTAGCAAACTGACACTAGAGAAAATCATATTCAAAAATTTTTTTGTGCTTTGTGGGCTGACTGTAATTAGGGCCTGATGAAAGGACATGGGGTTTCACAGCTACTGGTGGCTGCTGATTAGACAGAAATTAAGCTCTACGCTGTCAGAAGGGCTCTTCAGCAGCATTTCTTTTTTTTCATCAGGATTTGATGTTATAGTTCTCAGTTTAGGTCCCTACTCATGTAATTTAGTTTTATCTTTTGGGATTATCCTTCTGTGCCTAGCATACACCTGTGTGCTTACGTACTGTTACTTTTATACACAGTCCTGTTAAAGGAGTGTTATGCTAACAGATGCTAAGAAATTATATTTACCTTTGAGATCTTGCAGTTAGTCTTGATCTGAGTAGAAATAATAGGTAATATTGGGAAGGCATGAAGAGTAGAGATTTCAATAAACAGAGATGGAAACAGAAGTCTGGTGGTGGTTGGATATTGGGATTTGGATACACAGACTCAAGCTCTTCCTCAGCTTCGGTCAAAGATTTTAGCGTAGGTGCTGTTTGAACTTTAGTTTCTCACGGGCCAGGCCAGGATTTCAGCACTCAGGTAAGTTTACAAAATCTCTCCAGTGGTAGTGTAGGACAAAACCTGACTTTAAGGACTGCCATGAGACTAAACAGTTTTTAATCATTTTTCATGAGCAATGGTAGCAAGCGTGATATTAAATAACCACTTGCTTCCATAAAGTGTCTGACTTGACAGGAATGTTGACATGAGTTTTTACTTAGTGTGCTGGTTTTGTCTGGGATAGTGTTCATTTTCTTCATAGTAGCTATTATGGGTGCGTGTTTTATATGTGTGCTGGAAAGAGTGTTGATAACATGGGGATGTTTTGGTTATGGCAGAGCAGTGCTTACACAGAGCCAAGGCCTTTTCTGCTCCTCACACCACCCCACCAGTGAGCAGGCTGGGGGTGCACAAGAAGTTGGGAGGGGACGCAGCCAGGACAGCTGACCCCAACTGACCAAAGGGATATTCCATAGCACGCAATGTCATGCTCAGCATATAAAGCTGGGGGAAGAAGAAGGAAAGGGAGAACATCCAGAGTTACGGTGTTTGTCTTCCCAAGTAACCATTACACATGATGGAGCCCTGCTTTCCTGGGGACAGCTGCCTGCCGATGGGAAGTGGTGAATTAATTCCTTGATTTGCTTTGCTTGTGTGTGCAGCCTTTGCTTTATCTATTAAACTGTCTTTATCTCAACCCACGAGTTTTCTCACTTTTCTGATTCTTTCCCCCATCCCACTGTGAGGGGAGTGAGCGAGCAGCTGCGTGGGGCTTTGTTGCGGGCTGGGGCTAAACCATGACACTTAGTCTTATGTGGAAATCATAACCCAGGAAGTTTAAAAGCAGAGGAATAGTCTTGACACTTTGAGAATAAGCTCTTTTTCCATCTCTTTTTTTTTTCTTGACTCAGCTGCACTCGTTTTTGTTTTAATTTCATTTTCCCTAAATGAAATAACCCTCTTTCAGTCTCATTTTGAAAGAAAACAAATAGTGAGTCGAGCAAATGAGGTGTATAAATGTGTGAATTGAACACAAAATGTCAACACACAGTTGGCCTTTTTTGCATTTGCAGTTTTCATTGCCAAGGGAGTAAGTGACATTCAGCATTGGCTTTGGTGTTATATCATAGCATGCCCCTATGAGGCAGACAGAGTTTCAGAGTGAGAAATGCAGCAGCAGAAGCT
>VYZM01006132.1:220076-240141 GCA_013398915.1 Dromas ardeola
GGTTTCATGATGTTTTCTTTTGTGAGAAGGTAACACTTTGAAATAGCATATGGCAAGTAAATTAACTGCTAGTGAAAGACTTTCTTCTACGGCAAGAGTTTTCAGCAGAGGGGAACACAGAAAGGAAGGATGTCTTAGTGGTGGGAGCGTTGGTATGAGTCTTTGAGACAGATGCATCCAGCTCCTTTCGCTGAGAGAGGCTTCTTACGAAATTTTTCTTTCCTCGCTACTTCTGCTGTTTGAAGGGCATTGAAAATAGAAAGAGCTCAGGTGGTTAGCTATTGAAAGCCATGTTGATACTTTTAGGATCAAAATTCTGATTTCTAGTCCCAGCATTCTGGTGGAGTTCAGAATGTGGTGTAGCAAATCGCCCAAGGTTCAATGTTGGGCATTTTTGGGCAAAAGTCATCCACTAGCCTTTGTACAAGAGAATGGTACCACCTATCACTCTCTAGATACAGAAGTAACTTGAAATCAGGATAAAGGAAGAGATGTCATACCATCTTGGACAAATCTGGCAATTCCAAGGCACGTAGCCTTGAGCTGTGAGTGGGATTGTCTTATCCCTCCAGTCTTTTAGAACCAAAAATAGGTGCTAAAATGAAATGCTTTCCTGAGCAGAGCTGAATTCCAACAAACGTATAAATGCTGCATTGTGTTCAGTCTTGTACCAGACCAAGATATACTGCAGTGCTTTACCTTGAACTTCACTTCAAAACACTAAAGCAAAAATGAGGATGTTTTCTGAAAGTGGATCTGTGATGAAAAAGAAAAAAACGTATGAAGGTTTTTTATGCTTTTGTGCAGAAAATTTGTTTTCATTGTGTCTCAGTTGCGAGACTGATGTGCCTCCTACAAGAAACTGCTTTTGTAGCAGAGCTAGCATGCCACCACCTTTATTGCCTGGAGTACCTGTGATTCCACCTGACATACCTATTGAAAACATGTGCTATTTATTTCCTGGCAAGCAAGGGAGGCATGCTTCATATTAACCATGCTGATGAATCGGCTGGAGGATATTGGAAGAATATGAAATTTACTTTAAAGAACAGTTAGGTAGCGCACTATCTTTGACCTTGTGGTTTCCCAAGTTTAGTGTTACTGTCACTTATTGTACAACCTTAGAACCTGTTTTGCTGAATGTGTTTGTAATTTAATTGCTACTTTGAAAAATAAAAACATGTCACTTCAACGGAATTGTTCTTCAATGCGGCTGAGCTTAAGATTGTCTCTAAAGCTCAGCTTTCTCAGACTATTTATATATAAAGGCATTAGCCATCCTCCTGAGGATTTTGTCAGATGTGTTTTTGATGTATAATAATGAATGAATGTTCAGAGGAAGCAAAAGGGTTATTTTCCCATTGTTGACCTACTGCACAGTGTGGGGTGCCCTGTCATATGTTGCATCATCCAGTCCCTACCATGAGGACATGCATAGTTAGAGTGACTTTCTTAGCATTACCCACTTACTCTTTTCCAGCACATAATAAAGATATTCAGCTGTTTAGGAAAGAATTATCTTTTTTTTTTTTTTTCCCAAGAACATGCTTGATCATTGTTGTTTTTTAAAAAAAAAAAAAATCTGCCTTGTATCTGATCTCACTAAATTACAGTAGTTTTGCTTATTTGAATATCAAACTATCTGCTTTTATGTCTAAATTTTTGCCTTATCTACTTTTGTGTATTTTCAGTCTTTATAGGTGCATTGATTGAGACCTTTGTACACCTTAAGCTTGTATTTAAATAAATTTTATGTATTGATTTACAGCAATGAAGGTCTTTATTTTTGCCAGCTTGCCAGCTAGACCTTTCTTAAGATTTTTCTTGAAAAACTTACATGTTTTATTCAGTGTTAGCCTGTCATGAAAGAAAGAGAACAACATAAATGGAATTAACTTGAGTTCAGGGGAACATTTTGGTTGCTACTTTTGGTTTATTCTGACTGCTCAGAGAGCAGAGGTCTGACAACAGATCTTTGATTACGTGTCCTACACTTGATAAATGTTTCCAATCTGTCTATTTGTATTGCAGAAAAAAGAAAACTCAATCAGCCCTGGAATGGTAAGATCCCTTGCAAATCTTGTTCTTCCTCTTAGTATGCAGTCACACCTCTTGATGTTTTGATGTGGACTTGCTTCAGGGGAGAGCTTAGTCTTTTATTAACATTGCTGATGATTTCATCCATTAATGCTGGTTTTGAAAATGTTGGGTTTTTTTCAATGTCATGTTCACTGACTTCATTTCCAGTGTTTCCTCTGGTAGATTCAGTTTTCAAATATCAGGAGTTCTTGGCCAAATATCTAAATATACTCACAAGCTTTTAAAGTCTGCAATAAATAATTTACAGAATAAAAATTAAGTGCTCTGAAACTTGACCTTATCTGACTTGTTCAAAGCCATATGGGAGACTTTTGAAGTGTTAAACCACTGCATTTTTGATACTTCTATGGGGAAAGAACGGAACTGCATCTAATTTAGTAGAAAGAACTGAGAAGACACAAATGTAGCCACGTTCTAGACAGCTAAGGTTAAATTAGACCTTTAGAGCTGAATTAATACAGTAAGTACATGCCTTACTTTGCTGACTTTCATAGCCACCTGTGGCTGTTAAGATACCAGGGCTCTGCTGGGGTCAGAGAGAATGGTGCTACTCGGTGTAACCATCTCTTTTTGGTTTGGTCTGTATCTCCCTGCAGCTGGAATGAATTGAATATGGTAAATACCAATTAGTATGGCCTCTTGATGCAGATAATTTCTTGGCTAAGACTTGGAAGATACCTGCCCCATCTCTTGCTGAAATGTTTGGGAATGAGTACAGTGCTATTTTTGGAGCAGAACTGTAACTAGACAGATTCTTTTCTGACTCATCTAAACCCATTTAAACAGCAAGGTTCATGTCCTGCTGAGTGAACGTGGGGTGAATCTGGCAGCTGTTGAAGAAAGTCTGTGAATTTAATATGCAAGTAAAGAGTGTGCCATTAAGCAATTGCTATACTGGTGACTGTTTCAGCAGCTGTAATTTAGTGAAAGGGAATGTGTGTGTGCGCATATGCACATGGTGTAGAGATGTGTATTTTGGGTGTATAGTTTGATACAGAGGTGTGGGTTATAGTTTGCCTGTGGCTGACTGAAGATCCTTTGGATGAAAGATGATCTGCTAATGTGCTGGTAAGTTTATTATTATCCAGCAGAGCAGCTATTATCCATTTTGTCAACAGATCACAGTGCTTGCTTTATGGCTCCTTTTTGCCTTCTTACGACTTGTCCAATTGCTTCCAACAGGGTATCGATGTTTCAAATCTACGAGAGCTGCAGAAGGCACTGCAAGTATATAAAATTATTTCTTCCTTATTCAGTCATTTTTCCTTTACTACGAAACCTCAGTGCTTTCTTGGTGGGAGGCATTAATGTCTATCTGCATTTGTTTTTTTAAGGAACTCATAGTTTTTACTGAAAAACTTCACTGAGCATCACTCTGCCTTAGAGAACTTGCTGTATTGAATGACCCAAGCTGCTGCACTTGTTACCCAGCAATCTAAACAAGTATAGCATGGACTGTAGAGCAAAACCATACATTAAGTTTTGCTGCTGGAGATACTTTTTTCTTGATGCAGCTTCTGAATTCTAAGTAATTGAATAGGAATGATTGAGCATAGGTAAACTTCCTAAGTATTAATGATTTTGGGACTTGTTTCAAAGCTTATTGAGTTAGTGGGAGAGTCTCTTGCTTTCTTAATAACTTCTGAAACATACTGATATCTGGCAGTTAATTCAGTGAACTACATTATCCTAAGATCACCAGTATTTCAAATACGGTATTTGAAATTTGACAGCTTTTAGCAGAAAAGAGCTTTGTGTGTTGCTTATGCTCTGCTTCTGCTTCTTGGGCATTGCTAATGCATACTGAGGATGTCTGAATTAATATTTCAGTGAGTAAAGAGGAAAGGGTATTGCTCACTGTGCTTAGTTACTGCAGTATGCCATTATGCTTGCTTTTCTACTTCTCATCTTCCTAAATCTCAGGAAAATTTGTGTTGCTTGATGTATAGTGTCTCAGGATTAGCAGGGAGAGGACAGTCACCTGTGGCATAGTGACCAAACTGCATGTGATACTTACCAAAGCAGGTTTACTGTTATCAGGAAAGCTACTCCCCATTCGCTTTTTCTCCTGCTGTGGAGGAGTTTGTGCATCCACTGATGCATCATACTCTACTTCCTTTCTCTGGGATGATATGAAAAGGTATCTGCAGGAAAATGGGATTGCTCCAAAACATAATCCACAATCAGAGCTCCTGCGATAGACTGCTGCAGTTCTGCATTGGGCCCTGGCATGAATGTCCTGGGGTCACTTCAAGAGCATGCGGACCCTTGCACTGGCTGCTAGCGGTGGCAGTTTTTTCTGGCACACATGATGGACGCTGGTTAGTAGGTCACCTCCCTCTCAAAGCCGTATCCGGTTTTAGCACTCCTTTACTGCAAGTAGAGCTGTGGGCTGTTTTTACAAAAGCTTGACACTTGACTAGTGGTGCACAAGTAGTAGAAAGTTCCCAGAAATTTTCTTTTCTTAGTTTCCATGTACAGACACAAATCCAGGTTATTTTAAGCTGCTGAGACACCCAGGCAGGACATTTACTTCCTACAGACAGAATACTTCAACCTCAAAGGAAAATACTGTGCTAAATAAGCTTCTCAGCCTGTAATGTGAATTTCTGAGAGAGAGACTATTAAAATTATTGCTAACTGCTGTTCCAGTCTAGATTTACAGGCTGGATATGGATCACTTGTGTTACAACGTTTGTGGATCGTAACTGAAGTGAGTTACTGCTTTATTCCTTTGGATTTAAAATAGGGTAACATAGCAGAGAGCAAGCAGGTTTACGGATGGGAGGGTGAGGGCATAAGACTACATGTTAGAAGTGTTGCTTCGTGTGAGTCATTCTGTTTCTGCTGCAAAATCACTTAACAGGGCACAGGACACTTCTTTGGAGATTTTTGAGCTGAAGGCTTTTCACTGGTTATCACTGAAAACATATATCAGCTGTTTGAAATGTCTGTACAAACTGAAAATTGAAGCAGCTGTTACTATAATAGTCCCACTGGAAAGAGCTTTTCTGCTAGTGTGTTTGCCTAACTGAAGAGGATGGTAGAAATATATGGACAGCTATGAGTACGATAGGAACAAAGTTAAATTAGATTGCTAACTTTGAAAGCTTCTTATATAGAAGTATTATTTTTATAATTCTACTATCCACTCGTTTAGGGACTCTAGCTGGGTGCCAGGATCTCTGTGGGTGGTAGGTGCTAAGTAACACCGAGTCTTCTCTGAAGCGCTCACAAAAAATGGATCCTTACACCTATATGGCATAATACACACATACAAATATATACATGTATTCAAAGAAACTTAGAGCTGAATGCAAATGACAATCTAGTAGAATTCCATTCCCCCACCTCTGACTCCTCCCAACCAGGTATGCCGTGTTTAAGTTCATTTCTTTCAATTTATCAAGTAGGGAGAGGAAAGAGAGCCAAGGAGGAAGTTTTCAAAACTTAAGTACTCACTCAAATAACTATGAAGGAAAGGATTTTATTTCGTGAAGTGGCTTCAGTTTTGCAAAGTAGACCCTATAGTTCAGGAAACATCTAAAGTAAAACTGTCTCTGCAGCCTTTAGTGCTTTCATGTGCCCTGTAATATATTCGTGCAACTCTTTCCAGTTGGAACCTTGCCTTGTTTAGATGGACTGGCGAGCGATGGAGGCAGCTGCTCATGTTTATTTTCATCCTTGTCCTTAAACAAATGGACTTTTTCATTCTCAGTATGCTTGTTTCACAGCCTGTGGTCCATTTGTCTACTGAAGGCCCAAACTACTCTCAAACTAGTGAAAATCTGAATTGTGTTCATTACCTTTACTGAATTTTTTCCAGATTTACATGGCTGTTACCATTAGAGTTGTGCTCAAAATAAGGCACAGATGCTGAATAAGACAAAGAAACCTGTGATTCATACAATAGGCTGGGTTAATCTCCCTGAACATCAGCTCATTTTGACATACACCAAGTAATTATTCCACACCATGAAATAAAAGTTCTTAAAATTCTTTCTAGTATTGTGAAATAAAAATTCTGGTCAGTCTTGTTTCCATATATTTGTTAGGAGGTGCTTGGTTTAAATGATGGCTGTGGGTTTGAATTCAGCAAGCTAAATTATGTGTAGGTAAGGAAATTGCTCTTCATGCCCTTTAATTTGCAACTAACTTTTGCTTTTAGATCCTTATACCACTTGGTCCTCCACTTGGTCAATGAGATGGATATGGGTAGGTGTTTAAACAGGCTTTTATTCAAATTTCTTGGACATCAGGAACTCAAGTATCAGTTCAAAACCCAAAGAACTCCTTTAATCCCTCTCCTGATAGGTTTAAAATGTTTTGTTGTATTTACCAGACTGTGCTGGCATTGTATACAGAGCATATGCATTCATGAATTTGTGTGATTGCATGGTACTTGCCTACTGGGTGTTCTCATTTAGAAACTCCTCAGTTGAGCTGGGAGGTATCTGAGGCAGCTGCAAAAGCCTCTGCTCACCTTCAACACCTGTAAATTCCACTTTAACAAATGGAAAATAGTTGTGCCTAATAGAATAGAAGTACATCACTTTGCCTTCACAAGGTACTTTTTGATACTGCCATTATGACAGATAGGTGAGGTATTTTCAAAACCCCAATAAAATTGGCTAGTGTAAAGGTATTTTTAACTAGCCCACTGGAAGATGTGTTTCCTTTCTAAGTGTCTCTTATTTATCCTTTGTGTTTCTGGATTCAATATACATGGCATTATTTAAATACAATTTTGCGTTAAATGCTCTGGAGCATACATTATTTCTTGCTCTAAATATGTATAAATGTGAATTTAAAAAAAAAAATAAAATACCTTCCTTGTGCTCTTCCTGTACTGTAGAATGGAGATTGCACCATTTTGCTTGATGTTGGTTAAAGTCAAGGCAGTTTTGGGGCTGTCTCTTCTGGAATATGGGAGGGCAGCTATCCCAGCTAAAATAGCTGTCCGGCTGCTGCCCTATAGCTTTGCAGCTTGGTCAGAGCAGAAGGTGATCTTACTGACACAGGGTAGAGAAGAAACTGGAGACTAATCGCAAAGGAACATAACTAATTGTTATGGCTTGAATATTTTGATCAGAGATAAGGCAATGACTACAGCTAAGGAAGAAAAGAGAGTCCTGCAATTAAGGTTGAAGGTGTCATTTTTCCATGTCTTCCTGTGAAAAGCACAAACTTTGTTCCAGGAGAGGCAAGCAGATAGTCCTGTGAAGGGTGTTCCTTTCTTGCAGGACAATAGAAAACAGTTTGGGGTAATTAATACCTAGCGTGTGTATCTCAGAGTACAGAGACAAGGCTAACTAAGGCATTTGTACTCAGAAAGACAAAGTAGAAACTCAGAAGACAAACCAAAGCCATAAGCTTTGGTTGCTGTCATGGCATCACACCATTGCAAAGAGTGCCTATTATGGCCCAGAGAACACTGGGAGCCTTAGTTGGTTGAGAGCCTTAATTGCCCTGACCAGCCTCACCTGGGACTTCCATCCATGGCATGGAGCTCTAGTCAGAGCTCAGGCCAGGCAGGTAGCCTGGTCTCCAGCAGTCCTGACTTGCTGCCTGAACATCCCAGACTGACCCTGGACCTGACCCTACCTCGTCTTGTGTGATGGTCCCCAGCCCTGGCACTGTCCCCACCCTGGTTCTGCTCAGGTTCTGTGGGGCTGGCCTCTGTTTGGCGGGGCAAGGCCCTGCCCTGGCTGTGGCCACAGCCTGGCTTCCCTTGTGGAGCGGCCCCCTGCTCCCTGACACCCGTCTTCAGTCTTTCCTCTGTGTTGCTGAGCTAAGGAGAGCTTTCTAAGCTCTTCTAGGGAGAGAGGGAATAGGAACGCATCCGGAATAAATGTTGCATCCTAATGAAACCATAATGGCAAAGAACTTGGCAAAAGGCTCATTATGCTGTAATAATCTACACACATCTGTAGGGAATAATGAGTGACTGCTAATGTTTTAGTGTAACTTAAGTCTGAATAGGCCTACTGTTTTTTTCTTTTCTATAATTTTCCATATTTCTTGATTTTTTTTATGTGGAGGATGATTGAGTATGTGCTTCCTGAGACCAGTGGAGTTTAGGTGAGAGCATGCAGATGTTAATGTCTCTTGTACTTGGAGATGAACTTTACAAAATGATGTTTTCTTCTTTCAAGACTTCAGGGAAAAATACATTCTTCTGGTTCCTAATTTCCAAATGTGTATGGAGTTGCATGTGGAACTAATTAAAGAAGTTAGAAGGTGTTATCTTCATGAGCAATATTGTGTCAGGGACCATTGAGATAAAAGTTCTTTCTGCCTGCTCAAGCCTAGCAACCCAAGCCTGTGAATTTCTAGTGAAATCATTCCTACTCTGTGGCATAATTGCATTGTGAAAACGGTATTTTCTTTTAACAGTATAATAAAATACTCCTGAATTACAGGAATTGTCGTAAGTATTTTTTTCCTTCTCTTCTCCCATTCACTTTTTCATTCCACTTATCTTTAATTATTAAATAATCTTTGATTATTTACTTGCTGCACAGTGTTTGCTGGATGGTGTATTTTCTTTAACGGTCTTACTGCAATATCAGTAATATAATTAACTTTTTTTACAGTATCCAAGGTGTAATATCAATAGAAAGATGGATAAAAGACTTCTTAATTTGTATTTGCTTGTTTTCAAAATCCTGCACAATTCCTTGAAAAGCAAGGGGATTAACTATTTTTTTTAATCGCTATTTTGCAGGTACTGTATTCACCTGCCTTCCAAATTAGACTGACTGTTTGAATATGTCAGAGAGAGAAAATTTCCTCTTTCGGTAATCCTTGACTTCTGGTTAACCATCTGATTTTTTCACATTCCAGTTAGCTTTGGTATATTCCATGCAGGCATGCTTTGGGGGGGAGGGAGGGGGGCCTCTGGCAATCTAAAAGTCTCAAGAGGCAGCGTGGCAGTTGAAGACCCCAGGCAAAAGAAAGACCAGTTGCTGGTGGTGCAGATGCAGAGCTCATAACAGAAAAAGACTCATACTTCAGCCTTTAAGATAATGGTTTCCAAATTGGCAGTGTTGAAGAGCGGAGTGTTGTTCTGCTCTGAAGATTTGCTATGCCTTACAAGAAGGAGAGACTTTTCAGGGCAGTAGGAGCTGCAGGGCGGTGACCAGGTTAGAGCAAGCAGCCTCTTTGGTTTGATCCTTCGTTTGATCCTTGGAAAGTTTGGGAAAAGTGTCAGTGGGCAGAAGCTATGAAGCCAAATACCAAGCTGCACTGTTGGGGCACCTGGAGTCATCTAGTGGATGAGTCGTTGGTCATGTACGATTTCGTGAGTCCTTAAGACAGCGTTACATTTTTCAGGGGGACAAATGACTGAGCTGTACAGGCAGGAGGGGCAAGGACACGTAGCACAAACAGTTGATTTACTCAGTCACTGAGTTTTTCAAACCAGAGAAGCATCAGAAATAATCTCTAATAGAAAGAAGTAAAAATGAAGAAGTACATAGTGCCTCCTTTCCTTCTCCTCTGGAGCCTTTAAATTCATAAGGCAGCATCTTTCTGACACTGACACCTGTCTCTTCACAGGTCAGCAGTGTGTTTTTCTGGAGCGGTGGTAGGCTACAGGCTATACCCGTGATTATCCGTCTGCAATTATCTGCTTTTTAAAACTGTTTAGAACAAAAGATTACTTTACCTTCACCTAACAAATGGACAGCAAATGTTTGCAAGCCACTAAATTTGAGTAAAAGCCATTTTGGGTAGACACCATGTCTGACACAGGGAGTCTGTTGCAGGTTTTGAGCTCTTCGTATTCCCTGGTGTATTGCCGCAAACTACTAGAAAGATAGCGGTAAAAGGGGGGAGATGGTTCCCCTAGAACACAATAGAACAGCAAAGTGTTCTGATATAGCTGGCAGGTTTGCTTATCTAATGCTATTTTAAGCTAATGAAAGCAGTATTTTGTCTTTGTATCAAGGTTTATATGTGTTCTTACAGTTGTGAGGGTTGTCAAAGTAATTGATGTACTGCCAAAACTGCAAGTGAGGATACAAGTAGATTCTTGTGTGGGTTGGAGTAGATCTCATGGTAGTTTAGTGGCAATTGGTGTGTGTAGGAAGGCTATTTAGACCCTTGTTTTGAGGTAAGAACAGTCCACTGGTAACGTAGATCTTGAGGAATATAGATGTTGCCTTTCTGAAGAGGGCCAGTAATTTATCTAACCTTGTATGTTGCTGAGGAGTTTGCAACCATCAGAGGAAGGAAGGAGGAAGATGCAACCATTTTTCAATTTGAGCTCTTAGGGCTGGCCTGGACTATCTTCTCTTTACATCTGCATACGATGGTTACATTTTGGCCCTTTAACACGTGCAAAGTTATGTTTCCTGTGATCAAGTGCTGGTATGGATGCTTTGTGGGAGGATGAGGAAAGTATTCAAGGACCTTGCTCTAGGTACCTAGCCAGGATGCGATGCAGCACGCCAGCCTTCAGAAGCCAGCGTTTCTTGTATGTCAGCAAATAACTGGGCGATCTTTATGGGTGGCTTGACCATGTTCTCCTGCCTGTGCATCCTCAATGCAACAGCACAACGCCTTGTCCTGTGGTGTGCTCTGGGATCCCTGACCCAGACTCCTCCAGATCAGAGGTTTGGCCAGAGCATACGATAGCTTTTATTCCTGCTCCTCATCATAAGGAAATCAAGGCTCAAGGGCGAGGGAGTAGTGAATCCTCCCAAGTCTTGCTCTGTTGCAGGCTTACGCAGTTATAGTGTGCATCTCTACTGGAAGCTGAAAAGTGTTTCTGTGTCCCTCAAGGGCTTTATGTACTTGACAAAGCCATTTTATGCTAATTTATACAGTCCAAGGTTGCTTCTAGTTAGGGATTTCATGAAGGCTACTAAAACTATTGAATATGACCATGTGTTTCACCGAATCGACAAATCCTTATGTTTCTTTTAATACTAAAAAAAAGTAAATACTTCTCATGGCACTATCCGGTTGAACCATGTCTTTTGCTCTCTTGAAATTAGAAAACAAACTCTTAGCTATGTGCAAAAGAGATGCATGACTGCTTTCTAATAATGTATCTTAGATTGTATACTGTGGTTTTGTATCTTGAGAAGCTTCACTTTGTTTCCAAAGGTGTCCCTTTTGGACAAATGTCCCTTCCAAGTAGAAGTGATGACATCTTGTGATGTGTCAGAGAGAAGCAGGTGGAGAACTTCAGTTCTGTCCCGTGTTTTGGTTTCTTTCTTTCCAGTAAAGAATGGCAGGGGCACTGCAGAAGAGTAGGGAAAGACTTCAAGCCTACTAAAACATAGGCAAGGACAGAAGTGGATGTAAATGACCTGATAAAAATGGAAGGAGAAGCCTACTGTGTTCAGTGACTGTTTCTGAGGATGAACTGTGAATTTTTTGCTGTTCCTGCTGCTGTACAGCTTAAGACAGATCCAGTCTGCAAACTTATTTAAAATACTGCAAAATACTAGGCAATAAATAGTATTTTGTTTGGGAAAGCCTACCAGTGATCTGTTACTGCTGCGATGCTCCACTAATCAGCCACTGATGTTATGTACACGTTGATATTTATAGGCTAGATGGTACACAGATGTGAGTTATTTGTTTGTTTTCATTTTGCCTGCTTTGGCATGAGTACTACTTGTGAGATTTAAATGCATGAAAAAGTAAAAATAAGAATGATAATATTTTCCTTGTCTATTCCAGTTACTGTGCACACCATCTATTTTTGTTTTCTCATACAGTTCTTCTTCAAAGTTTAGTTACTATGATCCTGTTTTTTTGGCCTGTGTCATGTGTCCACCCAGCATATTAACCAGATCTGTGGAAATATTTCTGTGTCTTCTGGATCTTATGGATTTTTTTTTTCTTTTTTGAGGGCTTAGGGGGGAGGAAGCACTACTAAAAACTGTTTTAATAGTTGAACTAAGACAGTGATTTCACTTTTCTTTGATTTAGGTACCCTTTTCCAGTTGAGGTGAAGGCACACTAATAGCTAATTTAAGTTTGAAAATGGGTTTCCTTTTCTTACTGCCTTTTATGAACTTTACAGAAATTGCCTGTGATCTTTCAAGGATTGTTAGATGATTGAGAACCACTGAAGTATCAAAATTTGTATGTAGGGGAATCGATTGAAAACAGTTGTAAGATTCTGCCAGTAGATGGTGCACTTAGTAAAAATATACTGTGGAGACTTCAGATGAATGAACAAATTTGGAGTTTTGTGACTTCTGACAAGGTCTTTGGCTAGTGAGACAAATGAACTGGTTGGTTTGATTTAATATTTTCTTCTGTTACAGTAAATTTTGCAACCTGGTAATCTCAGCTATAGAATTTAGAGGAAACTATAACTGCTACAGTAGTCAAAATGATGAGTTTGGAAGTAAATTTGCAGTTATTCTGCTCAATGGTTAAATCCTCTCTACCCTATATAGTGCAGACTAGTACTATGACAAATCTAATCTTTCATGCTTGGATAAAATATTTTGCAGCTTCCTTAGGTAACCTGCAGCTGGGCCTTTTTGAGGCAGTAGCATGCTGCAATTTGGTTGTCTTTTAAAATGGGGGTTCCAATACTTGAAGGACTAAGAGTCTATGGTCAATTTGAATGTTTTCTGAGAAATGCTGTGTTCCTTGGAGGTACTGTGAAAAATTGCAGTAAAAACATTCTTCACCGTGGCTAAATTGGTAAGCTACAGATTTTTTTAATACAGCTTCTAGAGGCTGTGCTTGGAAACATTTGATGTGAAGGATCAGTTTCTGTAATGTATTTCAAAAATAACAGGGGGCACTATGAAGAGCTAAAACTTTGTCAGTATTCCAGAATCTGAGCTTGTTACTGAAGGTAATGATGAACATCGTTAAACTGAAGTTGTTGGAAGGATTATCTTTAAAGTTTTAAGTTGACACAAGTAAAGGTACAAAGTATACCTCCGAGTCTGTATAAAACTGAAACTTTCACAGTATTTAAGAAATTCAAGGAAATGTTTTATGATGACCTGCATCAGTCCTTTAGCCGGTGAAGCATGCTATTGGCCATGGAACAATCGACGTAAAACCCATTTTTCGGTTCTTGAGCACAATCTAAAAATTATAAAGATGGGATCAATAGCTGTCCCACTACTGTGGTTTTGTTTGTTTGAATAACTCTGTGGGTATTGTTGGGTATGTGTTTTGGAAGGGCTGCAGACAAGGCAAGAAAAGAAATTGGGAATAGAAGGGAATAGTAGGAAGTAAAACGAGGGGAACTTCTGTAAGTTTGGCTAAAAGAACATGTGCGGCTGTCCTGATGGGTTGCTTATTTTGCTTAACAGTAAGGCCAGTATTTTCAAAAGCAATTAGAACAGTTGCATGCATCAATTTTATGCATGAAGTGAGGCACCTGTATTACGTTCTTTGCTCTCTAGAAATTCTGAATTACTGTTTTGCCTTTCAAAAGGACATACATTCTTTTAAGGTGCTGCTAATTGAACATCTAAAAATTAAGCCACTCACTATCACTAGAATGTCGTGGTTTTGGCTGGATTGGCCAATCAGAACGACATATGGCCCTCCCCCCCTCTCTCCTCAGAGAGGAGAGGAAGAGATAAAGAGATTTACGAGTTTAGAAAAAGAACTAAACTACTTTAATGAAAATAATAATAAATAAGGAAATAAGAAATAATAAGAAAATTAAAAAAAAAAGTATACAATATATACAAAACCGTATCCAGCTCCCAGGATGACGATCGCGTCACCAGCAGACACAGGGAAAGTCCCAGACTGGAGTCAGCGACGGACAGGAGCTGAATTCCGGAACTAGAGTCAGGAGTGCTCGGATCGCGACCGAAGGCAGACGAACAGACAGGGTCCTCCTCAGACGTCGGCCATTGAAGAAAAAATGCGAGCCAGAGCCCCCTTGCCCCTTTGATCCCTTAGCTTTTATACTGAGCGTGATGCATATGGGATGGAATACCCTGTTGGTCAGTTTTGGGTCACCTGTCCTGTCCGCTCCTCCCTATAGGTGTGACCCCTCTACGCTTCTCCGTTTCCAACCCTCTAATGGGACAAACAGAGAAGTGAGCTGACCTTGGTTGTTATAGCAGTAAGTATAAGCAAGAGCCTCTGTGCGTACCATTCCTTGGTATAATCAGGTCTTATCACTCTGAGAGTGAACAGTTTCTGAGCAATATGCTGTTAATTTCAGACTTTAGTCAGTTAGAAGAGGCCCAGCTAAAAAGTAAAATTACGAATCAGAAAATTGGTTCTGTTTTACCTCAAACCAGGACATAGAAGAATATGGTGAATTAGGCCAAGCTTGAGGAATAAGCTGATATTGATCATTTTGGCACAAAGTAGATAGGAGTAAAGTACTTGTAAAACTACTGATCCATGGTTTATATTTTAGAAGGCTGAGCTACTTCAGAAGAGTCATCCCGCTTTTTGACCCACTCACACTGCTAGAGAGAAGAGCTTCAAAACAGAAAGCTTTTCATGTTTCCTCTGCATGGCATTGTCTTCCATAGCTCTCCAGTTAACAAACACTGTATTTAAAGTCCAAGGAGTGCACCGAGTTCTGCTGCCATTTTATATTTGCGAACTAGTCTTGCTTCCAGGATTCTTGGCCCCTGCTGTCTATTGAGAGCGCTGCCTGCACCCCAAGCCTATCAGCAAATCAAGCCACCCCAAGACTTTCCTGACAGCTGTTTGTAAACTGCTAAATGAAAGCTTGCATCTGTATGCTGACTCTGTGAATCATGGTACATAATACCTAAAATGACAGATGAATTACCTATTTCTCCATGAATTGTTAGCTCCTCTCATCTTAAGTGGGGATTGTGAACTTTGTGTTTCGCTGTATGTGCTGTTTGCTTGGTGTTTTGAGGCTGGGGGTAAGTTGCAGGTGCTCTGTTTGTCAGCAAGTTATGAACTTGGTGTTCTTAGAGAATTTAGGGACTTCTTAACAAAAAGCATGCTATTTCTTTTGCTAATGTTGTTTCTGTCATTGTTCCAAAGGTGGCAAGAGACCATGCATTCTTAATCTTCAGTCTTCTGAGGATTAAGCTGAAGATTCAGCTCTCCACAAGAAGTAGATGTGCTGTTAATGTCACACAGCTCCTTTAATTAGGCAATTAGCAGTGGAATGACAATGCTAAGAAATCAGGAGTGGAAAAAATAATAGACCTGCCAGGCCATAACCGTTCATCAGTTAGTACAGTAATCTTTTACTCATTCCTTTATGATCTAATATCCTCAGTGTTACTGTCATGTCTATAATTCTGTTCCTATCAACGAAGCTGCACAGCCTAATAGATCTGTCCCAGGTAAGCAGTTTTCACTCTGCAGAACATAGATGCTTTGCCTACTCAATGGTCCATGTCAGCTATTAAGTACTGACGATGGTCTTCTCTGAATAGCCTTTTAGCAAACAGCTTATTTCAGTTGGCTTGCATAGTGCAACTATGAGGTTTTTAGGGTGAGGTTTTTTTTGGTTGCTGGCTGGAGTTCTTGATTATTTTTATTTTTCAAAAACGCTTTTCAGTACTCAATAGCAATTCAAGCAATAGTGGTATCTTTATGCAAGTGTATTGGGTCAAAAATATGTCCTTACTCAACATGGTGCACAAACTGTGACTTGCCATTAGCAGTTCATCCTTCTACTTACAGAACACATTTATTAATCATCCAGTGTGTTTTGCCGGTTGGGAAATGCTTTGAAGATGCATTGTTTCAGAGTTCATCAACTTGGTTTTTTTTTTAAGCTCTTTTCTTTGTTTTCTAAAGAAAGAAACAAAATATAGGATTTGCTTTTATGAAGTGCATTCTTTGACTTTTTCCACAGTCTGCTCTTCCTAAGATGATTAATTGCTCAGGCTAGAAGATAGGACTCTCTTCAGAGAGCTTTCTTTATCTGATAGAGGCTAAATTCATTCAGGGTGGGGAGAGGAAAATACATTAGTTTGGGCTTACAAAATGGTTTGTATACGTTAGAAGTAAAGTTTAAAAAAGCACATAGTTTCTGAGAGAAGAGAGACATGAGAGAAAATGAAAAGAAGCTCCGGTACTGGTACTATGCATAGTTTGGCAAAGACTCAGACTAATTTTAAATGAACTTTAAAGTGCTCAGTTACAGCGAGCAATGTGTTGTTTCGACAAATGCTTGTAAAGTAGCTTGTCTAGTTTGTAGCTTCAAAGACAAGCTAAACAAAAAGATGAAGTAAATCTTGTTTGTTGTTAAGGAGTTATTAGACTGAGCTGCCTGGCAATGGGAAGAGTTAATTCAATGTGTGTGTACAGGAGACCTAATTATGCTTTTATGGTAATGCATTCATCTGCTAACTAAGCCTCTCGACTCTCTGTATGACACTTTGTGCAAAGTCATCCACTGTTTCATGAGGTGGTGTCTTCAGGAACAGTCATCTGGGTTTGTCTTACTGGGCAAGTGTACTCGATGTCACCTTCCTAGGGGAAAGGTTGGACTGTCGTCCTGCGGATCCAGCTGGCGCCTCAGAGTCTCCTGAGAATGGGGTCACCTCTACAGGGTTAGAATCATAGAATAGTTGGAGTTGGAAGGGACCTTTAAAGGTCATCTAGCCCAACCTTCCCTGCAATAAGCAGGGACATCTTCAACAAGATCAGGCTGCTCAGACCCTTGTCCAGCCTGGTCTTGAATGGTGCAGGGATGGCACATCTGCCACCTCTCAGGGCAACCTCTTTCAGTGTTTCACCACCCTTATATCTTACTTTTTCCTTTTATCTAATCTACGTCTTCCCTCTTTTAGTTTAAAGACATTACCCCTTGTCCTATCACAATGGGCCCTGCTACGAAGTTTGTCTCCATCTTTCCTGTAGGCCCCTGTTAAGTCCTGGAAGGCCGCAATGAGGTCTCCTCGGAGCCTTCTCTTCTCCAGGCTGAACAACCCCAACTCTCTCCCCCTGTCCTCATGTTTGCTGCACAGCTCAGGGGAGATGCTGGATGGTGGCCAGGGCCTGGAGGAAGAGCTCGGGGAGAGGCTGCTCAGGACCCAGAGCTCTGCATGGGTTTCCACAAATAGTACTTACTGCAAATGAAGGACCCTGCTGATCCTGGTGAGAGGTGGGGATAGTCTTGGGAAAGCCAATGCAGACAAGCTGTTTGCATTTGCTGTGCTGTATTCCAAGCTTAGATGCTGTCTGGACCTTGGATAACAAGTGCCATTTGTCGAGGATTTGCTTTAGTCTGGGGATGCATGGACAGCAAAATCTCTCAAAGAACATAATGACCTGTATGACAATAGTGGTAAGTTAAGGATCAGAAGTGAATTCTGACTTGCTTTGTGGCAGAGACATAAAAAAAAAATAAAATCTTTATCTTACCCTCTGTTCATCAAAGGGTGGCCTGTGTAGATCCCCTGTTTTCCCTCTCTCTATTGCACTGCGTATGCCCTTCTGCAGCAAGTGTTGAGCAGATGGGCCAGACTGGCGTAGGTCGAGTTTCAACAGCTGCTTCTTCTGTAAAGCAAAATGGGGAGGGATCCATCATCTTTAGCAGCTACGAGAATGCCTCTTTCGCAGATTGGGTTCATCTGCAGGACCCCATCTATGTAGGAATGTTTCTGCTGGTTTAATTCTTTTCCAAAGCCAGTCCCGCTTCCTGTTTGTGTTGCAATGAGCAGTGTGATAGCTGTACCTTACTGAGGAAAGCTACGGTGGCTTAATGTGTACCTCTAAGCTCGTGTGAACCGAGCCTCTCACGTGGTTGCACGTGGCAGTGTAAAAGCTGATCTAAATCCAGGTGACTGCTGGCTGTAGAGTTTTTGACTGGGATGGGGAAAAATGAGGGAAAGTCTTGTGAGGAGGGAAAATCCTTTTCCTTGTACCTCTCTCTTTCTCTTTCCGTATCAGCTTTATGAGAGAAAACTTGTAGCTTTCAGGTTTGGATATTTTCCAAAACTTATTGTATTCTATATATAAGTAGGCTTTTCTTGTAAATGAAAAATAGAAGAAGGAATTTGGGGTCAGCCTAGAGTGAATGGATTTTCTGTTTTTCCTTGAGGGTTTTCATTTCTATAAAAATAAAACAAGTTTTGTGCATAGACTTCTGTATTTTAACAGAACCGGTTTTTATACCCAAATAGCTACCCTTGGTTGTCTTCCTCATCATCGTCACAAGTTGCTCCCCCTACTCCAGATAAAATTTAAGAGGGGGTTGGAGTGCCAGAAGTGTCCTTAGTGGTCAGACTGCATCTCTTAACCACCTCAGAAAGTTAAGTTCTGTTTTTCAAGGAGTAGGTTAGAGAGAAAAAAGGAGCAGCACTGGAGGGGAAAAAAAAGAAAGGGGGCTATTTTGAAATGAAAAATACCTCTCACCTCTATCAGCTCTTTTGTTCAGCCTTCAGAAATGCAAGTATTAATCCTGTCCCATAATTCGAATATCAAGCACCTATTTCTGTTGAGGCTTTCCTGCCTTCCTCTCGGTGTCTCTTACACTGTGTAAATAAATTCTGAGTTGTGTGAAATGCTTAAGTGGGTTGAGTTAGCCATACAATACATACTGCTTTAGATATAAATAATCCATCTTGAAGACAGACTAGATGATCTCTGGAAACTTTGCTGGCACTTTGATGCTGTTATGGGCATGATGAGACGGTGACAGGTTTTTGTTTTCCCAGTGTTGTTGATAGCTTTTCCCTTTGGAAAAAATGAGAGCTTGTTTTAGACAGCAGTTACTTCTGCCCCAAATATCCTCGCTCCTGCTACCTTACCTTGTCCGTGAGATATGAAGGACTTTTTCTACCTGCTGTAACTGGTTGAAGGACGATGTGCAGGCAAAAGTAAAAATCCAGTGGGAAAGATGGAGGTGAGATTAATGTGAGGGCAATGTATGTCTTTATCAAAAAAGGTCTCAAATATTTATGAATTTCTTACGTGCAGCAGTGGTGTGTTTACAGCAATATCTGTATAAAGATGCTATATTTTGCCTCCATCTGACCAGAGTAAGGTAGGAGCTTTCGTAACTGGGCAATTTGTTAGTAATTGCAGCACAGATTAATCAGACTAACAGTTATATCTAGAGGGAAGACAAGAAATGGTAATCGCACAAAAGATGCTTCAATAACAAACTGGGTAACAGAAAAGCTGAAATCCTCCATCAGCTTTTTTTACTCAGGTTGAGCAATTGGATCAGAGAAGTCAATGGCACCTTGTGCAAACGACAAAGTACAGGAGTATCACTGTCAGTGGAGCCCAGCTGGATAGTAACATGATGGTACGTTTCTTCCTGCCAGCGGTGTCTCCTTGTCAGCAGAATTGTCATCATTAATCCTTTTCTTTCAGGTTGCAAAGCATCTGTGAGAATAGCTTGATTGGCCCCATTGTTGTGGTGGTACAACACTGCTCGACTGAAGTTTTCTGATGACAAAGGCTCTGATCATGGCATATTGTGACGGTTCTGAAAATAAGATTGTACAAATGCATTCTGTGAGAACTTTTAAGCTAGGCATGAGGTTTTGTCCTGCTTACTCATAAAGTGTATCCACCACAGCTTTCGGTGGTGGCTGGAAGAGTTGCTTGTTGTTTGTGTTGTGAAAACAGTAATGTGGTGACACAAACAGCAACGGCTGCTTCTAGGATGTTAGGAAAACTGAAATTACCCATAAAAATTTTTATCAAATTTATTTTCATTATTTATGTAAATATCTAGTTCTTTAGGATGTACAAAACTGAGGTGGATGTTTCATTCAAACAAACTATCTCAAATTCCTTCTTGTATTTCTTGCTTTCTGTTTGGCAAGAAATATGAACAGTCTTCTGCTTCTATAACATCAACATTTTAGAAGGCCTGTAAAATAGTGTTTCGGGGGGGTTTTTTTGGTGGGATTTTTTTTTTTTTCCCAGTCTTCAGTACTTGAAAAAGGACTGAAGTACTGTTTGAATCTGTCTGGGACTTTCTCCCACTACAAGATGGTCACTTTTGCTGGTGGTTTTTTTTTTTTGTGCTGTTTTCTTTTTGGTGATT
>VYZM01006132.1:240189-256834 GCA_013398915.1 Dromas ardeola
TTTTTTTTTTTTTTTTAGTCCTGGAAGACTTGATTTTCTTTCTTTCCCTCACTGTAAATTATTTATAAGCAATTCTAATATTTTTAATCTGGAGTCCTTACTAGATATTGCTTAAGGATCTTGAAGCTGGTGCTGAAAAAAAGTTATTTCATGATGGTGAAGATGCAAATTTTGGGGTGCTTTGCCTCGTGTCTAGAATTGTTTGAGGAAAATCACCCTTTTTATTTGCTGGATTTGAAGGATTCTGAACTTGTAGTGCAGTTGCACTTGGAGAATTCATTAGCACTGCTGTAAAAATGAGTTAGGTGGTGCCTAGAGTGTATTCAAGAGTTTAACTGCATAATATTTTAACCTCCACTGAAGGTAGGAAAAGAAGAAAAGTTGGAATATTAAGTTTATAATGGGAGGCAGAACGTGTTAATTTTTAATGAGTTATCTGGAGCATAAAAGGGAACAAGCACAGAACCAAAGTAGTAAGATTTGATCATTGTAGCTAATAGGAGCAATACTACCTTATTTTTGATCCTAAAGAAGGGTGGCAGGCTGTTGTTGTAAAATTATTGGAAGATGAAACAATGGGGTTCTTAATGGAAGATAGAGTAATGGTTGAGGAGTTAAATGCTGATCTCAAACATACTTAAGTTGGGAAAGATAAGCATGCAGGAGCAAATGTGATGAAGGATATACATGATATACTTGCAAAATAGAATCATGAAGAGAGTACTGGCCTTGGCTACTATGTGCTTGCAGCATGTCATTAAGCACATCTTTTAAGACTTTTATATATTTTGCCTGCTTCTGTGGTTGTGCAAGATTTGTAACAATTTATAATTAACTAGTATTAGTTATTATTTGAAAAATATGGAGGGGGGGGAAGAGAAGCTATGAACTTAAAATTGATAGAACACTGGCCTGATCAGCAATGCGGTTACACTATTCTGAGAAGACCTGGTTTTTGGAGCAAAGCTTGCTTACTTCACAGATTACTCTTCTCTGTCTCTTATTAACAGGTCAAGAGAAAGGAGATAGTCAAGATAAAGCTTCAAGAATAAGAGAGTAACGACGTCTTGTCTATTTTTCCATGATATCCCTCAAGTGTGGCACTTGCTCCTTATGTAAGTTAAAGTAGGCCAAACTGCAAATGTGCAAAGTGTGCAGCAAAGTCTCTCTTGACGGGAAACTTAAGGGAAGTGATATACTGACAGGTAAGGGAACATTAGTTTTGGCTGCGATGTGCTTGGTAATTACTTGAACAAGAACACCTTGACTTTTTTTTTTTTTCCTAATTCGATCTCATACCTGCTAATCTTTATGTGATGTCTATCAGAGTTCTGCCGTTCAGTTGACATGGTTAGACATTGTTCTGTCTCTGCTTGAGAAATGTCTTTTTTCCTGTATCCTATGAAAGCTTGAAAAGGAAACTCTTGTGACAGAAAGACGGAACTTGACAGCTCATAAAGAGGCCATGCAGATAGAAATGGGTGCCTTTATACAGCCTTTAAACTTGTGCTTTGATTCAGAAATACACGTTACCCCTTAAACTAGTTTCTTTGTTTTAATCTTTTTTGCTGTTTGATGTGTTGTTTTTTTTAAATAAATGCAGTATAAAAAGCCCTCAGGAGTAATGATGAGTACTTAGTGTTCTTGCAATTCTAGCAGTTTTTAATCATTATAATCATTATAGATTTTAGGCCTTATCTGTAACCATGTTAGGTGGCTTTTTTCCTCATCTGCACAGATCTGATGAGGGGCCTGACAGCAGCAACATAATGAGTTCTTGATTCATCACATCTCTTAGACCTGGTTAGATTCTTAAGTCTTGCTGGGTCACTTAAGGGACCTGAGTGTACTCTTAGGCATCTTCCTGAGGGACTTTTCTCTGAAGCCAGGCCTGAAACCTTAAAAAGACTTTTTTTTTTTTTTTCCTTCTTTTCCACCCCTGCTAACAAGCTGGTGAACCTTAATCATTCCAGGATTTATTCTCTAGAGTTTTGGGAAGCTTCCTTACTTCAAGCTTCATCACAGGCATTGCACATCCAGTGAACAAAAAAGCCCTACTTGACTAATCACGAATAAACAATATCGTCCACTTGGCCATGAATAAATATTTCACAGAAAGGTGTGTGTGAACAAAGATATGAAAAGGCCATTGCTTAAATAGTATCCAGTTAGATGTGAAAAGAAATCATGAGCAGCACTATCACTGAAGAGAGACTGAGCTGGTTCTGTTCAGTTATTGGTTAAAGTCTGTTTTTGTTCATGTGTTGATATTTGTTTTAGTAATGCTCTATCCCTGTGAATATATTTGTTTGGCATCCTGTAGAAAGCAGCTTAAATTGTATGCAGAGAGGTGCAGTCCAAGACTCCTGATGGAGCGCTTAAGGATTGGAGAGATTTGTATTCTGAAGATCCTCATTTGTGTGTATAGACTAATATCATGGTACACTTGGCTACTGTAGAGATAATCAGTGTTGGTGGGGTTTTTTTTGTTTGTTTGTTTTGATGGGGCCAGTGGTAGAATGATACATTTTGGTACCTGGTTTGTTGAGTATATTTAAACTAGTGGATGTTTAGTATTAGTAATGATGTATAAAGCAAAACAGCAGCATTGCAGCACTTTCCCTTGCCTATAATGGACAAAACCCCACAGTTCTTAAGTAAATTTCTTCTGCTAAAAAAAAAAAATTGTATTTAAGCAAGCATTGCATTATTTGATTCAGGAATAGAAACAGAAATGTGGTAGTTCATTCTTAGCCTCGTCAGGTAAGCCAAAGTAAGTGGCAGGTAGGGTATTGTCATCTGACACTCCCCGTGGAAGATAGGAAGATATATTGTAATGAAGTTTGTGGTGGTAGCAGAAAACCACGCATCTTTTACACCAGGTTCAAGAGCAGCTACAGTTTTGTCTTCCTTTTTTCTGTGTTAGGATGTTGTCTTTGATGCAGGGACTGCAGAATGAAAGGCTGGACCCTTTCCAGAAAGTTACTGAAATCAGTCTTCGGTAACTGTATTGGCTTTTACTGCGTACCAAGGTCACTGAGCTGCATGAGCAGACAGCGCTGTTAAAAACAGGTTTTGAGTATTTTAAAAGGTGTCTTTTTACAGTTTGAATAAATGAGCAGGAGCCTTATAAAAATATGCTGTAGGTATAGTATTTACTACTTCTGTCCTCATCTTCTGCCTTTTTTACGCTCCAGCTGCAGTCCTGTGGGTCAGTTTTTATGTCAGTAACAGCTTTCCAACGTTTGTAACACCAAAGCTCTGCAGGGAAGGAAGATACTGGTTGCCCCACAGTTTCTGGCACTGATAATTATGAAATGCAAGTGTGTATGTTTTGGGTGGGGTGGTGTTTTGCCTTTATATACAAAGTGGTGATTTATACAGGTGGTAGTTCGGATAAAGGTGGTTGGTATTTTCCTGGTGAAGTATTGTTCTCACCAGAACAAAAAATCATCATGTCAAAAAAATCGACTTCTCTCTGTCTGAAGCTTTGTGGCATTTATGTGTTGCGCTGAGCTTTTCCAGCTCTTGAGTAAACTGGAATTTCTGGGTTAAAAAGGAGGTGGAGGTGCTAAAGTGGCTTTTACTATGCCCACCACAGTACTCTCTCCACCATAGTTTGAGGCCTGGATTCAAGTTTATCTCTACCTGCATCAGACGAGTCACTTGAACAAGGTGAGCGTTAAGACGCCAAGATATGAATTGTTTTGGGGTGGATCTCTTATTTCATCTCCTGAAGCATTTTACTTCATGCTCGCAGTGATGCACACGGTTGGCAATCGAGCCTGGGTGGAGGGAGGGAGGAAGAGGTAGAATTAATTGCCTCATGGCTGTGTTTGCTTCATGTTTAAGGAGTGGGTCTTGGATGTCCAGAGCAATAGTGCCAGGATGGCTTGATGAATCTCAGGTGCCTGTAGGAAAGGCAAATCTTGCAGAGTTCTTTAGGCTGTTCACTGGGATCAGAATATGTCTTTAATTTACTTACACTACATATCCATTATGGAGAAGGACAGTGCTTTATAGAAAATAGCTTTTCACTAAGGTTGTCTAGGATTTAAAAAAAAAAGAAAAAGAAAGTAGTATCATTGTGTAAATGCTTGCTGCAGCCTATGGAGAACATAAGGCCTGCAACTTAATTTCTTATGACCAAAGGCCAAATGTTTACTTTTTCACTTGGCTTTTTATTTTTTTTCATGTTATTGAATATTTCTAAGGTCAGAATAGCTGGCCAAAGAAGCTTCAAAGCTGTAGTTATCCCTCAGCAAGGGTAAGGACACCCAACCTTTATTGTAGGATTTCTGTGAACTATATCTGAGTGTATGCGGTCTGTTTTATGCCTAGAAATCCACAGAGCTGACCCCTGCTTTCCTCACAGTATCTTTTCGTAAGGGAAAATTTTCCAGATGTACTTAACTGACCGGGTGCCTTCAGCGCAACAGACTTATTAACCACAAAGCCAGCATAAAACTTGTAAGTGCAGCTGCTGCAGGAATGGACAGTGAAGAACCACAAAAACTGTGCCTGAAGACAGAAGAATAAATAACAGTATGGTGATAATTACCTCCTGTAGGTACTGCATTGTGGTAGTCATCAGAAACTTATTTACTGTGTCTGCCTTTCCTTCTGTCAGTGATGAGTTTCCTTCACCCCCCCCATGCTAGCCTGCCTGCAACCTTTTAGAGAATTTCTCAAGATTATGGCTGAAACGTTAGGAGTAATTAGATAAAACATTGCTGTAAATTCCTGTGGAAAGAAATACATTTATTAATTACCTTAGTTGAGTTCTGGCCAAACTTAGCTTCTTCGGTATATAAATAACTGGATGAACAGATAAACAGTTGAGTAAAGTAATTTTGCTTTATCTACCTCCAGATAGGACAAAAGGTAACAAACTGAAATGACTAAGAAATTGGAAATCTGTCGCCTCCGACATTGACTTGTTTAATGGTGGTCGAATACCTTATCCTCTGCACAGACTGCTGAACACTCGCTTCTTGTGTCTGACCTTGTCAGGCTGAGGAGCCCTCCTTGAGAAAGGCCAGGCTTTTAAGCTGGTGGTAGGTTGTTGCTGACATGAGTCAGAGCGGGATGAAGTCCTAATGCATGTATCTTCAGATGTCAGCTGGCATTCTCTGTAGGTGTCCAAGGAGTGGGAGATCAGCAGTTCCAAGTGAAAACAATGTGCACTATGGCATATTGGCCTCCCAGATTTGGTAAGTGACACACCTTGTGTCTGATGCTTGGGATCTGATTTAGGATTAGCGCTGGCTTGCAAAAATTCAGCTTTAAGAGTTATACAACTGAATACATATTGTGAGGAAAAATAAGAAATCAGAAATCAAAGTTTTGGATTTGAGTGAATCATAGGAATTACGGCAAACTCAAATGACTAAGCACAGCTATTGAATTTGATGCTCCATCAAGATGTAAGAGTGTATTCGGTGTTATTGTGACTCAGCACTTGCAGGTGAGTCATTCCTCATCACTGGGACCCCAGTGCTGCTGCTTTTCTGGCTGAAAAAGAAAAGAGGAGGTGGGAAAAGATTTGAACCCACAGAGAAAGTAGCAAGTTCTTTGCACTCATGTCGGGCCAAGGCATTGGCGATGCTAAAGATTTTTTTTTTTTTCTCCTTCTTCCTGTGTCAAATTGTGACTGTGTCTTTATTGCAAGTCTCAAGTCTTGCAAGGTCTGAGCAAGTTCTTTGCGGCTGTTCTGTGCAAGGATGTGTAGAGTAGATATCAAAGCAATCTGCTGGACGGACTGTCTGTTGCGCTGTATTCTCCGACTGGAGGGGCTAGGTATCATGATCCGTTCCCATCCCTATATATGGTACTACCTACATGTATAGATTATAAAGAAACTCTGGAAGCAGCATCAATTCAAAAAAAGTTACAAAATATGTGGGTTTTTTCTGAATGTAGCTCTGCAAACTATTTGCTGGATGTGATGTGCTGTAAAATACCTGCAGTGTCAGATTACACCTTTTTTTAAAGTCACAGAACAGGATAAAATCACTGTATGTGGCAAAGAGACTGTCATATGTGCTCATTGCTTATTTTGATCTCCAGACATTGAGTTTGGTAAGCCCCTCCGTAGAATTTGCAAATCTCTGATGGGAATGTTGTTTGTTATGCTAGGTACAGAAGCACTCCAGTGTCCCCACTGTAAGCCATGAAGGAGGCTTTGACTCTCTGGAAATGTTACATTAAGGAACATAAAAAGAGGTGACTAGGGACAGACAAGTTCTGTGAAATACATCTGGAGGATTTAATAAATTAAGGCAGTAATTTTTTAAGGAATATATAATTCTTCTTTTACGCATACACTTCCAGCACTATGGGGAATTATCACTGGCATATGATTTTTGTTTAGAATGGCATAATATTTCTTATGGTTGTGCTTTTACTGCATATAGTTGATACTCTTCTAGATCATTAGGTAATTATGTTTAAGTGGCGACTGAGCTAACATAGAGTTAGGCTTAGAGTCTGAAGAAATAGATATATGGCAAAGCCCATAAGACTTGATTCAAAATCTTTTGCTTCAAAAAAGCCCATAATGAGTTTTATGCAAATTATAAAGGAAGATATCTTGGTAAAGTGGGAAGATGCAAAGGAAGATCCCAAGTTAATATTTCCTTTCATCCTTATGTTGCTACAGCACGTGAGTCCAGTGATGTCTCTGGCATCATCTGTGTGCTAGTGTGAGCCCGTCTCTACTTCTACATCCTCAGAACGTGCTGGTGTCGTACTTTCAAATGAAATCATGTAATGAAGGCCTGGAGGTTCTGCTTAAAAATACTGTCTTAAGCTCTGAGAAGTTAGGAGCTATTGAAAGTAACTTTAAATTTGTATACTTGTAGTGGAAAAATAGTGGCAAAGTAATGATTTGTAGGTTTCTTCATTTTTTCCCCTCAAAATTATGATAACAAAGTAGTTCAGTGTCGTACACCACAGGGTGTTGAGTATCTCGAGTATTTTACTCAAAGTGACCAGAGAGAACAGTTTCTCATCAGTTTTTTGAGATTTCAGGCTTTGGCTTTATTTTATTTTTTTTCCACATTAGAACAAAATTGGATTTTTTTTTTAATAATACTGCACAACAAAATTGCACAGAAGTTCCCCATTTTCAATTTTGAAAGGCCAAGATTTTAATTTCGATCTCTTTAGCTGAAACCTGATCCCAACTGCATCTTGGATATCTTCCAGGTGAAAACTTTGACCTGTTTCACTGGAGGTGTTCTAATTAGTTCTCATTCCAACTGCAGTCTTTTAAAACCAGAACAAAGCGGCAAACTGCTAGCAAATCTGAGCCAATAAAGGCACAGTGTGCAAAGAATTAAACTCGAGGACCCTAAGAAACAAAGGAGCATAGTCAGGGTTTTAGAGCAGACCTGCTTAGTTTAGAAGTGGCATTGGTTTGACCAAGGCATTTGTCAGTTCTTCTCTGTTGCTTGTCTAGGAACACCACCAACCCCACAAACTCAAAACACTGCAGTATTATTTATTAACAGAAACTTCACTATCTGCATGGCTTCTTCACTTTCTAAGTTTTTCTGCTCACGTGAAGCCAGTGTGAAAATATTTCCACCGCTTAATGTGGTTTTATTCGGATTTTAATGGGAGGGAAGCTATTTCAGTACTTGGTACAAAGTGTTAGGGAATGTGAATGAGATGCTGAGTTTTCTTGTCAGATAATAGTTTTGTTCTTCCAAAAGGGACCAGCCTCAAAAGTAACCTTTTCAATGTCTTTGGTTGTCTCTGCATGCAAAATGATGATTGGTCTTTAGTCAGGAGCCCCTGTTACTGTTCTGAAGGCAGACATTAGGAAGAAAGCAAAGCCATATTTGTCCTCTCAGCCCCTTACTTTCAAGCAAATACTTTTATTAGTGTGAGCTTTCAATTATTCTCCACTTGAAAGATGAAGGAAGAGGAGGGGTGATATTTGATAAAAGCATAATTTGTGTGGTTTATTTTGTCTACGTTCTCCTAGTCTCTTGTCTTCCTCTCTTTGCTGCAGTTGTCCTTGTAAGACTAAGACAGCAGACAAAAGATACTATTTAGACCGCAGACATTTCAGTTTGAAACTCTCTTGCCTACGCAGGAGTAGATAGGCTGGAAGAGAGTGGACTACCTTTAGGATGAAGAATCTTTTTCACTGGGAAAAGGCGATACAGGTGTTAATATTGCCTTTCCACCATTCAGCAGCTGAACCAGAGTCCAGCTATGCACTTCTGCAATGGCCGAATGGGTGGTGTTTGGAGGCTCTGAGAATAACTGCGCTGTGAACAATATACAATGAATGAGCTTTCCTGTGGCATTATTCATTTTTTCCTGGAGGAGATCTTGCAGCATTATTTTTGTGTGGTGTCCTCTCTTACATTAATACAGCAATAAATGGATCTAAAAGACAAGCGTGTGTTATTTGTCTCTGTCCCATATATAATAGGTTAGGCCACCACTGTCCTCTTCGCTTCTGAGAACTGTTGAAAATACGGTAAAGGTGGAAGCTGTTGCCATCAAATGTAATATGGTCCAGTTATGGGAAGATATTTGTCATTTTAATTTTCTATGTTCTTTACTAGTAAAGAGATACTGAAAACATTTTCTTTGCTCTTGAAATGTTAATGTTTGTAGGTTGCTACTTTAGATTGTATATGTAGCCAGGCAGTTAGTGTTGCTTTCATTGTGATTAGCCACTAAAAGAAAGGATTCATGGAAGCCTTCTGTACTCCTGACTTTGAAGAGTACACTTGTTTGTGTTAGCAGTTAAACCTGTGCATATAATCAATCAAATAACCATGCTTTTCATTGATTCTTGTCCCCCCATGCAGTTTTCAGTCAGCATAATGAATTGCTTTTTTTTTTCATGGAAATTGAGTTCACTTTATTGTTCATATGTTTTGGATTTAGCGTGGCGTGCTACATACTGATAGCCAACAATAAAGTGCAATGTCGTTCACAAGTATTTCTGTAGCTGTTCTACAGTCTTTCTCTGATGGGGACATATTAAACAAGTTTCCTTAATCTTTGTTTAGGCCTTGAGACTTGAAGTATAATGCGGGAAAACTGGGACGTGATGGTAAAGACTGACCAAATCAGAATGATCTTGCCTTCATACGTTTTGCACAATTCCTTTTCTGATACCTCGGTTCACTTTCAAAGGAACATTTCTCATTTTGTCAGTTTTCCTCAATAATAGTTGCATGTTTGGTGTTTAAATAGTTTCAAATCCACTTATTTCCTTTCCATGAGAACTTTGCAATAATGCGCACCTCTTTCTGTGAGTATTTGTTAACTTTGGCTATTGAAGTATGGCTGTTGTTTTTTCACGGGTATTGTTGGTTTGGAGCTGGGAGATAACAAGTTACTTGCAGGTATTAAGGTGGAAGGCTTGGGATTTCAGAGCAGTTTAAGACTTGGCTTCAATTAGTGTTAGCTCAGTATTTGGTGCGTTCTGCTTAGATATGGGCAGACTGTTCTCTCCCCTCTATGTTTGCTTGTATACACATAGAAATTGGTTGCTGCCTATCAAATTTGCAAGGTCATAAGAGTAAGCTGGGCACTGGGACTCAAGGTCTTGCTTAGTTACCTTGGTGCCTTATCAGTAAAGAAAGGTGGTGTCTCTGTGCCACAGGGATGTAGGGCAGAAGCAGACTACTATCATCTGAGAAGCTTTGTTTCCCAACGTAGTGGGCTCTGATGGAGCTGGGGCCTCACTTATGTAAATGTTTGAACAGAATCATCACTGCATGGATATTTCTAGAGTATTAAACTGTTATACTGTGAAAGCCTTGTCTATGTAAAAGAACAGTTTCCTGAAACTGTTCAGTAGCTCTTCATACTGTTCTAGGAAATATTGATCAATTGGCGATCAGCAGAAGTTGATCAGCTTGCATCAAAATTGGAGGGTGATATTGGTGCCCTCAATCAACACATGATTTTTCTCATTTATTATTTGCTCAAAACCAACAAACCTCAATACTTGGAAAACATTTTATCCATAGGTATCTATCAAATCAAATTGATTTATTGTTTCAGATTATTAGTTTTTGTTCTGAGATTGTGATGATTCTGCTTTGTTACCAAGATCAGATTGAAATCAGAGGTGGCCTGTTTGCAAAGCAGGGAATTGCTCTTGCTAGGTCGTTTAAGTGGTGATTTAGATGCAGTGAATAAAATGCACAGGAGGCAAGGGAGATTGCTCTTTCTGAATATTTTCTGTAGTTGGCTATGTCGTGGGTTCACCCCAGCCAGCAGCAAAACACCCACCCTACTTCTCTATCAGTCACCTCTCAAATACGTGTAACGATTTCTTGGGGAGACAAATGCCATAATGAATGCTCCTGCATCCTGCCCGTTTCTCTGAGCTTTTATCACTGAGCATAATGTTGTATGGTACGGAACATCCCTTTTATCAGTTGGGGTCGGCTGTCCCAGCTGTCCCCCCTCCAAGCCTCTTGCCCACCCCCAGCCTACTGGCCACTCTGTGTATGTGAGGTTGGAGAGAAAGTCTTGGTTCAGCAGTAGCCAAAACATTGGTGTGTCACCAACACTGCTTTAGCCACAAATGCAAAGCACAGCACTATACAGGCTGCTATGAGGAAAGTTAACACCATCCCAGGCAGACTCAGTAAAGAACAGATTTTGGGAAATGGTTTTTTTTTAATTGCACGTATCTGTATTTGCATCTTAACAGTATAAAAGATAACCATCAGAGATTAAGTAAGTGAAAAAGAAGAAAGAAATCTACTAGGTCATCTCCAAATTCCATGTTGACTTTAATTAATATATTGCTGGCCATAAGTAAATGAAATGCTACATTAATGACTGAAATATTTTCTAGAATGCATACACTCTTTTGCGTAATGGAAAGTGTTTGAGCTTTAATTCTACGATTAAAAAATAGATTGATAGGCTCCTCAAGATATGTGCCTTGAACTATTAATTTCTAGTTATTAGTGACTGTAGCTCAGACAAAAGCATTACCCAAAATGCAGTAGGATACCATCTGGGATCTCAGTTCCATGTAAGAAGTGCTCAGTGAGGCTTCCCATTCAGTGGCATTAAAATATATTATTCCGTAAAGAAAAGGTGGAGGAAAGGTCTGTAATCCAAAAATCTATTCATGACTCTGGGAAAGTTTTTCATTTCTGTTTCAGGAGCAGCTGATTCTGTTTTGATACAGTTGTAGAATTGAACTTGGATGAAGAATAGTGTGTTTAGCTGGATGTTTACTCATTTGGTTCATTATGGCTGGTCACAGTTGTACCTGCGACTTGTAATAATGTATGTTCTGCCAGAGCTTCAGCGCTGACTTCCCTGGTCTTCTGGAGAAGCAGAGAAAGGTGGGAAGTACAGAGAGATTCAGCATGCTCTCCATGTCTGGTTTGCAGGTATCCATTGCTAAAAACATAAGGCTTTGCTTGGAGATGGAGAGCGTTGGCCCCTTGATGAGCACACGGGTGA
This sequence comes from Dromas ardeola, assembly GCA_013398915.1. Lineage (NCBI taxonomy): Eukaryota > Metazoa > Chordata > Aves > Charadriiformes > Dromadidae > Dromas > Dromas ardeola. Next base: position 251,659 of record VYZM01006132.1, read on the forward strand.
GGAGTTTGCTAGTTTGCATTTACTGAAATGAGTCCTACCCTGCAGCCAGTAACACACTCTGAAAAGTGATCCCTTGCAGACTGTGAAGCACTCTCGGTGCGTATCAGTGGCTGCATGGGAATACGTCTCAGAGGTGACGTGCCCTGGCAGTCGCTGGAATACCACCTTGCTTTATTCTGATCTGTTGCCCTTGTGAAAAAAATCCACAGCTCTTGGTTTCATTTAAATCCATGTTGGATTGTGATCACGCTTTAATTCCATGCCTTTACTACATCACTCTGAGGTCAGATTTTTATTTAGACATTTGTAAACAGTTAGAAGTGAAGCAAACATAAGATGCAGTCCTCCTCTTACGCTTGAGCAAAAAGATGCCTTCCTATTTGTTTTGATACTTCTTGTCTAGAATTCTTTCTTGTGAGTTTGAAGTACCCGTGGTCCTTATGGAGTGATTTCCCTTAAGCTCTGGATGCCTCTGATAAAGACCTCTCCTTATCTGTCTTTTTATTTTTAGGACTTTTCTACAAATGGAAGTGCCATAGATGGCTCTGTTTATAGCCAGATACCTTTATACCATCGTGAGGATTTCTCATTCTGAAGTGATGCCTAGTTACCTAAAGGGCACAGAATGATGTAAATATCTCTGAGTGTTTGGGAAATTAAGGCTATTTCCCTTTTGTTCCTGGTTAGCAGCTGATAAATGACCCTTTCTCGAGTTTGGGCTGTTGAAGCCGAGGCTGCTAGTATATTCACGTTGAATATTGGACCAAGTATTTATATGCACATTTTGATAAGCTCTTGACATCTTTTGCATTGTCAGTTCTCTATAGCCGAGAGACACATAATGCAATATTAATGAAGATGTTGCAATTAGTAATAAACCACTTTGCTTGGATACGTCCTCTCTCTTTACGTGTCAATGAATGCCAATGAAGGGAGAAGTGACAGAGGGGTGAAGTGATTGAATGGATTTTGGCACAGCCATCTCTACATGAGTGCCAGACTAGCTCTTTTTAGGCTCTGGAGTTTCATGAATATGGCTTAATAAATAGAAAGTAGCAATAAAATATATTTCCGTATATAAGTAGTTTGTACATTGAGCTGTTCCTTTATTTACTGCATACATATGTTCTGTGTGTATATACACACATGCATATGCACAAAACATGCATTGCACATATATGGTATCTAGATGGGTAGAGGTGTTAAATATCAACTCCTTCGGATTCAAGTAGGATACTGGGTACTTAAAGTCTCCAAGGATTTTTTTTCTGGTTTCCTAGGCAGGAAACTAGAACAGATATCGAATGTTTACTTTTAAACTTGTGGAGTAGGATATACTAACTGGAGACTAGGAAGGCTATTATAATGTAAGTGCCCCTGGGTGGAATGTTTTGCTTTGGGTGGAAGTTCAGGATTTTGGAAAATAAGCTTTTGCAAAATACGTTCGTGCTATAAAACTGAGAAGCAGATACCTGCCCAGTCACTCAGAAATTACTGGGAGCTGAAATGCAGAAATAAATTTGATGAAGTTATGAGAGTTAGGAAAAGCAACGTCAGTGCTAGACACACCTTGATCTTCGCATCACATCTCATGGATTCTATTAATTCATGCTTTATTTCAGATAGAAAAATCTTTCTGGCAGTGGCAGTGCCTTCATCAAGTATCTTAGTGCTCCACAGGTATAATGTATAGGTAAGGTGCTAATGGATTTATCAGTGTTACTGTGATTGTTGTTTTGTATCTTTATTTTTATAAAATTTCCCATGGTAACTATCCTGCTGTCAGCAGACATGCAGCCACTCTGTGATCAGCTCATTGTAGACAATTGTAAGAGGCATGACCCAGCATGATTCCTCTTGGAGTTCTTATTGTGATTTTGTTTTACTTTCCTGAATCTAAAAAGGTGTGTGTGGCTACAGATGTATTTTTGCCTTTCATTGTGTCAAATCTGATGCTTGACACAGAATAAACAACATGCTGTTCAACGCTGAAGATGCAGATGAATGCAACAATGCCTTGCAGTCCTTCCTGGTGCCAGAAATAGCAGAAGGCATTTAGATTTCCCTCAACTGGCTTTTTCTTGGCAGAGAATTAGATGGCACTAGAAGTACAGAGAGATGCAGCACGGGGTTCCCGGGGACAGCTGTAGCTCAGCTTTGTGGCCCAGCTGTGCCTCTATGGACCAGCAGAGGCAGAGCCAGCACCTTTCTTTTGCAGACCTTGGTAAATGTTGAGCTGATCTGCAGTAGGCAGTATATCAAAATGTTTAGGATCTAAAGTGGATTGTCTGAAGTGCTGTGAAGAACACAGGATGAAATGTGATAATAGGTCACTGATTTTTTTCGCAGCTCCTAACTCCCTTTAGTGAAGGCCATCCTTGGAAGTAGGTACCAGCGTCTAGTACCTGTGAAAAGAAATTGAGCAAAGTCCTCCAGTCTCCAAGGGAAGGATTCTTACTCATGACTGTTGGGCAACATTCATTTGTGTGCAGAGGGCTTGAATGAGACTTCAGTTGTACAAAATACCCCATTGTATTTGGAACCTTAGGAAAGGGATGTACTCTGCACTTACACTGAGGGGAAAAATAAAACAAGCCTTTAACTACAACACTTCTTTTTTTTCTGCATAGAAAAAGATCCTGTATTTCAGCAGTGTAGAAATGTTATGTTCTTTTTCACTCAGACTAAAACTTGTAACGTGAATGATTTCAAGAAAAGTGAATGCTGGTTTTAAGTATGGTTCTGTAAAACATATCTCGAAGTAAAACCAAACCCTTGTGTGTGCTATATCTGAATTATAAAACAGCAGGATCTAAGTTCTACTATAAAACAGCACGATCTAAGTGGAAGCCTTTTAAGGAAAAGCTAACATAGGTGATGTACAGTGGGGCAATCAAGACTAATTCCCACTGAGTCAGTACTAGGCCATGCCCTTAGGATGGTGCAAGTGCTGACTGATTGTGAGGATGCATGAGGAGAGAGAGAGTATAAAAATTCTTGTAGCAGCACATTAATAAAATGTTTCTGCTCTTGGAAATGTCGCCATAGGATTTCCCATCCAGTAGGCATTCAAAACATCAGTTTGTGAAATCATCTTCCACAACCCAGTCTCCTCATTACTGTGCAGCACAGTGCTTGCTGCAGTGCTGGTGCTCAAGTGATGCTATTGCCTCCCTACCGTTTATTGTGGTAGCATCGTTATACTTGGGCAGTCTTTTATCTAAATACTTCAGCCTGAAACTGCCTCCGAGCAAAGAAGCTGAAGGAATGAGGTGAGAGATGGGTCTACAGGATAAAACACTGGATCACTTTATGGTAGAGTGGTGTTTTATTGCTTAAAAGGAGAGTGTTAATCAGTGTTTTGAATAGAAATGCTTTATTTCGAAGGAAATAAAGAGGGATGTTCTGTGAAAATATTTGAAACAAAACAATTACTCACCATAGTGAAAGGAAGCTGGGATGCATATAAGTTTCCAAAAGCTGGAACCACTGCACAGAGTTTAAAGTGTTGGGCATATTGGCAATACTCCATGTTCTGAACACTTTCATAGGTTTTAAATTTGTTTTCATTGCACAGTGGAGTTAGAAAGAGCTTTAAAAAGTTCTGTGAATCATATCAGAAAGTTTATTTTTTATAATGTGATTTTCGTTCATATGAGCACAGAGCCAGTGCACAGCAATTCTCTTCCCATAAACTTGGTTGGAATTGGTGTGCCAGTGAAAAAGTCCCAACTTTGACATGGGTGCATTTCCTAGCATGAACAATGGTCTTCATCGCGTCATTGGGACTTTTTCAGCGTTCCTAACGAGCCAACTTGTGCTCAATTACAGTGAAGAGAAATTTGAATCCTTTTGCCTTGTCAAAACTGGCACTGAATCCTACACAACCTGTTATCCTTTCAGTTATTAGGAGGGCATCAAGAGTGAAAGTGGACTGTACTCTTTGCCCTGACAAAATGTGAAGTGAAATATGACTTAACCAACTCAGCTCATCTCTGCTTTCTCTTTTCAGTCCTCATCAGAAATCAGGTTGAGACTGTGCCAACAACTGTGCAGTTTCATGACAACATCCGTATCGTAATCCTGCCTGTGCACTGACGATGCGCAGCTTCTTGGTCTCCCTATGGCTGCTGAGGAGATCAGGCTGGTTTTCATCCATTTGCCCTCTTTCGTGTCTGACCAAAACATTTTGAGCTCAGCGACCAAAGGAGAAGACTCTCTGTGGTGTCTTAGCCCTATCTCCCTTCATACTCAAAGGAGGGCGGTGGTTATAATGATGAACCTGGGATGGTGCGCAACGGTGAGAGGGAACCTCATCAGTGCTTATAAATATCTGAGGGGCAGGTGTCAAGGGGATGGGGACAGACTCTTTTCAGTGGTGCCCGGCAGCAGGAGAAGGGGCAACGGGCACAAGCTGGAACACAGGAAGTTCCATCTGAACATGAGGAAGAACTTCTGTATTTTGAGGGTGGCAGAGCACTGGAACAGGCTGCCCAGAGAGTTTGCGGAGTCTCCTTCTCTAGAGATATTCAAAACCTGCCTGGATGTGATCCTTTGCAACCTGCTCTAGGTGAACCTTCTTTGGCAGGGGGGTCGGACTACATGATCTCCAAAGATCACTTCCAACCCCTACCATTCTGTGATTCTGTAGGAAGTTACAGTGCAAGCTCAGCCACAACCTCTTTGTAATCCTTCCTGTGTGACAGAGGTGAAAAGCCGTCATGTGTAACTGTATTTCTTAAAATCAAGCAAAATCTATTCTTTCATTTGTGAAGCTGAATAGAGGGAGATGCGCAAAGATGTATTTAAAGAGCAACAGTATATCTGATTTAATAACACCTTATTTTTAGTAAAACCAGTTAGTGGAAGAATCACAACGAAACAGGGGAACAATTTGCGATGAGACCTGTATTTTCAGCTAAGTTTCTTTAACTGTAGAGAGTGTTGCTATACAATTCTCCCTTTGGCAAGGTCTATGCATCACCGTGATGTGCCTATAAACACAATGTGAAGCGGCTGTGCTTTGTTAGATGAAGCCAGTAATTCACCAGGCACTCAGACCTGCGCTGAACTCTCCTTCAGGATGCGGTCCGTGCGTTGCTGATGTTCAAGTCAGGGGAAGCAGAGGGCATTTGGTACCCCAACGAAGGTGTGCTGCTATGCAGACTGGCATCCT
>VYZM01006132.1:256847-323069 GCA_013398915.1 Dromas ardeola
AAAAAAAAAAAAAAAAAAAAAAGAATGTATTCCTGCTAAATTTCCCTAATTTGCAGAAGTGAACATGGCTTCCCTCCGAGTGTATTGCAGTCTGGTGTATTTTCAGCACGCTTGCTGTAAACTACTTGTACAGCTTAGCAGATGCTCTGTCTTCCTGAAAAGTGTAAACAAATAGCCGTGGTTAATGATTATAGCTGTTAAATGTTTGTTTCTGGTATTTCTGCAATATGTTGGGCTCTTGCAAAATATATATCTACACATTTGAAAAAAAAAAAAGAGTCACTTCCCATTTAAAAGCCTTTTTAATTTGTCAAGATTTTTATTTTAGGTTTAACTTTGCTTCAGGTTGGACGTTGCTAATAGGGGATAAAACTTTGGCAGGCAGGCCTCTGAACAGTCAGTTTCTACTGAAGTAATCTTCCCGACCTTAGGCATCTTTGAAAAATGATATTCTGATGACTTCAGCCAGGAGAGATCTTTTTAGATAATGTCTTCAAATGAGGTGAGTGTCAAGGAAAAAACCCACACAATGTTGTGTATATTCATAACTCTAAAATCTTGTTTAATACACAGAAAAGGTCTACACTAATACTTTGTAAAAGTAGAATGGGGCCTAATCAAAGCTTTATGTTTTGACATAGAAGGATTCCTATTACTTCAAAACCAGAATGCTGTAGTACCCAGATTCACTTAAAAACTCTCTGTGCTAATGAAATAATTATTTTTGGAAATCAGAGAAAGCTTTCTGGCATAGTTAGCACGCATCCTAATTAGTGTATTTCCATACTTAAAAGAGTTATGATACTATTGTGACAGTTGTTTTTTTCAGAAGAAAAAAACCAACCCTATCTTTCATTTGGCAGGCTTGATTCTTCTTAGGAAGAATGTGAAATAATGACATAATGAAAAACACTGTGGTTTTGTTCCTAGTAGTTGTCTCCTTTTTTTTTTTTTCTTTTTTTACTCACTATGTATTTTTAATGTTACTCCTATGCTGTGTTCCTCAGTTAACTGAGCTCTTAGGTTGAGCTTACATGCCTGATAATGTCCCATGATCTTCTCTATTTTAAAGCAAGATGTTTATAATCCATTTATTTATTCATCGTACATGTCTTTTCCCATTTTATATGAAAAATACAGTCCACAGTTTATTAACTTTTTGGTTGGATCAGTGTGAAAAACTTGAAAACAACTTTAACTGGAAGGATAGGTTATCATCTTGCCTAGACTGTATTGTGTAATTAACCTGTCCTTTTTTTAACAGACATCAGTAGTGATTGTTTGGTGAGACTGTAGGTGAAGTTCACTGCATGAGTCACTAGCCATTGTTTCATTAAGTGTGTCCCGCTCTCTGCTGGTAAACTGCAGTTCACGGCATGGTATCTTCTGTCTCATGAATTAATGAATTTTTTTACAAGGGAGTGTGTAAATTTGAATGCAACGTTAAATTCACATTGTGTAAATTGTCAACCCTAGATTAAATTTACATCTATTGAGGATCTTCTCCTTATTTCTGTCAGATGTAGAGGATTAATCGTAGCCATTTAAAAATTTGTATTGATCAGAAACCCGCTGTTTCGTATTAGAACATTTGATACCTTTTGTCTTCAAATTTAAAGATTATTCCTGACTTTGTTTAAAAACCGTGCCTCATTAGTGAGTACAGGTTTTTAACCTCTAGCTGATTAAAAGACCTTTCTCTTGAAGAGTTTCCAGAGCACTTTCCCAACGGGACACAAATGTGACTAGACTCCCTTGAAGTCAAATACAATACTTCTAATCGACATAAATGGAGCCAGATTGACAAATGCATTTACAAGGATTGTTTCTCCCACCAGTGAGCTGAAGCTCCTTCAGGGAGTGAGGGCCAGTCTCTGTTTCACCAATTTTCTGGCAGTGTAACTTCATTGATTTCCATTGCACACTCATGACGCGTGAAATGGGGTGGAGAGTCAGGCCCTAGGCATGGCAGCTGCACTCTGGGTGCTGTGTCATGAGAAGTGCAAAGGGAACTACGTGCCCTTCCCACAGACACCTCTGCAAGCTGGGCACTGTCATGACTGGATGTGTATTCTCTCGTCCTGTATGCCACACACGGGTATCTGGCATTCATTTTGTAAAGGGTACAGCCCAGGAGAGAACTGGGCTGTACGTAGGCAAATGCAACCGAAGAGGGGCAGGGGGTTGGATCTGGAGAGTAGTATGTAGTTTTCCTGTGCTCAGGAAAGCCAGCTCTGGATGGCTCCTATAGTCTGAAAAAAACAATATCCTTTAATCAAGCTTCACTCAGCTAGGAGCATATCATGTCCCAGAGGGTTTGTGCATCATACCTTATGTCCATAGTCACATGCCATAAGTAATGAAGGAAAAATGTAATGAAGGAAATAAGTAATGAAGGAAATTAACATATCATAGGACACACTAATCAAGTACAATTGCAAATTTTTGTCTTGGAGATTTGTAACTAAGTTAAATTATGATAGAATAATCTTGCCTGTTGAAAATACCTCATTCTAGAAAAGAACTATTTATTGTTTCATTACCCATTTAATTTTCTAAATAATTTATTTAATCAATATGCACTATAATATAGACAGCAATTGTTTGCCTAGAAAGATTTGGTTTTACTGATGACATTACACAATGAATGATGGCAACATCCTCAATTATCTTGAAATACATGATAATGTGTCTCAGGAAATCCTACCTGAAAAATTCAAATTGGCTTGACTTGGAGTGTAGGATCTCATGGGATGCAGGCTCCGTAATATATTCTATGAAAAGACACTGGAATGCAGGCGAGGTTGCTGAGTTTGAAGGGACAAGTCCTTTTAATGTTAACTTCAGTCTTCCTGGTTCTTTTGTTTGGCAAGAGCTGAAAATGAACTTACTATTTATGGAGTCAGAAAACGCTTGCAGGCCTGATTCAGCCCTAACTTGCCCAGGGACAACAGGTGAACAACGGATCTCTGCCATGCTTGCCCATCGCTGGCTGCAGCCCTGGTAAGCTACCACTGTAAATAATTGTGTGTCATGGGCTGGGGTGCCTTTCTCTCAGGTGACCTCCTGAGAGCTGGTCGAGCAAGCAGAGGTCAACTGAAGCGCAGAAGTGCGACAACGTGCTCTCCTCCTTCCCCTAGGGAGGAGGGCTGTCCCTGCCCAAATTGGGCTGGTCCCACTCAAGGCTTCCTTATGTGCTACAAAGCACCAGCCAGACCAGATGTCAGTCTGGCTGTAGTGCCAAAATGCCACTAAAGGAACTGAACTGGGGTGGGCATTTTGTCTGCAGCCCGTGCTGACAGCTTCATATCACTGTTGTTAAGCTGCAACTGTTTTCGATTATTTTGTAATCACATAATGTTCGTGTAATGTGTTGCAGCTGTAGAACTACACTGACCAAGATCTTGGTGTATGTTACAAATAAGTCAGATGTTGGAAGGTGCAGTATTTGCCTCCAACTGTAAATTCTCTCAAAGTTCGGAGATAAGGAGCAATTTTTGTTGCAGGTATTGATTTTGTTCAGAATTAGATCTTTCCTTGTTGTTTCTACTATAATGTGAGGTCTCCCTGTAACTTATTCATCTAATGTTTAAATATAGTGCATCTTCTTAAAAGCTAACTCTTTGCAGGCATACAAAAAGTGAAGAATTAAGCTCATTAACCCCCCTTGGGCTGCAGTGGTAGCAGCAGAATAACCCAGGTGTGCTAATATGCCCTCAGCCATTCCACATGTTAATATTTCTCATCTCGTGGCATCCCTGTGCTCCCATGAGTACTGGCTGAATGACAGTGGTTTTACTAAAAGAAAATTCTGATTTATAGCAGCTACATGCAGTATCTCAAGTCAGCGACTGAACATCCAAATGTTCACAAGTGGGGGAGAAAAGTCAGTTTTGTGGGCTGAAGGCCCTGAGGTAATTCTGCTTGTTTATGCATCTAGTTCTGTGAAAGAAGGCAAATGTAGGGGCATGGAAATCAAAAGGAGCATGAAAGTGGTCTGAGCTGATTCAGCATGTACTGGGGTGGAAAATTTTGGCTACTTTTCTTCATAGCAGCCCATATGGTGCTGTGTTTTGTACTGGTGACCAAAACAGTGCTGGTAACACAATGATGTTTTAGCTATTGCGGAACAGTCCTTGCATCAGGGCTTTCTCTGTTTTTTTACTTTGCTCCCTCAGCGAGTGGGTTGGGGATAGACAAGAGGCTGGAGGGAATGCAGCCAAGACAGGACCCCAACTGACCAAAGGGATGTCTCATACCATATAAAGTCACGGTCAGCAATAAAAACTCGGGGGGAGTTTTTTCCAAGGTAGCTGTTGCTTGGGGACTGACTTGGCACCCGTCTTCTGGTGGTGATCTGTTGCTTTATTTTTCTTTTTATCACTTATTAAACTGTCTTTATCTTGACCCCACGAGTTTACTCACTTTTTGCCCTTCCAATTCGCTCTCCATCCTGCTGGGGTTGGCCCCCAGCTGGGGTCAACATACCCTACCACAAGCATTGTAGTTTTTGAATGAGAACGAGGCTATTGAGGACTCTCTTACATCTAATGCTCAGTGGGCAGTATCCTCTTATGAATCATTTCCTGCATTTTTCTTTCTCACAACTGTATTATTAGCTGTACTATCACAGGCTCAGCTTATGTTTTGACTGCTAAAGTCAAGCTGCCTAAGTAAGGTCAAGTATTTGTTGACAGCAAACCGTCATATGTTCATTCAATTGAATGAGATTCTGCAGATAGTCTGGGTGAAGGAGCTGAGGTATTCTCCCAAGGGCATGTCTTTATCCCCAGAGGAGAGGGTCATACTCATGCAATGAGTCAGTCTTCTTTCTGGGCCACTAAATCATGAATCACAGTTTACTAAGTGGCACAGCTTCAACGGGAAAGTAAATTAGACCAGACAGCCTGTGTGTGCCTAGGATATTCTTTCCGTGGGGAAATATATAGATTTCAACCTCCTCAGACTGAAGAGGCTACATTGCATAGTGCTTTCCTGAAGAAGTGTTTTACCCACTGAGCTATTGGAAAAAAGAAGTACTCCAGACACTGAGAAGCAGAGATATTTGTGGCTGTAATGTTTTAAAATGCCTAATTCTAGAAGTGTGTGGGCATATGCATGCCTCTTCGATTAAATCCTTCTAGGGAGCTGTGAAGAACATTTAGTCCTGGCTGAATTCTAACTAGAGCTGAACACAGGAACTGTGTCGAGCTACTGAAATCTGCCCCATACTCTAGAGTTCATGTTTCTCAGTGTCAGCTGAGAAGTATTAAAACCAGGATGATATGCATTAATTTATGTGGGAACATCATTTATAAGGTTCTTCTAATACATTTCAATAAGATGTGGGAGAAGCACACTTAATAAGTTACTGCTAACCTGATTCTTCCTTCACCTGTTTGTTAGGAAGTTTACACAGAAGTAAGAGTCCAGCTCCCCAGTTCCAGATAACTGGCATAGGAATATGGACAGAATGTAACCAGTAAGGTCAAGGAAATTGGTTTAAATATGGGGGTAAAATTAATATGGGTGTAAAAAATGAAATAATAAGCTGGGAGAGACAACTTTGTCTACGTAATTTGTCTTAAATTGAACTAGAAAATGTGAAACTTTGAAGTCAGTCTTTCCCAGGTGAATGCTTATATTTTGTTTGTAATTTTCCAGCTGCAGAAACATGAAACAGACCTTACTTTGTCTTGCATTTTTTGCAACAAAATCAATACATAAAAAAAAATATTTTGTAATTTTAAGTTTTCCATTTTTATGAGATTTGACTCGATGGAAACACTTTTCTATTTGGAATAAATGATTTTAGGAACAGCGTAGCTCCCTAGGCTTTGTGCAGTAATAAGGGTTTCAAATACTGGCATTGTTTAGGAAAAAAGGAGTGACCACTATTAGCGATTTTATTCTTTAAGTCAACACACTCTTTCCCCAGCAGTATTACCAGATATTCACTTATTCCTTTACATACCTTTCTCTGTAACAAATACTGAATTGCTGTAGAGTAAAAATAAACTTATTATGTCTTTTTCAGCTTGTTAAATTAGTACCTTGTGTTAGTCATAACTTCAGTGTATGAGATTCAATTCTAGAGTAGTCCTTGTTACTAAGTATGCCGTGGTTGAATGTAGTGTGACATGTTTAAATTAGTGGCATGTAAAGAAAGCTCTGAAAAAATGCAAAGATACATACATACATACATAGCTAACTAGAACTCCTGTGCATACCCAAATGTGAAGACTTAAACATATTTTATACAGGTAGCTTATTTTTTACGTTTCATAGGCTCATCAATGAGGGCTGACTTTTACATGACTCAGGCAAGGCAATTTTGCACATTAGATGACTTTTAACTTCGCTTACTAAACTATTTGTTCTTCTTGCTCGCCTAAGTGTGCTCAAATTTTTTTTGTATTGCTGTCACCACGGGTACGTGTGTGTGTGTGTATAGGAGAGAAGGAACATTTGTTCTCAAGATTACATTCACTAGGAATTAATTAGATGGATTCAGTTTTATCTTTTTGTGTTGATGGTGGCTAAAAAAGTGAGATATCTTTCTTTACTGACAAGTTTAGGAAAAGCAAAAGGAGATTCAGATACCCATAGAGATTTTCCCTTTGAGAGTCTGCTGGTAAATATCAAATACTGTTTACCAAACAGGCCTTTCCATATCATCACAGGGTCAACAACTACAAGAGCAAGCTTGCTTTCTTATAGCAGTGTAGGTAAAAACGAACTTACCCACCCCCACCCCTCCCCACCCCTTCTCCCCGGCCACCAAACCCTCCTTTTTGGCTTAACTTTCTAATTTTGGCTTCTGTTCCTTTGTTCTTTACTCCATTCCGTTGCCCTGTTTCAGCAACTTAAAGAAGTCAATATATTAACTTCTGCCTTGCAAGCATGTTGTTAGTTAATACACAGTTGTCTCAATTAGAAATCTTTCTAGACTACTCACATGGTAACTGGTATATACCGTTGTATGGCAAATGTAAAAGTTCACAGAAATAGTTGTTTTTTCCTAATGCTGAGCAGGAATTTTATTATGCAGACCAGCACCTTAAACCTGTCCTAAACGTTTTTATTCTTTTTGGCAGTACTGCTGCTTTATCTTTCACAAACTTTCTTGATTGCCATTTGCAACAGACCTTTAAAGAAATATATTTGTTTCCTTCACCCCCATAAAGCAGGAATAAGTATAGTAGTGATGGAAACAGATGTTAATGTTTTGACCAGTTGTCATACCAAACTCATCATCTGAAGCCTTGAAGACACTTTTTTATATAACTTTTTTATTTTGATAAATCTGAATAACACAGACTTAATGGGTGAAAGAGGGTAATTCCAAAGGTAGTATGGGCCAGGCAGGGATTAGTCTACGCATAGCTAGTGAAAATAATCTTTTTGTTTTAGAAAACTTACTCATGAATCTGGGTGTGAGTGCAAATGCATATGGATTGTTGAACCAGGTGTTTGCTCTGCCGAGAGTTGGTGTCCTTCATGTGAAATCCCCAAGTAACAAAAGGAAGGATAAATGTTTTAAGAGCAACGGCTGAAAGACTTGGAGCAAAGTTAATGAAGCAAAAAGCAAAATCCCCGTTTTCAACCCTCCTTAGGAACCGGAGGGGGGCTCGTGTCATAAGATCCATTTCATTGGTATGTATCTGATGGAGAGGAGGAGACACAAAGAAATGATTAACAAACAGACCTGAAATAGGATTGCGTTGCTGAAGACGTGGTGGTATGTTTAATATGCATTTCTAACAAAAAGAAAAATAAAAATTGTAGGCCACTCATCTAAACGCGTAAAGGAAACAGTCTAGAAAAGAGAGAAGAATGGCACAGGGGATCGTCTGTCTTTTCTGTGGACTGTGTGAGACATGAGATGCTGACAAAGCATGCGGTGAGCTGAGAGACTGTTCCTTTCTCAATACAGTCAGCGTCTTTCTAAGATCTCGAATAGCAAAATATTTGTTGGTAAAGAAAACAATTAGAGGAGCTTTGGATATAAGGCACGGCTGTTGGAAGCTGCTGATGGGATCAGCAGCATGAGGCCGACGGGCACCTGGCTGAGATGATTCGCACCAACAGATCAGCGCAGCCCAAATCAGGCCTTGCTATCTGGAAGACTTCAGCCTCGAACTGTGAATGGTGGCTACTGGAGTGAAGAGAAAGCTACCAGCTGGCTGAACAGTTGCTTCCCCAGAGGGAAAGACTCTGAAATGTTATGGCTTTAGTTATACTTTAGGAATTAATTCTTGTTATTCTGTGTACTTGCCTCATTTTCTCCTTTTTAATGAAAATGTTAAACTGTTTTACTTAAATCTGTAGATGGGCAGAAGTGGTTGCTTTGAGTATAATTAGTGTAATTTCTCCAGGTCTCTGCCTAGGTCTTCAAGCATGTGTTTATCTAGGAAGTCCCTTAAATTTGAATGCAGCTGTGTACTTGTCAGTTGAATCGTGGCAGGAGGGTTACACTGAGAAGTAGCTTAGATATTTGGCTGGCCAAAGCAGAAAGATGTTGATTCCTGGGAATAGGGAATATAAACGATGCATAAAAATGCATCAGATCCAATGCTGAATTAAGGCTTGGTTTCTTCCTGTGGTGTTGCAGGAAGGAGAGATAATCTGGATTTTCAAGGCATGTGCATTTCTAAATGTAAGATGAGCCGGGACTCTTGTATGTTTATATTCTGGTTTAGGGTAAGTTAACCGTATTTACACCTGAAAATAAAGATTTTTTTTTTTTTTTTTTTTTTTTTTTTTTTTCCTTCTTTTTTTTTGGAAGGCAACACTGAAAATGAACATNTTTTTTTTTTTTTTTTTTTTTTTTTTCCCCTGGCAAATCTTAGTGATCCTTTCTGCCCTGAGATGACAGGTGATTGCAAGAACCCTTCAGTATCAGCAGATATCTGAAGAACCATGTGCTTTCAACGTGTACAGCCCTTACTCTTATGTGTAAGCAAGTACTGCCTGTGATACGTTGTCATGTTAAACAGGAATTTAGGAGATGTTTTATGCGTTGCTGTACTCAGGGAAGCTTCTTTCAGTAGAGTGGATTAGAAAACTAGGTGCTGTGGAACCTTGTCTGTGACAGGTTTTTAGGTGATGGCATTTTGACTGTTATTTTAACATACGTAACTTTGCATTTCTCATCAGCACAGAGTAACAGCTCTGGTTCTGCGGTCATCTCAGTTTTATTATGCATATAGCCAAAAAGCCACAAGGATGGAGTTTTTTTATTTATGTTTTTATGTTTATGGTTGCCCTGTGTTTAACTGCTGAGAAGTTGATTTGAATCTATTGTTTAAAGTTTTACCTCTTAATATCTTTTTACCTCTCTGATCCTGAAGTGCCACTCATATTGCTGTTACTATTGCTTGGCCTTGAGGGACTCTGCTCATTTTCTTTTGGAAGGCTTTAGAAATTCTTGTGATTTGGCTGACAAAAGTAGTATTTCTCTGAAAGATTCCTGAAGTTGTCAGATTGGTTCTCTTAGGGCCGTGAATCATTTAGCGGCAGCTACTACAGATCTGTCAAATCTCATGCGTTATACATGGGACTCATTCATTTGGTCCCAGTCTTTGGCTCATGTATTTTCAACAGCTCCACAGCTTCTCTCTACTCTTTGAGCCATGACATTAAGGCAATTGCTGACTGTACAGCGAGTCAGAGGAAAGCTGGGATTCTGCAGAGGTAATGAAAAAAATATTGCTTTCCGTAAAGCCAATGGTGCCATCCGTAGTGGAGGAAAGCAATTGTCTTTCCGTTATTGTTTGACTGATCTTCCTTAGGCTTGCAGAGTTATTACTTCTTTCACAACAGAGAGGATCATACCAAGTAGATACAGACAAAGGCATACATATGGACACAGGCTACTCTTCAGCATTACTGAATTGGCTTTGTTGCATCCTTCCTTTCCATCCTGTCCCTTCCACTTACTCTGTGGTGCCTGTTACTTGGAGGCTTAACAATCAGTGCAATCTATACCTGGGCTCCTCTGCAGAGGCCGTCTAGGCAGAGGGTTACACAATGGCCTTCACTATCTCAGACTTCACTTAGTGGGAGAACTGTTTGATAAGAACGTCTCAGTTCTCTGCTGGTGTTATTTTGAGATCAAATGTAATATGCTGCTCTATAAATATGGTGCTTTGTAAAAAGACAAATCTTGGGCCATTCCTAATTCCCTACAATGGCATCTTGTTCTTCAAGATTTCTTGGATGGAAATGCGTACACATGCATATTTTTATGATGCACAGTGATGCTTCATGTCTCAGATACACCAGACGTGTTGTGAGCATGTGGTATATGAAGTAGAAATGTCCAAGTGGGAAAAGAAGATATGCCCAGGAAAGTCTAAATTTGTGACAGCGCCTCCTGAAGTGTAACAGGAGGCTTTAAGGCTGCTGAATAAATCAGAAAAAAAATAGGGGGCAAAGACAACTCAATTCATAGCTTGCATTTTGTATTGAGTAGGCAGAGGAGGTGGGAATTACTGTCTCAGTGTCTGGGGAACATAATGTGAACTGGCTTAACCCTGTCTGTTGATGTTACAGAAAACGTATGGTGTGTGTTGCAGTGTTATTTTGTGGGGTTTTTATTTTGTGGGGTGGTGGGTTTTTTTTTTTTGTTGTTATGCTTAATGGTTTTCATTTTATAAGAACATTTCCCAGATTGTTAGCTGAAAGCTTAAGGACTTGAGGACTTACACATCTGATGTTCTGAATAAAAGCTAAAATATATGCTACTCCATTACGTCTTGGGGCACTAATGTAATTTCCATTGCGTTTTTCATTGCTAGTGACGTCCGTATTCTTACTGCAGCCCACTCCTTGAGCTACCTCTTTGCTGTCCTGAATAGATGATTATTAGGTTGCATACAAAAGTAAGAAGCTGCTAAAAAGGAGTCAAAAAGACATTTTGAGTAATTTGGGGCATTGATGGATGGAGAGTTAGTCTGATGCTTTACATCTGAGTCATGGATATACTAGAATCTGTCAGATGTTTATCTTTTAGTCTTACAGTAGTGGTTTTAAGTGTTATTTGGATTAAAATTACACGCAACAAAATTTGATATGGCATCAGAATTCCCTAAATGAGCCTCATCTTTGTTTTTTTTTTTTTCTTGAAACTTCTAATTTTGTCACAGTTGTGACACAATTTCCCCAAATGTTAAAACTGGATTCAACTGCATTATTAGAGCTGTGGTTATAAATCCAGCCAATGCCCATACTGTGCAGTGATTAACTAGTTCCTGCAACTGCATAGATCTCTACTGATAGCTATAACTTGCAAGGTGAAGTGATTGCTCATAACTACTGAGCAGATATCCCCATACATCACTGCATGAAGACATCAATCCTTTTCAAGGTTAAAAGGATATTTCTCAAAAGCAGGCATTGCTGCAGTTCACAAAGGCAATAATACAAGCAGATTTTAATTCTTGAGCAGTTTTGTTACTGTTAGAACTTCTTAAATTCAGGAGGATAAGCATTTTAAGCGTGCTAGCCAGCAGAAAAAAAATATGTGGCGTAGTTGCAGGATACATCGTCTTCTGGGCTCATCTTCGCTTAATTTCCTGAGTTTTCAACAGCAAAAAGCTATATTTGATGGGACATGCAAACATGGCTGCCCTTCCCATCTGCTTTTCTTCTTTTGAGCTAATCCTGTATTTCAAATGGAAGTGAAATATCTTTCTTGCTGTATGTATCCCCCCTCCCCCACCCCTTTTTTTTTTTCCTGGTCAAATTGTACTGCAAAATGCATAAATGTAGTAATTTTGTAAATGCTTTTCTGATACCATAGATGTAAGTTCAGGGAGTTTGTTTCCAGTTTTACTAGTGATGTAAACGCCTGGCTGTGTGTGGATTAGATCCCTTTTGGGTATATTCCCTTGCTACGACTGAGACTTAATGCATGTAAAGTATTTGTTATTACATGAGCTACTATCGCATCCATCCTTATCAGGAAGGAAAACTGACTTCATAAATGAAATGTGTACATCTGAATGTGGGTTCAGTTTCCAGTGTGTCCCAAAGTATTTTTGTGTGATTTTGGGTGAAGGAAACATTATTTGTATTCTCTGTAAAGCAGCAGTTTATATTTCTGTCTCACAGCTATTTGGGGAGGACAAATCCATTAATATATGTAAGAAGCTCAGAAACTGCATTGACGAGAATCATAAAAATCTAGACAAATAGCAAAAACTTTTCTGGATGAAAGAAATTAGAAGGTTACAGGATTTGGTCCTTTCTTTTCTCTCTGCTGCTTTTGTTTCTGTAATTTTCTGTTGTCTAGATAAATTCTGCAACTTCAAAACAGAACCTGGCATTAACCATAATATTGAGAAGAAAAGTATATAAACAAAAAATAAATGTATTTTTCATAGTGTTTAATAGTATACTCCAACCACTTTTAAGCAAGGATTCAGTTTTTTTCACATTCAAAGAATGTACTATATCCTACTCAAGATCATATAATGCACTCTTAGATGCACAAGGAGCTTTCCTAGAATGTACAAGAAAAGCCATTTATTATTTTGACTTAAAATCAATTTAAACACAGTCCCTTTTAGAACATTAGTATTTGTCAGACTGCTTTTATATCCCTGGTGATCTTAATGGAGTATCAGAAACTCTGAAAACTCGCTAGGTCTTTGTTCAGCTTCATTTGCAGATGATTATTTCTTAGCTAGGAAAAATGCTATCCTTTTAAAATTACTCTCCGTAACTCATGAATTGGCCTTGATAGAGGAAGATAGTACTCCTTCGTGGAGAATTTCAGAGGCAGATAGCATAACGTTGTACAGACACATTAACAACACATTTTCACAACTAACATACCTAGAATCCAGCAAACTTAGCACTTGTTTACAGAGATGTAATTAATACTCTAAAATATACCTTGTTCTTATGTAATGTGTCCAGTTAATATCAACTTGAACACAGTTTTGATTTGTAGGTATATTTACATTCACAATTGCAATAGTGAGTGTGGCTCTGTTCTGGCAATTTTTAGTACATCTGTGGAAGGTGTGTGAAAAATTTAATGTAAACCGTGTGCTGTTACCTAATGGCTTAAAGTAAAGCCATCAGAACTCAAAGGAAGCATTATTCGGAGGGCTGAAGGTCAAGAGTTAAATGACCAAGTTAACCCCAAAGTGTTCAAGACTAGCCTTTGTCTTCAATATTCGTGCATGTATGGATGCTTCCGTAGAAGTAGGTCTGTGTGTACCTGAGCGTGTGGACAGAATACACCCTGAAGAGCCTTGTTTGGTGCCACTGTTCACATACGGTCAGTGCACGTGAAGAGAGAATGGGATGTTTAGCACAATCCGATACTGATATCAGTGTTGCAAACCTCCCCCACCCCAATAGTCAGCTGTCTACAACATTTCAGATGATTCCCATATTACTTGTTCTTTGATGAAATTTTTAGGCATTTTGATATATATACTATAAAGAGCGAATTTTCACTTTTGTGGGCATTGAGCATTAGGTGTTAACATCTTTCTGGCTCTGTACATTTTGCAACATACTAATATATATATTCTAAATTTCTGGAAGTGAAAATACACTTGAGAATACAATCACAGCTTTGACAGTGCCAGCTTATTTTTAATATTTTAACAATTAACTATGGATTTTTATAGCCATAAAGGAGCAAATTTTACTTGCTGTATAGCAAGTCTCTGGAAGCCAAGATCAGATAATCTGTCTAAAGTTCTTTTCCCCCTTAACAGCCAACTTAAAATATCAATGTAAATAATTTTAGGCTACCATAATCTGTATACAACTGTTAGCTCTAAGATTGAAGGATTTTGCATTAATTTATTTGTTTTCCTGTAACAAAATGACTGTGAGAATTGTATATAAATAATAAATGGAAGAGCTGGCTGCAGAATGAAAGATAATTGATCTTAAGAGCAGGAAAAAAGAGTCTGTGTTTTTAATTTGCAGACAAGAAGAGATGGTCAACGCAAAAATACATTCTGTGTTAATTTTAAACTGTACACTTCCATGTAATTGCGAGAACATAGTGAAAGGGAAGAAATGTCTTATAATGAAAACAAGTTTCTCTTCAGCATAACGTGATAGTCCCTGTTGTGTGTTCCTCTGAAAAGTACACTACACTTGTACCTTCTGAGACGTACAATGGCTAACCACCAGGTAAATGCTTTGAAAGTATCTTCAGGTGTCTCTTGATTTTATTGAAACAAGGGCCTGTATGAGTGGGCTGATTTTGGCAGAGCACGGAGTATTGCCCATTGGGTATGAAAAAAAAGGCAGCAGTTGGCATGTATAAAACCGTTCACCCCTTTAGTGGCCTTAGTATTGGTAGAATAATGAGGTAGAGCTGGTAGAATAATAGATTAGAAAACCAGCATCCATACAGAGGCTTCTTCAGTTCACAGGTGTTTCTTAATAATTTTGTTATTTTGCATTTTATTAAAGTATTAAAGTATGTGTTGCTTTGATCTAGAAAAAACTATTTTGGTACTCAAAGGTTTACAAATTTTTTTTCATGAAAATGTCTTAATGTCAGCATGTAATATAGGGTGGGTTTTTTAATGTAATGTTATGGTGACTTATGTAACTGTGCAAATTGAAATATTTAGTTGGATTGAATTAATGAAAGTATTTTGAATTAAAATCTGCATGTCATTTAAGTTATCATCGGTTAAATCATTTATGTTCATCTAGAGCAAGGTGTTGCATCTCTAATCTAGAATTTTTCTTAGCTTTTAATAATCCGGTGGCGCATTGGAGAGCCTGGGTAGTTACTGGTGTCGCTCACTAAGCTGACTTAGAACGGCTCAGAGGCACCATCTTGCTTGTGATCCTCTTTTAGTTTCACTGTCTCTTGGAACACAAACACTTCAACTCTAATCCCAGTGCGACTGTTGGTGTTCATTAACATCTAAAATTAGTAGACCTGTGGATGTTCTTACTGCTCTCCTTTGTCTTTTCAACTTAATAGTCTCACTTTCTCCTCTTTCTTTTCCTGCATTTTTCAAATTGTGTTAAAAATAGCCTTGCACGAGTGTCAACACTAAAAATGTTTTGGTAATTTGTCAGTCCTTCAGTTGACCTTGCCAGATTTCCTTTCATCTTCCTCCTTTCCTCCAGAGCCAGCTGTAGAGCTCTGCTTTTGACTGAGTTTTAGAAATGTGGTGTCGAAGCTCTGACAGCTTTAGGCAGAACCACACTGAGCATCTCGTGTGGGATAGCAGATTAAGTAACACCCAATGCATTATATAAAGGCGGTTATAATTTAAATAACTAAATTAACATAGCCTGTAGGTTAGCTGGCAGCATTTGCCATTTATACTGTATTAACTACTTTTAGAACTCGCCCGGTGAGGATGAGTGGAATGGGACTGATGCAGTGCTGTCCTGGTTTGAAGCCCAAACCACAAGAAGTACATACTGTAGATGCTGAATTTTACTAACAACACTTAAGAAAGATTTGGGAAGTACTTTCTTGAAATATTGGTCTTTGTAAACAAAGAAATACTGCTTTTGTGAACATTTGTATTAGCAAAGCCAGTGCTAATTTATTGATGGAAACAAAATATGAAAGTTAGAAACAATATAACTAAAATATGTGGCTGAATATTCAGGAAATACTTTATTACTCTATGCAGAGTCCTTAATTTGAATGCTACTGCAGAGACCATAAATCAAGGTTACCCCAAAGTGCATGGCATGCGATTGCATTACAATTTAAGGAGAAACCGAAAATTCTGACTGAGGTAAAAGTTTTCAATGATGCTTTTGGTTTTGCTCAGTGAAGTGTCTTTTGAAGAGGAGTTAGATGGAAGATTAGGAGGAAAAAGTTCCTGCGCTACTTCTACCTAGTAAGGTATGAAGGAACATCTATAGCTTTAGTGATACCAGAATTTTGCCTTTCTTCTAAGTGATTATTATGTGGTATGAGATCCTGTACTGCAGACATATGGCAGAATAGCTACAGATAAAATCACTTTTCAGCATTTCGAAAGTAAAAATTATTTTCAGGATTTATGATTACCTTATGGAAATCAATTACAAGTACAGAAAATGTAGCATTAACTGTAAAGTGGAAAAAGAGTAACTTAAGTGTTAAAGGTCTGAGTTTTTTTATAAATAAAACATTCACATGTGCTTAATTTTGCCATATAATAACTATGTGGTTTCAATTAAGGCATTTTGATATAAGTAATCTGAGATTAGGTTAACATTGTTTCTTAAATTAGTTGGCTTCCTTTTTTTAATGATAATTCATGTGAGATAGATGGAGAAGAGTTTTCCTTGGCTACCAACTCTATCTGGCGCATACTCTGGTGAGGAAGTGGTTGAGATTGAGAATGTCTTTAAAGAAAATCCCAGAAGCGATCAGGCCTGGTCCATATCTTTCACACTTTAATTTTCTAAAAGAGTGTTATTTTCTTGCCAGTGGCTGGATGTGGAATGTGGACTGGCCCTCTGACCCATCCTGCTGCTCAGAGCATCTTTTCAGTTGATGATGCAGACTCCCGTCTGGAATTCTGGAGGCTCCAGCTCTACACTCTGTGTTACTGCTCATCACTATTAATCTTCACCAAAATGATTCAGCAGTTTTTCCCAAGAAAAATGCCAAGATGCAGGTGTGTGTATGGGCTTTTTTGTGTGTTTTTTTTGTTAATTGAACTCTGTAATACCCTGTGTAACTAGCCATATACAATAATTATTTGTCACTAATATAATAACTATTATTTGCCACTAGTATAATAACTATAGAGCCTTACATCAGAGAACTAGTATATTATAGATGGGAAGCATGTCGCATTATCTGCACATCACCTGAATATTTTCCACAGTAATTCATCTGTTGACTCAACCAAGTAGCTTATCAAATGCTGCTGTGGTTTCTTTTCTAACACATCGAATTCTGGAGGTGTCAAGTTTATAATTGGGCATTTGCCTCTTTGGTTGCCTTTGCCCCACCTTTGTTCCTATTGGGAAGTCATTAAACATGCTTGTTGCAATGCTCTATGAGAGGCTGTTTTAACTTCTGAACTACTCATATGGTTGTAGGCTTGTTTGGTTATTAGGTGTGTTGGATGCTAATAGGTTAAAACATAATTCGCTATTGACCTGGTTTTGCATTCTGAGGATAAGAGATGTTTGTGAATCAGGTGGCCTGTGTAGAGATTATTTTAGAGACTGGTGCCTGCTTATTTTTTAATCTGTTCTGTACATTGGTAGCTGAAATCTGAAAGGTTGAACCAGGTTACGAAGAGATGTAGCAAAACGTATTGTTTATTTTCAGTGAAACTTACAACATAGTGTTGATTAAAAAAACCCAGAACCTCATAGCATAGAAAGTTCATTATAAGGATTTTGTGGGAGGGGTATGGCAGGCAGCTTAAAACACTGGATTTTGTCATTATCTCTTCCTCCTTGTAAGCTCTCTAATACTTCCCAATCCCTGCCACTGAGTGACCTTTGCTTAGATAGTTGGATGACAGCCTTTGACAGAGCCTTACAGTCAGAACGCAGTAACAGCAGCTGAAAAATCACCCATATATCAGACAAAATAAAAAGGGGGAGGATGAGGGAAAAGAAACTGGGTATTTCCTTTTTTCTCCTCCCCTTTTGTCTGCTTTCAGGTGTCAACTTGAAAATGAGATTTTTAGGTGTGTTAAAATATAAAGGTAGAAGACATGGACCTAATTTTTACAATTATTAAAGATTTTTTTTAAGTCCGAATCTGGTCTTGGCATGTTTTCAGGTAGACTTTTGCCACTGTTCTCTAAACCTGTGCCAAATACATATGGGCAGCATAGAGGACATTAGGGTTAGTCCTAAAATTAGAAAGAATCCTGAATTGGGGATTGACTTTGTCAGTTTCTTTTAACTTAAGAATCTTGATTTCAAAAGTAGACAGTAGTTATTTTCCCTTCCGTGACGTCTGTTGCTCAGTTTTTCTGAAAACTGAGCGCCCCTATAGGGGACTATGCATTTGTTTTTTTTCAAAGGGTGGGAAAGAGATTCCCAACTTCAGTGAATTTCAGTGACAAGTAGGCACTTAATTTACTTTACTATTTTAAAATTCTTCTTTAAGACTTCAACTTAAAGCATTTTAAACTTATTTCTTGGTCTTAGAAGACTTTAGAAATACTTTTCATACAATTTTATGTGGTTATTCAAGCAAAAATTTTCACAACCAATTGAATAGTCCCACTGTAGGTATCTAATAAGCAATAGATCTTGCTGTATAGAACCAGCAAAATGCAGGCAATAGTAAGTACATGTTGGCTGTTGTTGATAGTACGTCACGTTTTGTATTCAGTTTGCTTAAGATTTTAATTTTTGCAACCACAAAACTGAAAAGCAAAGGTAAAATACATTTGACACTGCTCTTACCAGTGTCAGTTGTATCAACTTCTAAGTATAGTGTCTTGCTGTGGATGTAAAGTTTGCTAAGCCTTAGATAAGCTTTTTGGGAGAATTGGATTAAGGAATGCATACAGAAAATATCTATAGTATGTAGACATATATATGCATATGAATGCTAAGAAGGTAGAAATAGTTGTTAAATTGATATACAGCTCCTGAATTATAAATCCGTGCTGTTAAGTAGGTGGACGTGGATGGATGTTGACTGTAGTTAAGAGTTTGATCTGTGAGTGAAAGCACTTTTTCTTAAAAAAATAAGAATATTTAGTGATTTTAACTCTTGCCTCTATTTAATAACAGTGGCTTAGAAGAAGAGTAGTATTCAACTATCATTACTTTGAAAATAAGTATGAAGTGATTTAGATGATTATCAGAAGTTTGAAGTGAGATTTAACTCCTTAAAACATGAGGGAAAACTACATCAAAAACTGCATGGAACATTCTCAATGCTGGGATTGTGGTATGATATAGGAGAGCTCTTTGCTGGTGAGAGAAATCATATCCAATTTTTGCCCCAGCATCAATTCAGGCAAGCAGTATCTTGCGTGTTCTCACTCGAGGTAGGCCCAGAGAATGTGATCATTTAATGCTACCCGTCTAAGATCTAGTCATCCACGTTGCCTCTGTAACAACATCCGGCAACTCTTGTATTAAGTACAAAAGTTATTACAAACAAGGTTATTAGAGTTTGAAATCTATTTTCTATGAGTAACTGTTGCCCTACTGGGAAAATACACACTTTGAGATTCTTGTAATGAAGGCTTTCCCCATTTTAGCCAAATAGGTAAGTAGTTAGCATTCAGAGAAAATACCAATCTAGAAATAAGAGGATGTTTAGAAGCCAGATTTGAGACTAAAGCAATAGGATAACAATTCTGTAGTTCCCTCTCCTGGAACCTGTTACAGGTGCTTGGGGACACTCATACACATCCCCGGAATTAAAAAATGGACTGGAAATATGTGAAGGACTGTCAACTTTTTTTTCTGCTGGAAACTCAATTTAACTTCAAAGGCTTTATTAAACCAGACATTTTTACCTCTCCAACTTTTTCATTAAAAGGAAAGCATCTTGTAGGTGTGTGGCGGAAGATAGACAGTAGAAATTGAAATGCAGACTTTGGGAAATACCTGGAAAAGTGCTAAACGTCTTCAAAAGTAGTATGGCCATGAATCCAGATGTGTTTGACACAAATCAGGTAACTTGATTTTATTATTTTTTTTTCATTATCAAATGATTACTCGTTTTAACCAAAGCTTTTTACCTGTATTCTTCTGCCAGATTTTTCATTCATATGAATAAGACTACAGGGAGTGATTTGATTGTAGACGTCTTTAGTATTCGTAGGATAATTATGTTGGAAGGGACAGAACAGGGTCAAATTATATCAGGTTGCTTGATGCTCTGTCCAGTTGGATGCTGAATATCTCCAAGGATGGAAATAGCATCGCTGCTCTGGGCTCCTGTTCAGTTTTTGAGCATCCTCACAGTTCAAAAGTTTTTACCTGAAACCGGATTGGAACGTTCCACGTTGCCTCTCATTCTGTCACTATGCACTTCGGAGAGGAGTCTGGCTCCATCCATATTCACCTATGCTTTCCGTTGGGGTGTATTTGAAGAGGGAAGTAAGATACACGCACATACCTCACCCCCACACCTGTAGCAGTCTCTTTTTCAGGCAGAACACCTCCAGCTGTGTCAGCCTCTTCCCACAAATAGTACGCTCCAGCCTCCTGATCATGTTGGCTGTCCTCTGCTGGACCTGCTACAGTATGCCAATACCTTTCTTGACTGGGAAGCCCAAAAGTGGACACAGTGCCCCAGATGCAGTCTCACAGCTGCTGAATTGAGGGGAACTCCCTTGACCTGTTGGCTGTGTTCTTGCTAAGGCCGTTGAGTACGTGGTTAGCCGCCTTTGCTGCAAAGCCATGCTACAGACTTGTGCTCAACGTTTTGTCCACCAAGACACCTAGGTCCTTTTATGCAAAGCTGCTCCCCAGCCAGACGTCCTCAGCCTGTTCTCTTGCTTCCAGATGCAGGATTTTGCATTTGCTGTTGCTGAACTTCATGAGGTTTCTGTGGGGTCATTTTTTCGACACACAGGGATATTTAGGGTCTCTGAAGGGCAGCCCTGCCTTCCAGTATGTTGTCTGCTCCCTCTCCATGTAGTATCGTTCACAAACTTGCTGAGGATGCTCTCTGGATCTTGAAAGAGGTAATTTTTTTAAGACCTACTAAGGTTTAATATAATTCTGAGAAAGTGAAAGTCTCTATATTTGTATTTGCTCTAGGTATGACAGACTTTAATCTTTGCTTCAAGGCTTCTGTCTGGAAAGAATGACATTGATTCTCAGTAGAGTCATATGATTGAAGCAGAAGTTACATGATATGACTAATCAGGTGAAAGGGTTATAGAAATATGCAATAGAAATATTACTGCTGGTATAAAGAAAGTATGAATGGGAATGCTTGGGTGAGAGAGCACCAGAGGAAATGGTGAAAGATGAGATAAAAGAATTACATGTGTTGATGGCATCTGGGTCAGTATTTTGATAAAATCATAGCACATCTACATGCAGTTTCTTAGTAACATTCAATTTAGGGAAACAAAAGAAAGCCAAAACCAAAGGACAGGCTATAGGTAGAAAAGAAGATACAAAGGGTGAATACGTGTTGTTTAATGAGTCAGAGGTGGCACAGGATTAAGTTTGCAGTTACTGTCAATTCATAAACTGTATAAAAGTTACATCCACAAGCCAGCGTGTTGCCAGCCTACGAGGGACCCAGGAGCCACACTAAGAATTCAGCGGCTGTTGATGTTCCTTGATCTCTGTGTTCACCACAAATCATCTTGCACAGACTGCTTGGATACATGCATCTTCTTTCTTGTGAGCATTTGACTATGAAAGAATGAGTGTGCGAGTAAAATAGTTCTCAAAATTAAAACATCTCATCTTGTATGGTGTTGCATTGAACGGTGATATGTTAGTTGAACTTTACACGTTTCAATGCTGTTTACTGCACGCTTAAACAGAAAGCAAAAGCTAACAATAGTAGCACCTGGAAAACTTTACACACATTTTTCTTTTTGAAAGTGGAAGAGGAGGAAGAAGAAAGGTATCCACTGGACAGGTAGCAGTTGCCTCTGCTGGTGCAATGCCGAAAGAGGCTCAGATATGTAATGATGTGTAAAAAGAATACAGTAGCAACACTATGTAGGAACTTGAAAGTTTTAGTTGTAAGCCGTTAGTTTATTTTTAAACCCCTCAACTTCGGCATAACGTCCAGAGGCAATTATAAAAATATACCATACCCACCTATCAGTTTCAAAAATTCTGACAATATCAGAAAGCCAGAATCTATTGTTACAGCTAAATGAGGGAAAACACCCACCTACAACTACTTAATTTTGATGCTGCTGTTGTTTCTGTTAAAAATTACTTCAAATGTATATGTAATGAACTTTTCATGGCAAGATAATTGGACACATTATTTTTTGCAAATCATTAATTTGGCTCTGCTGTTTGGTGAGGTTTTTGTCCCTTGAAATAATCATTAGTTCTTATCTTGGGAAAAGATAAACAGGAGAGACTTTAAGTATTGTGATGGAGACTCTGCGAAGTAAAGATTTGGATGTTTTTTTTTTTCTGGTTCCTGACAATCCCACATTAAATTTTAAAGTATAGGTAGAATATATCGATGCCCTTGGTCTAGACATTTTTAACAGATCTAAAGAGCCTGCTGACCTTCAGCTCCTCCAACCAGTATGACATGTGAGTTTTAATAAATAAGTACTTTTGCAGTTCACCTTCATGTGGTTCAGTGCTAAGGAGGGAAAGAAGTGATTCACCAAGTATTTTCCCTCAGCTTTTGGTTGTTTGCTGGCTGCTGCTCCATTTACCTTCCTGCTGTTCTGCGTAGCGCTCCATTAATATCCCAGCTGCTCTGCTTCTGCCGTCCTTAAGCTATGCAACAGGAAAAAAGGGACTAACCCTAGGAATCCACAGAATGAGCTTCCTGGCAATGGAAAGGAACAGAAGGTTGTGGAAACCAGAATTGAAGGCCTCGTGGAAACAATTAGCAAATCTGTAAAACCCGGCTGATCTCTTCAGAAACAGGCAAGGTATTCCTGTGCTTAGGAGAGTGCTTGTTTATTTTGGTCACCAACAAACATGTTTTGCCACCCTTACCATGTGTTTTGTCTTACTCCATAAGTAACCTAACTGAGAGAAGGGGCATTTGTTCTACACAAGAAAATAAGACAACAGAATTTGTCTCTGTGTAGTTTTGAGTACTCCCGGTGGTTCCCAAGCTAACGAAAATACATTGTTGAGGAGCTCGAAAGTGTTTTGGGTTTTTTATTGGTTGTTGGGTTTTCTGTTGTTGTTTGTAATAAACCTATTTAGAAACTAACAGAACACAAAGCTTGTACTTGATCCCCCAAGGGCTGCATATTCTAGCTTGTTTGGCAGCTCTGTTACTTGTCTGTCTAAAGTAAGCAACATGACAGATCAATTGTCTGAAGTCTTTGTTAAGGCGATAGCCTTTCAAAACAAAAACTCTCGCTGTGATTCCAGGACATGCAGATGCAATAATTTTCAAGGAGGTTTTTGCACCTGGTTAGCTGTCACTGTGTTGACAAAAGAATGGGAGTGAAGGCTGCTCCTATGCATTTCTGTTGCTGCTTATTTTTTCTATGCTTACCACATAATGACTAACAGCAAAGAAAAGAAAACCCTATCCCCACAACTTATTTAATAATATTCTCCTCTTTTTCTAATATGCAATGCTGACTGCTGCTGTGTATCGAGGAGTAATGCCTTTTATCTTAAAATGCTTCTGCATCCCTTGATGTCTACTTTGAAGATCTATTCAAACATTTGATGAACATTTAATTTCATAACACTTGATTTTTAGGTACGGGTTAAAAGGGTAGTCTTGCAAACCATTTTAAATCAGAGCTTTTAATTTGAAAATCCCTTGACCAGTTTCCTTCAACCTTTCCAAAAACATGCTTTTATTGTTGAAAGAATAAATCTGACCGTTTTGGCCAAAGTCATAAATGTGTTGCAACAAAAGGTTCTGTAAAAGAAAGCAGTTGTAAAGTATATCGATGCATGTGTTTCTACATTGTAAAATTGTAGTGAAACGGCAGTGGATCCTTGCCCACTCTTCTGGTCAGTTTGGTAAGAATCAGGGCCAAATAGAGAATTCACAGACAGAAACAGGGAGGCTTGAGTTAAATTATGTATGACTCATGCAATAGGTAGTAGGTGATAAAAAAATTTCTAGTATGGTGCAATGAGAGGAGGAAAAGACACCTATTCCAAGAATAAGGAAACCTTACGTAATAACTGTATTTATGGCTTTTACAAGAAAACTGACTTAAATGCATTAAGTCCAGGACATAATGACTGTAATATTTCTTTAATAAGAGTTTTCCTTCAAACTGTCTGGTAAACAAAGAGAGTTCAAGTTAGTGCACTGGAATCAAGCATCAAGTTGGAGCATCTGGATCTTATGCTTATATTGTTTAAAATATGTTGTTTGTTTGTTTTTTTTTCTGACTAAGAAGCCACATTTAGCCATTGATCTGAAGTAAGTCTATTTTTCTTACAATGAGGGTTCTCAAAAAACACCTGTGATGCTTCCAACCTGAATTGTATGATTCTAAAAACAACTTTTAGAAAAGGTTTTTTAGGAGGAAAATTTTAGTAGTTAACTTTAAACTAAAAGAATAGGTAAGAAAACCAAAAAGGTTTATAAATAACTATTCCTCTGTCCTGTCTCTGGACCTGCCTGCAAGGTTTAATGTCCGTTGTGTTGCAGCAAAGACTGTGTGTTCCTCTGGTGTGTAGTCCACCAGGAAGGACCTGGTTGTGTGGTTCTTTCCTGTTACTTTCAGAAACGTCTTAGTCTTTACTATGCTGAGGGCCTTTTCCATCCTCAGTCGCATTCTCTGCCTCTTCCCATCTCAAACTCCATGTGCCTCATCCCCATCTAAAAAGCTTTTATCCCTCAGCATACTCTTTAGAGCAGAAGTAATCTCCTTCCAGGGGATTCTTTGTGATCTTACCAGTCCCATTTTGAGTGGATATTAGTTTCAAGCTGAGAAACAAAACAGATGCTGTCCATTGTATTGATTCCTCACTGGTGTTTCTATACTCTAAAGACAGATGTCTTAATTAAATTTTACACTTTTTCCATACGTAGGAAGCCTTAATTGGCCTTTATAGCATTTGTTAGAACGCACAAGATACAGCTCATTATATATCATAAGTGTATTAAAAGATCTTCAAATGCCACAAGAGATGCAGAGGAAAGCCTTGATATTAAGTGAAGTATTGCAGTACAGATGGCCTCGCTCCTAGAAGTATATGACATGGATTAGGTTGTTTCATCCTGTCTCTTCTCTTTTACCCTTTGTATGACTAAGGTTTCTTCTTCAGCTGGTTTCAGAATATTCTCCCCATCTCGGCTGGTATGTGAACATGGTTTTGATTGCAAGGGATGGGGCAGTAGGGAAAAGCATATATTTGCAAAATGTCCTTTCATTTTAACAAATTGTTGTGGCTGCTCCTGACTGGACAGAGGAATCCAGATGATCCTACTAGCCATTTTTGGACTCAGCTCAAATTTCTGCACCTGATACTTGCTATAAAACCACAACTTAGTTTTAAATATAGATGCACAAATGAGTGTCTGTAATAGTGATGCATATGTAATAACAATGAAGTTGTTTGAATTGAGATTTAATGCAGTTCAGAGATTTAACCTTGCATTGCAGACAGTTTTTAAAGGGTCTAGGGTAATGGTGCTTGTAAAAGCTTCTGGACAATAATGGACACACTGGGCAAGAACATAAGTAGCTGTAGGAAAGTAATGTAATTCCATCTCCTGCCTAGCTGCTGCATTTGCTTAAATGGATAATTTTCGCCAAAGGCTTTAACTGTTGGCAACTGAAATCAAGTAGATTCTGGGGAATCCTGCACCACCTCATAAAACGAATATTTAAAGTCAGTGACGAGTAGTCTTCCGAGGTTAAAAAAAGCAGAGATTGCTACAGAGCCAGCCTCAGATTAAATATTATTTGCTAGGTTTAATATTTTGATTGCTCCTGAATAATCAGCTCTTGAGTAACCATATCATGGTGTTCTGTTTGGAGCCCTTTTTCTTGGCACAGGTTTTCATACCATAATATAATTGATAGGCTCCTGTGTCAGAAATCACTAGGCAGCTAAATAAACAATATGTCCTTCTGTCTGTTCAGGAGTAGTGAAATATTCAGAAATATTGATCCCCTGTGTGAGCTAAAGTCATAATGAGGATAATACCAAATGAACCAAAAGCTACTTCAACATGTCTCGTCTATTAGCTGAAAGAATTGTAAAGTTAGTATCGTATTGACCTTGTTGTGACACGCTAAAAATTACTGCCGCTGGTGCTGCTTAGTATTTTCAAATGGTTGTTCTTCATGGGAAAAAGAAAAAAAGAAAATATTTAGCTTGTTCACCACTGGTTTACTTTTTGATTTCCTCCTCCTGCCAATTTAAATGCCAACACTCAGCCATAAGGCATCAAAGTCATCTTAACAGAGGATGGCAAAAGCTTGTTGTTGGCCAAAATTTTGCTATTACAAAGAATTTGGCAGCTTTTGGTTTGTCACTTCTCTTGCTCCCTTTCCCCCTCTGCTTATTTCCAGAATCAGGTGAACACTTCACTTACGGCAGTGTTCTGCACTATAGGAGACTGTCAGAAATAATGCAGTGCCAGTCATCTGAGTTCACTGCTCACTCTTAAAATCTCTCCTACTGAAGGAAATCTTCATTTTCATTGAAATTCTATGCAGTTATGGAGTTTATGCCGTGCTAATTATGAATTTAAAAAATTCAAGCTGAAGACCATAATATGGTATGACTGATTAAAAGTGAAAAAGATTAAAAGACTCTCCATGAAATAAGTACATTTAAAAATTAAAACATATCATCATCTGGATTTTTTCTGTGCCAAAAGAACATCTAATAAAACTAGTAAAATATAACGTGATGTATTTTTTTAAACATCAAGTAGCTTCAAGAAAACGATTAAGCTGGTAATGGATGTTATTCTCGACTCATTGCATTGATTGTATTCGTGTTACTTGGAGTCTTGCATTAATACTGAATGGTGCAAAGAATCTTTAATTATGCCTTCACTGCTAAAGAAACAAATGGCCTTTGAGGACCAGCATTAATACTATTCATCAGCACGTCGTTTGGCTCCTGCCAACTAGTACTCCTCCAGCTGCTGCCAGGGCACGGTTATTGTGAGGTTTATTTACAGTGCGAAGACGGGCTGTGACTATTGTGGGATATTTTGGGTGGAGCGCAATACAGTCATGTAGGTATAAACTGAGCTGTGCTGCGCAGCTTGGCTCGTAAGGCAAGAGGAGTCCCTGGCCTGTTATATTTAGTAGGGAAGCAATGACCTTTGTGTGTTAAAAGATTTTCTCTGTAAGCCTTTTAAAAACTTCTTGGAATTAATTGGTAAAGTGAAAATCTTTCTCTAGATCTTTTTTATTTAAGGACTTAATAAATTGCATGCAGAAAGATAACGTAGCACCACTGAGACAGTATTCAGATTTTAAAAGCTTTGTTACTTTGAGCTATATTTTTTGCTTTTAAACGTGACTTGGGTTGAAGCTGATTTTATAAAAAAATTCAAAATGATTTTATAAAAAAATCCTTATCTTATTCTTTAAGACTCTTGATTCTCTGCTGTCATTAATCCTTTTTCCCATATCCTCAGTGTATCCCCCATCTCTATCAAAACCCACCTCCAGTGCTAGTATACAGTAACGCATATGTGCCAGACCCTACAAACTGAGTTCTGATAAGACTGAAACCAGTAAGATGGACAGCATAAATCAAAGTTTGGGCTCAGACCGCAGAGCTCTTCGTGAAGTTTGTTCCTTTTTAACTTAGTATCGGCACTGAGACATGAGCTGTTACCGCTTTTAGAGGTGGCTGACTTCTCCCATAAACTGCATCTTTTGAACTGGCCAAAGTCATAAACCATCACTAAAATGAAAGTTCAGGAAACTGCCTCTGAAGTTGCACAGCTAGGAACAGTTTTTCTTGTCAATACTGTTAATAAAAAAATGCGGAGCCAAGCTGTCACACAGCATTACCTACAGATTTTAAATAACTAATCAGTAAAGTCTGAGAATATATCTTATCTCCTCTGCAGTTTGCTTGACTTGCAACTAAAGATTGTTCTGTTGCAAATACTGAACTAGCAGCTGATAAATGGAACATGTTAAAAGTGTTCTTACCTTCTTGGCTTTTTATTAGGTCTTTTAATTCTGCTTGTCCCTTTAGCCCTATCAATTTCTGGCATATTTTCAATGGTGGGTTTTCAGGTGGATGTGTTTGCATGGAACTGAGTCACTAGGACTAGTTCTGAACAATATAAATATATACTGTCTGGTGTCTAGTTTCAAGTAGATCTAAAAGAACAACATGGATATGGCCATTATTAATGTCAGGATTTTATCTGAGTTCTTTAATACGTTTTACACACAAGTGCATAGTTAGCTCTGAGGTTTAGATTTTTTTTAAACTTTTTTTTTTAACTGAACAATGAAACTCTGTGTTTAATTTGCACGTGTGATTCTGTTTCTGTAGTGGGATCTCCAAATAATCCAATTCTGTGATAGCAAAAGTAGTAAAACGGAGAATGATTGTGTGATTGCAGCTTATTCTGAGCTCTAGTAAACCCTGGAATAAAAGTTTTTACAGTAGCTTCTTGATACTCTCTCGGTGCATGTGCTACTCTTTTATTTTTTCAGAAAAAACACATGCATCAAACTGAGCCTTGCATATTAAGCTTTTGGGCAGTCTGTTGTGACTGGATATTAGGAAGAATTTTTACACCAAAAGCGTTATTAAGTGTTGGAACAGGCTGCCCAGGGAAGCAGTTGAGGCACCATCCCTGGAGGTATTTAAAAGACGGGTAGACACAGTGCTTAGAGATATAGTTTAGATTAGTGATGGATTTGTCAGAGTTAGGTTGATGGTTGGACTAGGTGATCTGAAAGGCCCCTTCCAACCTAGGCAATTCTATGATTCTATGAGTTTGTATTTTACTGTAAAAATCTGAATCACCCAACTTAGAGTTGCATAGACAGAAAGGGTTTTGGAACAGGACTATTACACCATTGCTTGAAATAAAATATTAACCTCACAGCTGCAAGGATGTGGGTTTTAATCCTGCATGCGTACTGTATGCATGCTTTGTCTTAGTAATATCTACCAATAAGGCTTTCTGTTGCAATAATTATTGTGATAGTTGCTGTGAGTCAAGTAGATGACTTGCACAACCTTTGTGTGAATATACTGTCAGGTAAAATGTTATCTAGTCAGTGAAATAGAGTCCATTACTTTTAAACAGGAGTTTTATTTGTGGATTTGGGTTAGAATTAATAGGATGTTTTGGCTAATTATTTTTCTGAATTAATGCACCTCTAAAAATTATAGAATCATAGAATGGTTTATGTTGGAAGGGACCTTAAAGATCATCTAGTTCCAACCTCCTGCCCTGGGCAGGGACACCTCCCACTGGACCAGGCTGCTCAAAGCCCCATCCAGTCTGGCCTTGAACACCTCCAGGGATGGGGCATCCACAGCTTCTCTGGGCAACCTGTTCCAGTGTCTCACCACCCTCAGAGTGAAAAATTTCTTCCTGATATCTAATCTAAATCTACCCTCTTCCAGTTTGAAGCCATTACCCCTTGTTCTATCTCTACATGCCCTTGTAAAAAGTCCCTCTCCAGCTTTCTGCTAGGTCCTTTTTAATTGGAAGACTGTTATGAGGTCTCCCTGGAGCCTTCTCTTCAGTTGAAATAGCAAAACACTTCTCGAAAACTTTCTCCTTTATAACTACTCTCCTGTTTTAATCTCAGCAATTCTGTACTGGTTAGTCTGTTGTAACTTCACAAAGAAACATGTAATAGTAGTAGTAAGTGACTTTCCTCTGCAGCAGTGATGGACAAACATGTCTTGATATGCCCAAGGCAATTTTATCCCCTGGCTGCTCCCATGGAAACTGTTAAGATTGTAATAGAACAGAGCAGAACCACGTAAAAGGGATAACATTGAATGAAATGATTTAGAATATGCTTAAGGCTCTACCAGCATTTTGAGAGAGACAGATCTCAAAGGTGTTCTGGAGGGTAGCGGTCAGATTATTTTTTTTGTTGTATTAAAATTTCATTTAAATATCACGTTATTCATATATAATGCAATTTTGTATAGAAAAGGCATGATCTTCTGACAAAACTTCAGCAATGTAGCAAATGATGAATTAAAACATGGTTTCTTCTTGAGTTGATGTTACCCAATGAGAGCTGTGTATTGATGGTACTGGTAACGCAGGAGTTGGAAGTCATCTTTTCAGAGAATAAAACCATCTTCTCTGCTGAAATCAAAACATTCGTTAAAGAGATGTTATGAGAAAAGAACTGTGGAGCTGTTTTTTGGTTTAATTTTTTCCCCCTGCTTTTCTGAACTTTGCTTTAAAGATGGATGATGTGTTTAGTTCACTCTGAAGTGAGAGGAAGCCAAGTTTGATAACTTACTATAAATGGGACACACCACCTCCCACCCCGTGACCACATAAACTGGGATTTTACTTCAGTGACAGTTGTATATTTTTAATAATTCTGAGAATCAGATCTTCACATTTAGACTTCTAAATTTAAAGACACTTTTGTCCCAATTGATTGCTAGATTAAAAAGCAAACCAACCACTTTTCATGGGATTTAGACCATTTGATTTTCACAGTTCTAAATATAGACACAGGCATCTATATTTGAGCAATCACATCTGAAACACCCGGTTCCTTTTCATAGTCATAAGAACTGAGATTGTAAGAAGTTCAGAAGGCTTCATTTTCAGTCAAGAAAAATGTATTTGTAGTACTTCAAAGCATTTCAGAGTATTGAAAACCTCCTGAAAATAAGTTGCTAGTCCTTCTATCTTACTTCATTTCCAGTGTGAGGCGTTATGTTGCTGTTTTGCTAGGTTATTCTGTACTGAATAATTCTTTATCTCAAGCACAGCATTGAAGTTTGCATGTATTTTTAAATGCTTGATCCTCTTTTTTTCCATAGACCATCATTCAACAAAGGTGAGTGTTATAGTCTTGGCATTATATTTGAGTTTCTGTTGATGGTATTAAAGAGTTCGCATTTCTCAGGATCAAAGGTGCTGAGTAGGTAGCATTTCTTCAACCATAGTCCCAGCAGAGTGGTTTCACTTCATGTTAATTCTAATGATATCCAAATAGCTAGCTTTTTATTCCCATAATTTCTTTGCTAATTGCAGTGATGTTGATTTTTATCATTCCGTGTGTATAAAACTTTTTTGTAGTTGCAGTGGAGTCAATAGATACTCTCTCCCATCACCCATAACAGCCTATTTCAAAAACTCTTGTTCCAGACTATTAAAAAAAGCAAAAGTGTGTGTATGTATGAAGGGAAAGAAAACTTGTCCCAAAATCAGTAGGTATCTGTCACCCCTTAATTTTTGGGCTTTGATATTGGCAGTGTCACAAAAGCTAGGAAAAATATCCTTATTAAACACTGACCTCACTCATACTGAAACCTTTACTCCAGCTCATTTTTCCTATGAGCAGGTGAGATACTAGTGCAGGAGAATCTGCAGAGGAACATTCCCGTCAGCCAGGCACGAGATAAGAGAGGGAGTGTGACAGAGGGAATGAAGATCAGAATATCCCACTGTTGCCTCTTCACATCATCAGAAGTCACCTGTGAAACTGAGGTCTTGGGACTTGTGAGTTGTGATGATAAAGAAGGGGGAAGGAGGTGGGGACACCTAAGAAGCAAAAGGAGCAAGTAAAAACTGGGGCAACGCGTGAGGACGTGAGCAACATGGGGATTCTGGGAAAGCAGATGCAGCTGGTAGCAGGAGAGCTTCAGGAGGTGGCTGGGGTCTCAGACCTCAGCCTCACTGGTCAGCCTCTGGGGCAGTAGTTGGCCATAGGCACCACTTCCCTGTTGGCCTAGGAAAGAGTGGGGGGAGAAATAGGCTGCCTGGGAAAAATAGTAAACATCTTGCCAGCTTTGAGATCAAAGGATTTTAAACTTCTGGATGGAGGAGGGGAAAGACTTGGCTTTGCTTACTAGGAGGTTTGATAGATCAGGCTACCTCTTATCAGCAATAGCAGCTTTTTGACTTGTGTACTGGGGAAAGAGCCTTTCCAAAGGAACTGGCTTGACACTGGAGCATTTTCTCTGCATATCCCTAGCAGTTCTGAAAATCCATAGATTATGAAAACCAGCAGGGTTTCAACATGCAACACAAAACATAAATTTAAAATATTTTAAAAGACTGTCATGATTTGTTTTCTTCTACATTCTTTTGCAATGGAGTGACATGGCCTTAAATCTCATTTTAATGTTCTGGAATTCAAGAAGTAGTTGTCAGCATTATTTGTTTCTTTTTACTGTGTGTACACCTTATGTTTTAGAAATACATTGTCTGGAAATATGGGGAATTTGCAAGTATTTTTTATTTTATTGCTTTTTTTTTTAAAAGAAAAGTTGTTAGCAACTGAGAGAAACTTCTGAGCATAAGTGTAGCAGAGCAGGA
The DNA here is from genome assembly GCA_013398915.1 of Dromas ardeola. NCBI lineage: Eukaryota > Metazoa > Chordata > Aves > Charadriiformes > Dromadidae > Dromas > Dromas ardeola. The sequence goes on from VYZM01006132.1 coordinate 288,922, forward strand.
GAGGGAAACTACTTGCTACAGTAAATTAGTAGAAGGTGAAAGACTCTACTTATCTGTTCAAAGGTAGTTAAAGTCAAGCTGGAGCAATATTGTTGCTTGGCCAAGCTCATGTGGTGTGACCTCTAATTATGCAAATAGGCATCTGAATGTAAAATTCAGGTGTTTAAGAAACAGTTTCATTACCATATACATACTCATTTGTGTGCAAAGACAGAATAATTTTATAGAAAGTTGGGTATGCGGTTTGTAAAAACTAGGTGAATATACATCTCTATTCCCATGTCCTATGACTGACTGATATTTCTCTCCTACAAAATGCTTTTCTTCTGCTGGTTTTATACAGGCTTGTTTTTTCAGACCATCTGCATATAAACTTATTTTTTCAGGATTCCTGTTTTGGTGAAAGTAGTACCTAAAACTTTAGCAATAATTTTTTGTAATTTTGTGAAAAAGCAAAGTCCAAAATAAGTAGGTAGTAATTATGTGGGTGAAATTGTGTTAACTCTGACTGTGAAACGTATTCAGTCCTTTCTCTAATCAGCAAAAGGCAGTTTCACACAATTGTTGTGGTGAGAGCAATTTTAAAGCTAGTTATGCTCTCACGACATGGAGTGGTGATCACTGCTAATGGGAAGAGGGCCTAACGGACTGCATATTTCTCTCCTGTGAAACTAAACACAGAAAAAAAATGCATTCCTTTGTCTTTGGAGGAGATTAAGTATCAGGATAATTGTCAGGTAACATATACTGAAGATATTTAATATGAAATGCAGTCAGCTGCAAGGATTCAGTTCTTGATACTGGTAAGACTGTGTATAGAATTTGATGCAAATATTGACATATGTATACTTGCTTATTTACATGTGTTTATTATGTAAATACATATTTTTTTCCTACTAGAAGGTCACTTAAGAAACAACAGGAGTGAGCAATAACTGTGGCAACATATGGGGACATAAGCAGCCTGGGGAATCTAGGAGAGCAGATGTGGTTGGGAGTGGGAGAGATTCAGTTTCTGTAGTGGGGAAGTCTGAGGAATTATACAAGCAAATAAGAGTTGCAGGATTGGGTCCATATCTTAGTTCTGTTTGTACAGTGTAATGTGGTAGAGCTGTTTGAAAGATGGCCAAACAGATGCATGAAAAAGCATTAAGAAAAAATATTTTGACGTATTTTTGAAAAATTTCTATCGCTCCAATTTGGGAGCTGTAAAAATATGGCCGCGGTATTGCAGAACCTAATGATATACAACCGCAAGGATGCAAGAGCAGGCTTTTCATCTTTGCAACTGTTCTGCAAAAATAGATTGTGTTATTCTGTTGTGTACTTAGTAATGACAAGAACAGCCCCCTGTTAGTAAGTTAAACTGCTGTCAGAACACCTGTTAGCAGAAACGGTTCCTCTGCAGTGTGGAAATTCAAGCCCTACGTATAGTCAAGGATTTGCTGATGATTCTGGTGAACCGTGCTTTCCTGCAGCCTGCATGCCCGTAGCTGTCTTTTGTTCTGGAGATGGGAAGCTGGTGTGCCGCTACTTCTTGTGGGTACATTCAGCAGGTCTCACTTTTATACATTGCAACTTGGCCAAGTGTTCTGTGCCACTTAATAAGAGGAGTGAAATAGATTTGCATAGGGCGCTGTGGTGCTGTGCTGTGTGACAGTAACTGTGCTGTGTAACAGTACCTAAAGGGGGCTTACAGGAAGGATGCGGAGGGACTCTTTATCAGGGAGTGTCATGATAGGACGAGGGGTAATGGTTTCAAACTGGAAGAGGGTAGATTTAGATTAGATATCAGGAAGAAATTTTTCACTCTGAGGGTGGTGAGACACTGGAACAGGTTGCCCAGAGAAGTTGTGGATGCCCCATCCCTGGAGGTGTTCAAGGCCAGGCTGGATGGGGCTTTGAGCAACCTGGTCCAGTGGGAGGTGTCCCTGCCCATGGCAGGGGGGTTGGAACTAGATGATCTTTAAGGTCCCTTCCAACGTGAACCATTCTATGATTCTATGATAAAAAAATAATTTTGTCCTAAATTCAGAATTTTTTAGTTATTTAGTTATAGACAATAATGTGCATTTTCCTGAGGAGGTTAGCGAGACAAACATATGACTTACATGCCTGATTTTGAAGGAGAGTGCTTTGTGATTGTATCAGAGGAACAGTTCATTACCATGTAAAAATGGCTCCTTTATTGCTGCTGAGGCCAACATTAACATGTCGAAAACCTTCATGTAGTTGTAAAGTTTCAAAGTTTTCATTGTTCGCTCTTGTCTATGTTATCCCATTGAATTCTGACATGCAGGCATGGTGCGTTGTTTTTGTAGAAAGCTCAGTAATACTTAGGATGGAGAGAACAAGAACACTTTATGTATGTTATCTCCAAGGGACCGTGACAAGGACACATCCAAAGATTTGCTTAATTGTGCTTCTGCCACTACTTGGCAGAAGAAATGCAGAAGAGTGAGTGTAACAGACCTTTGAACAGCTGCCATGGTGTTGCCGTATTGTAGCCCTTCAGCTTCTCAGAGATGTTCTCATGTGTTTTCTGCACCTAGGCTCTTTCTTCAGCTGCATCCTTGTCAGCGAATAATGTAGGGCAAAGATATGTGTGAGGAAAACAGGGGCAAATGACGCTGCTGTAGAGCTGCTGAACAAATTGTGCTGTCATTCACTTGGATGTGTATGAACACATAGGTGCACTGCCTTCCCATTTGCTTTAAGGTATGATGCCCTTATTGCAGAGCTAAAGTTGTTCTGCATATACATCAGACCATTGTGGTTGTAGTACCCCTGCAGAACTATTACCATTCTGACTTTGGGGATGGATGTAGTCCCACTTTCCAGAATGATTGTGTTGGTCTAGGGCATGTATGAAGTCTGTGGCTGAATGGGGAGATGAAAACATAGTTATCTGTATCCCACCTGAGTGATGCACTTTTCTACCTCACCCATTCTAGTATATAAGCTGAATAACTGCAATATTCTTAATAACTATAGTGTATTCATGGTGCTACGGTTTGCTTTCTAAGGATTTTGCAGACAAGAAAGAATAGGTCAATGTAAAAAATAGTAACAAAAATAGGTAATGTGTGCATGACTCACTCTGTCAACTGGCTCAGATGTGGTCAGACCCAACACCTATATTGAAACCTTCCACAACACCCTTACAAGGCCCTTCAGCACTGAGTTTTGTACCATGGGCATGTTGTGACCTACCCAGCACTGCTTATTGTCCTGCAGGACTTCCGTTATTTTATACCAGCAATGTTTAGCAGAAAGCTGTTCCTGAGACAGCCCAAAGGTGTCAGCTAGCAGCCTTCAGCATGCTTCCCAAGAGCCTTTATTTGCTGTCAAACTTGACAACTCAAATAGATCACAGTGGTCAGCACTGGTTCCTAGCTCCTTGGTTCAGCTGAATGCTTGCACAGAGCAGGATGCCGCTTTTTCAACACTTAGGGCTAAGGTGTACTATTATTGCTGCTTGGTCGCCACCATCCCAGCACTTCTTTAAGATGACAGCCTACATTCCTGCTTTATGAAGAGAGCTTCAAGACTTCTTGTCAAAGATCACTAGTTTCTAGTTACATGGCATGAGGGGCCTGGGAGTGAGAATGGACCCATCTTGGAGTTGGTGTGTATGTCTGAAAGCGTGTGGGGTTGGGCTCCTTCTCAGGACACAGGGAGGCAAACCGGTCAGAAGGTACAGTGTGTCATTCAGTGGGGCTTACTTGTCCCCACAACTGGTTGCCTCTGTCTGAACTGAGAGGTTTAGGGAGGAAGATGAGTTCGCCTTGGTTCAGAGCCTCAACAAAGACGACAGGCAAAATCTCTCCATCCAGAGCGGCTGTCAGATAAGGAGAGCTCCAACAGCTGACTTGGAGGAAACTACGTGGAGGACCAAAAGGGAAGCCTCGAAGAAAAAAATGCAGTATTCAGACTCTCCCTGTGCCTCCACCTTCCTGATAATTGTTTTCAGGACTCAAGCTCTTAGACCATCTCTGTGGAGGAAGCTGTCTTTGAAGGTGGTCCCAGGCAGGTGTGCGTATACATTGTCCCTGATGTATGTCTCTGCCGAGTACAACAAAAAGTCACTTTGGTCCTCTCCAAACCTGCTGAACTTAATTGCCTTCCAGCAAATTTTGTCCAGTATCAAATTTAGCTATCGAGTGACAAATATGTCAGACAGTGGTGGAGTGACAGCTGTTTATATACAGTGTGGCAGTTGTTGCTGTCTTTGGCTGGGAGGCACACATAAAGCAGAGCTGGACCCGCTGCTGACGCTGGTCTCTATCACTTGCAATGTCAGATGAGAGTTGAAAGGTGTTGGTGCAGGAGTGGGCCGCATCTGTCCTTGCCAAATTTGGTTTTCTTTTTTCAGTGTGGGGTGATGTTTTTTTCAGGTATTCCTGACAGGACTCTGTCAGGGTACCTCAGAGAGCCTCTGAAGGCCGATACTGGGTGAGTAGTTGATGGATGGACAGAGACCTTAGCTTGAAAGAAGCTGCTGGGAATACTGAATCAAGGTACAATAGATACAGGTAGGAGCAGTACTGGTCCGCTTACTTCCAGGATCAAGGTTTTTTAGGAATTTCTCACTTCTTCTACAGTGGTATACATACTTACATCCATGTGTCATACTCCTTTTCTTTCCTCAAGTCCAGCAAATGTGGTTACTTTCTTTGTGCCTTGAAGATGTTTGAATCATTTCACCAAAGCTTCTCCAGTATAAGAATGCAAAACTGAAGTGTTTAAAGTGAAGCCTGATTGTAAGAGACATTTGTTATTTTCTATGTCTGGTTCTGACTATTATTATTCTAGCCCTGTAGTAAGTTCTTCCCCAAACAAATTAAGTGTATGTAACATTGAATTGAGACAAAGTTAAGTCCATTTCCTTAGTGGTTTGGGACTACGTGCTTTTTTTTTTTTCCACCCCTGGTGTTCTCCATTGGTGTTTTTCCAGAAGATGGAATAGCATGAAAAGTAAAGTGGGAAGAAAATACTCTGAGAGGTGTGCCTTGTCAGGGCAGAATGAGAGGAACTGCCACAGGTGAACATATGTCTTGGTTATCCTCTGACAGCAGCATTTGCTCACTTGGCTGGTTGGACCCCCCTTGAATAGGGTTCTGCCTGTAAACAGCGCACCGTTCGTACTCATACCTATGGTTGTAGTTTGGTAACTGCACCCTCAATAACTGTAACTAATAATTATGCACATACATTTCATAGGAGGAATAGAAACAATGTCATGGCAATGTTACAAAGCCAGTCATTGGTTTGTCTTTTTTTTTTTTTTAAATAAGTAGAACTGTAGAAATTTGATGATAAATTGACAATCGAGAGCTGTAATAGCATGCACCTGTGAACAACAGCTTGATCAAAGAGCCAAGTAACGATGTATTGGAATAATTCAGATAGCTCAATGCCATATGATGTTGAAACAGGAGGAGAAGACAAGCCCACATCTGGAAGTGATACGTGAGGGATTTTGAAAAAAGATTATGTTCAGTCGTAGTGCAGCTGTGGAAGGGAGTGGTGAGATGTCCAGTAGCAGGAGGCAGATGTACAGAAATGCATTGAAGGGATGTGTAGGCTAGGCTAGCTGATCCTTTGTAAGGGAAAGTCAGAGACATATAATGTGTCGCCGTCCAGGCACTATGTGACAAATGTATTTCCTGACTAGGGCAGATACCTGGTAATCTTAACCTGAAACAGCTGCGCCCAAAGTTGTGACATCTTTCTTACGTGGTCTTACAGACAGAATTATGTCACTTACTCTGGTGACTCTTGTCTGTCATTACCTTTTCTAGTTGGGGTCTTGCTAACCTTAAAAGCACACAAAGAAAGGGCTTTGACCAATTACTTCAGATTTTCCCAATGACTTTGGGTTTATAAAGCCCTGTTTCTGAGTGTACTAAGTGGCTCTCTCAGACTATGCCTGTTTCATTCCTAAACTTCAGCAAGAAATTAGGCTCCAACCTACCTGTCTGATCTAATAAAAATTTACAATGTGCGGAGATGTGACTGAACTCAGAGCTGTCTCATCTTTGACTTTAGTGTAACAATGTGAACAAAGTGAGTGGGGTTTGGCCCCATGCTAATTGTGAAGTAATGAAAGCTGGTATCAACGTGAAGGTGACAGATACAGGTAGTAACTCTGGAAGTCACTCATATCACACAGCTGTAAATCCACACAGTTCGGATATGTGTTCAGACTTGTGAACAGCACATTTGTGGAACTACTTTCTGAGTACTCTGAAAACCAGAACATACATATGGAATCTGTAAGTTTTTGTTCCTTGATCTGTATTCCATCTTACTTTCAGCATATTGCTGTGTGCTTAAAATGTGGAATTTAAAATGAAGAAATGGTGACATGCACTTACGTCAATTAACTATGACCTTGTTCTGGCTGAAAGTCACATAGCATAGGTACTGCAGAGCCAAGTGATAGATGAAGGCAACAACCTAATACGTTTAATACTTCAGCACAGAATATTTTGATTGTTAGCTTCTTGGGAGATTGGTTAATTGCTTGTTTATCTTCTGTGTAATTTGTTACTAAATAAGCTTTCAAAAGCATAATTCTGGAATGGAGCCAGTCTGAATCTGATCCATTTTGACAGCATAAAGCCTACTTCAGTTATGCATTAATGCTGAGCCTTGTTTGCTGTGCTTTAATGGAACTGTGTAGAATGGCTTGGATCAAATCCAAATAGGAACAAATTTTACCGAGGGTTGTTGAGTCTTTTTCTGGAGTTTCTAACAGCTTGTAATGGGGAAAGGGATGGGAAACTGGAGCTTGGCCACAGTTTTACCCATACTGACTAATTAACAGCATTAACATAATTACTCTGCATGCATGTAAATGATACTAAAAGGAGCTTTGTGGATCTGCTAGGAGAGTGGGTTTTCTAAGTTAGGCATAGCAAAACTTTATACTCCTTCTGGTTTCAGGACTGTTTGTTGATTAATGCTCCTTCCAGCCAAGCAGTCTGTCCTGGGTCCAAGGAGTTAAAATGGTGATGGTGAGGCTGTGGCTTGACCATAAAGTGCATTAATTGGGCTTTAAGGCTCCTCTTATCAGATCAAAAAAACCCGTGACTGTATGATGTGAAGTGCTGAAAAACTGATAAGCTCACTGTGATGGTTCACATTTGTTAAAAATACTTGGGTAAGCTAACTCTGCACTGAAGGCTTTACAACAGATCTGCTATTATTTTTGCATGCTGCTCTGTCTTTATGATGTATCATACTTTTTTCTGCAGGTGACACAAGAAAGGATGAAACTTCCATGAACCATAACGTGGGGTATAGCAGCTGTATCGGACAGGCAGTTTATGCCTGTGCCAAACCCAGATGAGATTGGTACTTTTGGCTGATCTGGTGTCAGTGACGATGGGACTGCTGTCTGTGTGTCGCTGTACCTGATTTACACGTCACGTGCAAGAAGGGCCAGCAACTAATAGTAGGATTTCAGCTCTAATGCATCTTCATGCTTAGGAGAGTACAGAATTTCTAGGATATAGCCTCAGTCAGTTGACTGTTATGCAAAATGGATGTAGAAATAGGATTTGTAAAAAGCCTTGCCTGTTGCATGGAGGGATGCTTAAGGCAGCCAAAGAGAAGCTGAACTGCGGGCTTCCCCAGCTGATGCAGGCAGAGATGAGAAACAAGACATTCTCACAAGGCAGAAAACTCAACACCAGGCTTCGGTGTCGTGTTCATCCTAGCTTGTTCTTCTTTGCTGCAACATAGTTTTGACTTAACTGCAAAGGCACAGAAAAAATGAAGTTGGAGAGATTCTTACAGAATCACAGAATGGTTACAGTTGGGAGGGACCTTGAAGATCATTTAGTTACAACCCCCCTGCCCTGGGCAGGGACACCTCCCACTAGACCATGTTGCTCAAAGCCCCATTGAGCCTGGTCTTGAACACTTTCAGGGATGGGGCATCCACAACTTTTCTGGGCAACCTGTTCCAGTGCCTCACCACCCCTCACAGAAAAGAATTTCTTCCTAATATCTAATCTAAATCTACCCTCTTTCAGTTTGAAACTATTACCACTCATCCTGTTACTATAGTCCCTGATAAAGAGTCCCTCTCCACCTTTTCTGTAGGTCCCCTTTAGGTACTTAAAGACTGCTATAAGGTCTCCTTGGAGCCTTTTCTTCTCCAGGCTGAACAACCCCAACTCTCTCAGCCTGTCTTCACAGGAGAGGTGCTCCAGCTCTCTGATCATCTTCATGGCACTTTAGTGCTTACTGGCTGGGACTTATGTAATATAGGAAAAAAAAATATTTTAACTCTAACATGCTGGGTATTTAAAAGGCTGATGGTAGTAACATACGGAAATTGATCAAGCGTCTTAAGATACTTTGTGAACTCCATAGTGCTCTTGGTGCGATGGCAGTTTGGTAGCAGTACTCAGGATTTCACAGTAACCTTTCTGACTGATCCAAGTCATGCTGTGGAGTGTGGGGACTGAGATACCCAGGCTCGTTTGGGATGACTTGTATCCATACTGGAGTAGTAGCACTTGCCTGAAATTTCATAGCCCTGCTGAAGCTTTGCTGCTCACAAGAACTGCTACTGCTGAGGCTGAGTTTATGCTGCTTTCAAGATGTGAACCAGTGTTGGGATACTCTGGGACTGCAGTACACCAGCTTGTGCAGTGTTTTTCTGGGTTTGTGAATGCTCTTTGCATGGGGCAAATATGATAACAGATGCCCTTGGCCTGAGCTGGCTAAGAAATTAGGCAAAACTTTGTAGATTGTTGACTTGGATATACACTTTTGCACATTAATATTAATAACTTTTAACTAAAAAACATTTACTTAAAATTTCCTGTAATTTGCTGTATCGTGGCCCTCTTGCTGCTTTTATACTCATGTCCTTACCTTCTTAGCTACCGTGGGACTTTCGTTTGCAAACTGAGATCGACATACATAATTCTAGAAGGTACAAGATGTTGCCTTACGACAGCAACCCCCACCCTAAACAAAGCAGGATGTAGTGACACTGTATTTAATTTTTCAGTATGTTTTTTGAAGTCATGTATTATAGTATATTCTTATTTGAGTACACAGAGTAGAGGCTGCTGTGTAATCAAAGTACAATATGTTTCTTTAACTAGGTCTCAATCATTCCAGACTCCAAAAGCTCAATAATTCTTGCAATTTGCTTTTCTATTTTGTAGCTGATGGCTAGATAAGAGTGCTTTTTCCAGCTAGCGCTGGCACAGTTCCCAAAAAACAGGTAATTACAATGATGCTTTTAAAGTACAATGACTTAAAAGTATACAGCTGAGTATTTTCTATTTTTACTTCAAAGTATACAATTTTCTACATTTTTTTCCATAGACTTTTCTCTGTCTCCGTAATCACTTTAAAAGCTGTATGTTAGAGAGACAAAGTGATAATGTTTGGGTTTTTTTTCAAAAAAACATGGGGGTTTTATATACTTTAGATGGATAACTGAAAAACAAAGAATATATATTCCTTGTCATTTTTCTGAGTGCATACTGTCTCACAAAATGGTGAAATTTGGCAGGTAAGGGAATGGAGAAAGCAACAATAATAATCTTAAAACATCATGACCAACTTTTTTTTTTTTTTTTAAATTGTTTAAAAAAACCCAAACATCCCCAAACTCTTACAGTCTGGTGAATTTTCTAGAGTGTGCAGCTATGTGTGAGGAGTGAAACTGGACAAATTTTATTTCTGTTGGAGCTCTATATCTAACCCCTGTTCTATTTTCTGCCTTCTCACATTTTCTCTGAAGCTGGTAAGCATGAAGATATCTGCAAAAGGCTATAAACAGCTTCACTTTTCAAATGATACCAGTTTCTTCCAGCTTCACACCATGGCAAGTTCCAGTCCATTTGACTCTATTTGCACCAGGTGACTATACAAAATATTGACAGGTATCTTAGAATCATAGAATTGCCTAAGTTGGAAGGGACTTTTCAGATCATCTAGTCCAACCATCAACCTAATACTGACAAAAACCATCACTAAACCATATCTCTAAGCACTATGTCTACCTGTCTTTTAAATACCTCCAGGGATGGTGACTCAACCACTTCCCTGGGCAGCCTGTTCCAATGCTTGATAACCCTTTCAGTGTAAAAATTTTTCTTTATATCTAATCTAAACCTCCCCTGGCACAACATGAGGCCATTTCCTCTTCTCCTATCGCCCGTTACTTGGGAGAAGAGACCAACCCCCACCTCTCTACAACCTCCTTTCAGGTAGTTGCAGAGGGCGGCAAGGTCTCCCCTCAGCCTCCTTTTCCCCAGCTCCCTCAGTCGTTCCTCATAAGACTTACTCTTCAGATCTCTCAGCAGCTTCGTCACCCTTCGCTGGATGTGCTCCAGAACTTCAATGTCTTTCTTCTAGAGAGGGGTGTGTAAGGGATAATAGAGGATGGTCCGAGTGAGACACAATGAAAAATTACTAGTTGAACCAAACCCAGTATATGTGCCGAGAAAATGGAACTCAGCACTGTTGTTGCAAAAACTATGTGCATATCCATGAGAATCTGACCTTCAAAGAAGAAAATAACAAGAAGGGAGTGCAACAATGTGGTCGTGTATCAGAAAGCCGCTGTTAGCAAAGCCGGAGCACGAGCCTGGTGGGGCTCGCTGCATGCGCTGGCCACGCGTGCAGTGACTCTAGCCTGTACTTTTCCACTAAATCCGGTGCGGGATATAAGGAGGCTGTCTCGGGGCGGAGAGAGAGAGAGAGATGAGCTCACTTTGAAGATACAGGGGACTCCCTGAAGGCACTGTGCCTACCTCCCTCTGCCGTACCAAGGTGGCTTCTCGTTATCCTGCTGCTCGGCGGTGCTACTACGATCTATGGGATGGTAAGACTCAAGTAACTTTTGGGACATTTGGGAACTGCTTAGCAAGGCTTCACAATAAAGCTGAGTTAACTTTTTTTCTCTGTGGCAAGGCTTCACACGGAAGTATCCTATTAGTGGGATAAGGAAGGAAATATGGATATGGAAATATGAAACATGAAGTGCTCTTTAGTCAAAGTTTACATGACCTATGTGAAATCACCTGTTCGTCTCATTCGGCGTGTTTCTGGGTTTGTTATCATGGTCCATACAGTGGCCACAGTGCAGAGAAGTGAGTGATCTGTTCATTGCAAGAGATGAATAATTACAGAACAGGGCTATGACACGCTGGTACAGTCATACAGAGTACAGCTTACACCACCACTTATTAATGCTATTTATTACTCTGTTGAGGGTAGTGGCTTGAGATCTGAGTTGGCTATTGCTAGAAAGCACACAAATGTTACAGACACTTTTTTGTTTTGTTGAGTTGACACTGCCTAGTTTAGAACTGCAATTTCTTCACTGTAAAAAGATTATTAAAATAATTTTTTCCTTTATTAGCCAGTGTCTGTAATGCACGGCTGGGATGAAGAAACGGGGAGATGGGCAGAAACATTCCCAGATGTGTCAAGTTGCTTGCAGATATGTCAAAATTGTCTCTTGTCGTGGTTTAACCCCATCCGACAACTAAGCACCACACAGCTGCTCGCTCACTCCTCCCCCCCCTCCCCGAGGATCAGGGAGGGAATCGGAAGAATAAAAGTGAGAAAACTCATGGGTTGGGACAGTTTAATAGGTAAAGCAAAAGCTGTGCACACAAGCAAAGCAAATAAGGGGTGATGTGAGAAGCAGGCTGTGTAAGCACTGCGCAACAATAACAAAAACATCCCTGTATTATCAACACTCTTTCCAGCACAAATCCAAAACTTAGCCTCATAATAGCTAATATGAAGAAAATTAATGCTACCCCAGGCAAAACCAGCACATCTGTTTAGGTGGAGAATCAAGTTACCAGTCTGGTTACCAGTGATCTGTGAAATTGTGTGGTATTTGGTGCCTGTCATAGTTGGACAGGCTCTCAAGCACTTCATTGGACAGACATTATCACTTTCCTGTTTCTTTACAGCATTTTCCAGTTTTCTGTTCCAGTGTCCCAGCCTGTAATCTAGATTTTGGAGTCTTTTTTTTTGTTTGAGAATTTTTTGAATTGCAGGCATAGGGTATCTGTCTAATCTCTAGAATTTCATAAATAGGCCTTAGTAATAAATACCAACCTTTACTGAAAAGATTTGCTTGGCTATTTACATAACGACCCTTGCATAAAATCCCTCCATATGAGTAGCTTTTCCACAATAAGAGTTTGGGTTTAATAGTGTAACAAACAGAGAAATACAGTTTAATGTTTAGATGCTTTGTAAACTACCTGTGTTTTACTTTGGTTGTCAAAATCTAGTTTTTTGTCTAAGTGTTGCTTTTGGTAAGCCTCTGTTACGGTATTTCATTGCACTACAAATTTACTTTGATCTGAGGTGACTGAGAAGTCTAAAGTCTTTTAGAACCTTCTGGTTAATCAAGTTTTCCCCTCTATTAGCATAATGAGATGTGGAACAAAATTGCTGCTGAAATTGAGAGGCAGAAGAATGAGGTTGGTGCATTTTACGATAATAGAGAGGACATTTGATTTAAGTGAATCTACTGGGTCCTGTATACTTAAATATAAAGAAATGACTACAAAGAGATGCCTGAAGAAACCTGTGAGTTGATTTTTCCCAGTGCAGTTGAGAATAAGACCTGTCCTGAAGAACTTCTGCAGGGCAAATGTTGAAATTTTAATTAATTCATACATACTCCAATCTGCGAATATGGTTTTTTTTAACCAAAGCAGGGATATGTTTTACTGGATTGTGTTTCTTCTTGCATAGCGGTAAACATTCTCACTTACACATAGCAAAGCACTGGAACATACCTTTAACTTCAAGCACGTGCCTGGTCTCGTCAGATTAGTTGGTCCTCAAAGAAACTGAAGTGCTTTTCTGGACCAAGACTTGTATGATAAATCTTGTTAATCACTGACAGTGCACAGAAAAAATATTAAAATCACTGTAAAAATGCTGCAAAAACCTCTGTATAGTTGATCTATGACCTTGAAGAGTTTAGCAGCTAAGATAGGAGCAGAGACATGGGGTGCCTCGAAAAGCTCAGGAAAGGAAATACCTAAGTTCATTAGCTAAAATTGATGCTGATAATTCTAATGCAATTAAAGTGAGTTGAATTTTTTCAATAATGCTAAAGCCCCTGGGCATGCTATACTCCCTGCTTGTGTGCATTCCTCAGCTGCTTAGCTCTTGTAGCAGCTGCAGCCATATTAACGTGGCCAACAATTTCATCCTGAGTTAGTTTCTGAGGGGAGACTGCAGAGGTGTAATTCAAAATTCTTCCTGGGGTTCTGGTGCACCTGAATAGGGAACACATTGTGGAAATGTAGCCGGGAACACACACCTTCAAGCTGTGGACAGTTTATAACTGAGAAACTTTCCAAAGTTGTCCGTATCTTTTCCTTGTACTGAGATTGGAAGAGCTGTTTCTTCTGCTTCTAAAATAGGAGTAAACATGGAACTGTTTACTACTTTCAGGTAACTCTGAACCAGAGCTAGAGCTGTATGCTACTTAGAGCTTTAAATTGGATGTAAAAATGTGTTTTCCTGCCCCTGGGTTGCTTAACATTATTCAGGTTTCCTGTTAAAAAAGGAACACAGCAGGGAGCTGAAGAGGCAGTTGGGGAGAGAAGCTCAAGTGCATAAATGGGCTTATGCAAATAGTGTTTTTCAGTAGAACAAAATTGGCTTGGTACTATTTGATAGGAGATCTGCATTGCTTGACTTGCTCAAATGTGAAGAAAAAAAAAAAACAAAACACAAAAAACGAGATGTGGGATGTGAGAAAAATCTAAAACCCTAAACAACTCCGTTATGGTAATCTTCACCAAATTATTTTGATATAAGGCCTCCTCCCACACAGACTTCACTATTTATGTTACAGGAAATACTGCAATCTCAAGTTCTCCTGGGAATTCTTTTTATTCTAAACAAAGTAGATACATTCTGGGCTATCTATTTATCTAATTTCTAAATCTGATTACAATAAAGCTAATTAAAGCTGCTCTCTTTTGGGGTTTTCTGCTTACTTCGTCAAAAAGAAAATATTGAAACAAGAGTTTGGGCATCAAAGCGTCCCCCTTGTACTGTATTTAAATTTCATTAAATTATGTAAAGCCATTTAAAAAGCTGGCAAGGAATGTGCTGAATCATTTTGTGTGTGCACGTTTTTCTGCAGACTCCTAGCAGACTAAGGACTCTTTATATACAATCATTTATTTTGTTGTCTTTATGACCATGGTATATCAAACTAGCATGACATCTGCTAAAAGGCTGCAGTTTAATTTTTGCACATATATATTTTCTTCTTTGGAAAACAAAACCTCACGATTCTCTTTGGTGAAAAGCTCAAACACAGCAAATAAATGAAGTCATATGCTGACCAGTGGTATTTTTCTTTAGAATTACTGCATCTTTTCTGTTCATTTTCTTTGACTTCTTTTAGGACTAAAACTTCCCATGTCTCCTGGTGTGTTAGAGGATTATAATGAAATAATTCCAGTCTGTATTGCAAACATATTTTTCCTTGCCATGAAATTTACTGATCAGAGCAAGAAGGGATAGAGCAAAGGGATTGCTGTTAGATGGAATTTAAAATTATTATGCAGTACATGAGCTAAACACAGATCTTGGGCAAGATTTGTTGTTCATCCAGAGATGGATCTGACACCATGAACTTTTACCAAGTTGAACTTCTGGGGTGTTTGATATGAGTTTAGTTGCTAAGGTTTTAATCTGAGTGGGGTACAAATCCCTTTGAGAGGAAGGTGAATAGAGCACTGAGATTGGAAAGCTTTCTGTCTTCCCCCTCTTTTCTATCTTTTTCTTTCTGTCTTTTCTCTCCTTCCTTTCTATAATGAAGGTCTGGCAATTTCCCTCTGCCCTTTTCTTTTGTGAAGCTGTCCATGGAGTTCAAATTCCCCTTTCCTCTCATTTTTTTTCTGCAGCAGGGGAAAGGAAGAGTCTGTTTTCCCTGTTGAAAGACCCATTTCCTGCTGATTTGCAAATCATTCTGTCTAATTTTAGTGTTAATAAATAGCAAATAACATATGCCATACACTACAAAACTCCCTAGCTGTGGACCTAAAATGTGATAAAATTTAGCTTTTGTCTCTTCAGTAACAATTGTTGAGCTGGTTTTGATTATCTGGGCAAGGTCTTTGTTCTTAAACGGATATTTAGAAAGCTCTATAATTTAAAAAAAAATATAAAATTTTTCATACATGCCAAAGCTATTTTCATGTGAATCAAGCAGAAAATTAGAATTTTTGGAAATGTGTTTTACAAACTTAAAGAGAAGTGATGAACATTACAGCTATTAGACCAACATTAGGAAGCGTGTTCTGAGGATACTCTGAATCAGTCACTGAATCTGACATTTGCTTGTCCTAGAATTATGGTGTTTTTCATAATTTTAAAAAACATTGATGGATCTGAAAAACAATTTTGCCCCAGAGTGCAAAACGCTCGCACGCAATCAGAAAAGAACAGGAACAGTAACTAGAGGGAGAATGTTTCACAGAAGAGATCTGTGGTCTCTTCCTCTTGATCCTTAAGGGTTGAACACCGTCCAAAAACAAGCCTGGGACCTGAAATTCATGATTCTGCTGAACCCTAAAGTTTTTGACACCATATAAGCTTCTTCACCTATTGCCTTTTGTCTTTCCCATGGAGTATGCCTTTTAGGAGTTAAGTAACCATGACATGACCTCTCTATGCTAACATTCCTCTGATCCAGTGTGTCCGACTTGCTTTTCTCCAAGGTGGTTTAACTGTGACTCAAATGAAACTAAGAGGAATTATGCTTAAATTGTATTCAGTTTTGGACTTTGCTGCTTCTGTTTCAGAATTAGAGAGCTTCTGTGCCCAAAAACTTGTCTGCCCTATCCAAATATGCTACCTAACTTAAAAACCAAACAAACAGTGAAGAAACAAATAAAACCCAAACACATAATACCGTTTCTACTTGCAAATCTAGCCTTGCAGAAGCAACAAACATTTAGGTGGATTAATTTGTAATACTTCTTTTACTTTGTGTCTTTGTGGGTTTGGAAGGAAGTGAGTGAATACTTTTGTTCCATTTGTTGAAACGGGTATGTCAGGACACTGGACCAGTGAATGAATTGTGTATTAAATTTAGAAACAGGATTCATTCTCTGTGTTGTCAGTGCTGGGTATCCTTAAGAAGAAAAACATGTCTGGTATTTAATAGTGTTTGGAAAAAATATACCTGAAGTGTTATTAATATGCTGTCATACATGCCAGATTTCAAACGTTCTCCCCTGTTTTGGGGGATATTTAAGATATCAGGCACTCGAAAAGAACTTTGTAATTTAAGTGCTAAATGACTTCGTCAAGAATAGCGTTAGAGGTCTTTTAAAATCTAATCTTCAAATACCAGTTATGAAGGCAACTGAAAGCCGGGTTACTAAATGAAGCTTTACAAATCTTTCAGCTAAATCAGGGATTGAAATGTAAAATCTAAGGAAAGCTTGTTGATCGTCACACATTTGTCACAGATAAAAGGAATTTCCAGCCTGCAAAACAATTAATGATTTGTGTAGATTTTAAATACATAATTTACCTGCAAATACTCTGTTTTTTCACAACCTTCAGAATAATTCCATGCAAATGACTGTTTTGCATATATTATCTGTATAGTAGTTTGCATATGTTATTATGAAAATAAATTCAAAGGGACGTGAACATGAGGATTTAGTGTAAATCATTTTTGAAGAAGTATATATCACCACAGAATGTTACAGGTGGTACAATCCATGGTATGCCTGTGATTCTGATATTTGGGTGAGCATTTTGGATCCCTTCTGATTCCTGGGACAAAACCCGGGCAAGATTATTACTGTGCATTACCTTTTAGAAAAAAAACCTGTATGTTCAAATAAGGAAAGAGCTTTTGGGTTTCTGTGGGCGTTTCGTGTTATTTTTCTATTGTTTTTTGGGGTTTATTTTTGTGGCAATTAAAAGACTTTTTAGTTGTCTGATATAGAGAAGAAAATCAAAATTATGTGACTCTGAGTAAGCTCCTCTGTTGCTTGAGGTTCTAATGTCCTGATGCCAGCTCATTATTCATCAAATCGAGCCAACAATTATCAGTATGTGTGTTGGCATGACTTGTTTGTGCAACTAAGCATGCATATTCTGATGTTCAAAGTTGATATATGCAACAGATTTACATGTCTGATGCACCATTATGTGAATCCATAAGACTGGAGGAATCTCAGAATGCAACTCGTATGTTATAGAAAAGACAGTAAAAAAAAATATTTATTGTTATTTTAAATCAATATTTTATCATAAAGATTAAGTGATAGCTGGGCTGTTTTACTTGCGTTTATATTGTTTTTACCTCTCTTATTTTAGAAACATTATTTTCTAGTGACATTCATGATAAGCTAATAAATTTAGAGCCTATATATAATAAAACTGTAGTTTTCACAAGGGAGTTATTTGAAACCGCTGATGATAACAGGTGGTGGCACTTAACATATGAAAGAGAATGCAGCAGCGCAATGAGAGTGGCAGAAGTTGAATATGCAGTGCTGCGTGGAGGAAAATGGTTCCTTTGGAGAACAGCTCACAAAACAGAATGGCTTAAATGATGGTAATAAACAAAAGACAAATGGGATAAATATTATTCCCTGAAAGCGCTGCTTTGCGATCAGAGCTTTTGTTGCTGACCTTGCATTCAGTCTGTAAACTGTTCTCCTGGGTCTTCCTGTGCCTTGCTTGGAGGTGAATTGCTGTGAACAGAAGAAACGTGTGGAGTATAAGTAGTTCTGTGACTGAGAAAGAAAGAAAAGTACACAGCAAACACTGTTGCAGTCAAATGTCTATTTTCTTCACTGTGGTGGGTATGGAAAAAAAAATAAAACCCAAGTGAACCTGGCTGTATTTTCTGCAGAGACTTACCGTGTAGTTCATAGTTGCATGATCTGTAGTTCTCATGAGCTGCTTTGGACCCAAAGATTCTGAGAGCTGGTCCTTGGATGTCCAGACTTGGTGTATTTGATCTGTAGCAAAGATGCTCTGAGAATTCCTCTCTGGAAAGGAAAATACTTGATCAGGTCTGTGCGAATCAAAAAATACAAAACAAAGGCTAGGTGTCTGACTAGGAGAAAAGGATGGTAATGGTACTGGAATAATAACAGTATTGAATAATAATAAATAAATACATTGAACAGCTTTCCATGACCTTGATGCTCTGTTATTTCAGGGTGTGTCAGCACTGCTTCCTGAGAGCTACCCCTGGCCAGGTCTGCCTGCAAACAGGTATGCACCCCGGCATCTACGCTGAAGGATTTGTGGAAAAGCAAATCCTGCTTGGTTTTCTTCTGGAGAAAAACCCAAGGCATATGATGCAGTTGTTTTTACGTCGGCTGAAATATCTAGCCAGAGACAAGGACTGCATGGGAGGCCGTGGTACCTCATCCCGTAACGTATGTCCCATGGTATGTCTCTCTGTAACGGCAGGCACAGGTGTGGGGGTCAGGGGTGGATTCTACTTTTGGGATCTGAATCTAGGAAGTCTTTTTTTTTTTTCTTTTCTTTTCTTCTCCAGCACTTGAAGATACAGCCTTCTGTATTTATTACCTTGTTATTCTCAAAAGCATAGTTTGTGCTTTATACACAGATGTGGGGTATTGGAAGAGGTAACCCAAGGACGAATTCAGGAAAGGTTTCCACAAAGAGATGGGGATTCTTTCCTTTAAGTACTCCACAGCAAATTCTTTAGGCGCTTTGTTACCCCATACGTTTGCTTACTCTACAGTAGTGCTTATGATTTTAGTAATATTTGTTTCAACACTGGGAAGAACGTTTTAGTAGCTATATCTGCTTGTAAATAGTGGCTCTGGCAGGGTGTGTGCGTGGTGGGGTGGGTAGTGACTGGGGATGGAGAGAGATTCAAACAACCAAAAAGCAATGGTGTGCCAAACACTTTACAAATATGGTACAACTAAGATGATGTCCACTTTCAGAAACAAAGTATTTGATATTAGTGTTTCTTCTATTTACTCATCCCAGCATTTGGATGAGGATGTTATTCAGTGGTTTTGGTTTTAGGAAAATAAAAGCCCCTTCATCTCTGAAATGCTCTGAGTTGTTAGATAGTAACAGGCCCTCCTCTAGGGTAAATGCCACCATTGCAGAGCTTGTATTTTTACCACATAAATTTAATTTGAAATATTTGCTGCCTGCGATTTCTTAACTTTGTACTGCAGACCTCGATTTGGCTTCTTCATTAGAGGGCAGCAGTAGAATCAAAGTAAATACAGGCTTGACAGCTACTGGCCTGTAAGAAATTAGCCTTGACATTGTAACAGCATCAACAATTATAAAAAGCCATGCAATAAATATGTAGTGATATAATGCTATTTAAAAAAATTTTCTTTACTTCTTTTTACAGAGTAGAAGCAGTATGTTAGCACAGTCCTGAATAAACTTATGGTTTGTGGTGACAGCAAGAGAGTCCTTTATGTTACTGTAAAGGTGCCTACAAAACATGTCATGTTTTCTAAGTTAAGCGTCTGTTGGAAAACAGAAAAGAATCATGCAAATAAACTTGCAATTTGCCTGATTGACCTCAGACTTCACTTGATATATTCTATTTGTGTGTTGATGAAAGCACCTATCTAATGCTTGTTCAAAGGGTGACAGGCGACTATTACTAGAGCCTTAGACAGTAAAAATTATAATAAGATTCCTTTAGATTGGATCATTACAGACGCTGTTTTTACTTGATATGCGAATGCTTTGTGTATCCAGTCAGTCAGAAGATTCGAAGAGTCAGGGATCCATTAAACTCACTGGTATATCCTAGTCTGGGACTGCAGTATTGTTTGAGGTGGAAAGAAATCTGGGATTACTGTTACAGATAACGAATAGGGGACAGCTGTAAGGTTTAAAGATGAACACAGTAGAAACATGTTGGCGTGAAGGTTAAAAGGCTGGGAAAGCAGAATGGGCAGATAAGTCGTTATGCTTCTACTAACGTAAACCTCTTGCAGTTAAAATATTAATTTCTGTGCACTTGGAGTGTTATTAGAAGGCATATTTCCACCCATCTGAGCTTTAGACTACCACTTTAGTCAGTACGGGCATCACTGGGAGCACATACTGAGTTGCTCTGTGTGCAGAACTGAGAGTAATTGTTTATTAGTGAGGAAAGGGTATGGGAGGGGGAGACAGGGTTAGGGACAGGGTACAAACAAAGCGGAGGGTAAATTATTGTGTTAAGAGTGGGTCAGTCACTAAAATGCAGCCTAGTCTGTAGTCCTGAGTCTTTCTCAAAAAATGGAACTAAATAAAATTTCTCTTAAATCGGAGTGGGGGTGGGAATCAAACATATTTACCAGTCAAGGAACAGAAGCTCAAACGGAGGAAGAAACTCTAATTGGAATATTTATGGTCCAAACAGAGCAAAGACTATGGAAGAAATCTCAGATGATACCAAGTTTTTCTTAGATATCCAGTTCAGTTTTTGTCTACTCATGAGGCTTTGCAGGTTACGGTTTTTTTACGTTCAAGTTGTCTTGGCCATGCCATCTCACTATGACCCATCATAACTTTTAATATTAAGGTTTTTTACCTCTCTCTGGGAAATCAGCTTAACAAACTTGAGTAAATGAAATGGCTCAGCAGCTGGGTATTTAGGTACTTGCTGTAGGTTAATGCACAGATACTGAGGCACAGGTGGGTGGTTTGGCTGACTTGAACAAGATTAACAGCCAGTGGGTTACACAGAAGGAGAACTCAAGATTTCCAGTTTTACGGGTGTATTGTTTAAATTGGTCATGGGATTACTAAGAATTCATGCGTTTATGATAGATGGTTTTATTTTCCTATCGCTACAGTTATTCACTGAAAAGGACAGTTTTCTACACAGAACTATAAATCTCTGCTTGAAAAGCAGAATTAATATTTTCAACAGCTGACCTTCACTGTGTTTTTCAGGTAGGAAAAGTGCTAATCTGTAAAAACCTTTATAATAATAGGCCTGGATCCTTAAAAGAAAGCATCACTTTAAGTTAAAAACATTGGTCAAGCCTTGGCATCCCAAATGATGCTCTGCCTTTGGTTCCCATGGTTACGGTGAAGGAAGTGCTTGTGTAGCATCCAGCTCAGAGCAAGATGAACCCCAGGAGGAGGCAAAAAGGGAATCACAGTGTTGGAAAGAGCAGGGCTGTAACAAGCACGGTTGCTCTTATGTTTGTAATGCCTGGAGATCTTCCAATAATATAGTGCTGTTTCTTGATGGTACTGAACCAATTAGTAGGTGGTGTGATAATGATAAAGATTAAGATGTCTCTCAGGACAGAGGAGAGTTGATTTAAGAACTGTTGCAAACACCGTGTCATTTGCTATGATTCAGGAGATGTGAAATAGTTTTCACCCATTACTCATTGTATAACTTCACTATTTTACTTAACACACCAGACTGATGCCACTGCAAGTAAAATGAGAATTTAACCGCAAAGCACAGCTAGGGCTTCTTAACTCCCTTTCCTTCCATTTCTTTCCTGGGACAAAATTTATAGAACAAAATGACCAAAGGCAATGAGTTAAACTGCTAAAACTGCAAAATAGATGGATGAATATTAAGTCAAATGGCCAGTGGCCTTTTTTTGTTAACAGCTGAGTACTGGTATGAAAGGGCATCAGAAGAAGAGGTCGAGTTTACCAAGATAGTGATGACTGGACTATCCTGAGAATACACCTGATGTAGCTGAGCTTGATCTGATGGAACATGAGAGGAGCCTTACCTTAGACAAACTCAGACACCTCCCCCCCGACTTCAGTAAGCGAAGAAAAGCTTCCCCCAGCTCAGAAGCAGTGGAAGCATATACCTGAGAGGATAGGCACTTGATAGCTCCGCTCACAGGAAAATCTAGGTTTTCTCTTTGCCTTAACCCATGTTTGAAAAATAACCCTAAAAAATCCACATAGCCCTGGAGGCATGGGCCTGATGCAGGCTTTCTCCCCGGACAGGTCCCTTTGCAGCCTGCTCTTTGCCTGAGCAGCTGCTTCCCAGCCCCACTGCACCTGCGGATCTAACCTTTTTCTTCTTCTGTACCTTAACCACACATTTTCTGCTAGAAAAAAAAGTTTTTCCAGCTCGCACTAGGTTTTGGCAGGCCCTTGCTGGAGCTGCTGCAGCTGGCTTTTTCTTGCTGTCTATTATAACCCTAGCCCTAATATTTATATTAAACCCTCAAAAGGCACCAAAACATTCCCCTGATGCAAAATTTTTCCCAGGCCATGTTTACAAATGTATCTCTTAAAAATTTAAGTATCTTTCACTTTTTTAAAAAGTTTTATTTTTACAATTTAACCTTCTGATTGTAATAGTAAGTCTTAAATGACACAGACTTACTTTTATAGTTGAAGTCACCAGGGTAGTCCTTTAAAACATTCAGCTAACTGTTACCTTGTGAATTCAATTTTTAAAGGCTATTTTTTAATCACTGAATGTTTTTAGAAGCTATAGTGAAAAGCCTAATTTTTTTAATTAAATAGAGAGCAACTCTGGCAAGGAAATAGTGAGATATGATGTGGATAAAAATATATTTAAAGTTAAGTCAGCTGTAACACTGAACATCAGTATTGTGGGGAATGAAAACTGAAGTTTTCATTTTTTCAAATGCAACAGTATTATCTTATGGCTTTTGAATCTGGCACTAAATTTAGCTAGTATCAAAGTACTTTGCCTCCCCCTCCCCTCCTGCCTATGCCAAATATAATAGAATCATCATTTCTGCATCCAAGATAAAAAGACTCCAATTTTACAGTTCTGCATTTCCATTACAAAAATTTCATCTGCCCTGGCCTGTTATTTTAACTTTGCTTCTGAATTTTACCTAGCATATGGTTTGGGTTTTTGATATAATGAAGATTTCTTAGACTATATATGCTGTAATCTTAAATACTTTCTGAAGAGTTGGGAGGAGGAGGGGGTGAGAGAATGGGTTAAATATGGGTTTTTTAAAGGAAGTAGACAAAATCCCACTTGTATGTTAGTGACTTTACTTCACTTTTAGTAAATATTTTTCTTGTAGAATTAATGCATTAACAGAGACCTTCACACATGTGAGAGAGCTTTCATAATCACTATGTGACATGTCAAAATGGTTTTTTTATGAATATGTCTCAAGTACGACGGTGGGAGAGGAAGGAGCTGATTCTAAAATGGAAGTAAAACCAATAATGAACTTTTGGGAATGACACAGACTTCATCCAAATGTAGCTCTAACACATAATAGTTGTAAACTTTTATGCTGAATTTGATCATGTTCCCAGTGGCTCAGGGTAAGGGACGATTTCTGAGTACTCATCACATGACTATACTTCTCATCGTAAGCAGATCTTGACCAGATCCTGAAATTTTAGGAGGCAGAATAATGTGAATCCCACCCTGAGTGGAATTCTCCAGTGAATTCAGTCATGAGATGAATATGCAGTACCTGTCTTCCGAACAGGCATATGATTAGGGTATGTCTAGTATGGAAAGTGGAAGAAGTTCCTATAAAATCGGGGTTTGCCTTCATGTCAGTGCTTACCAGCTCCCAGGAGTTTATGTCTAGGTCCACAAAGGCATTGGGTAGCCGTGCAGAGTCCCTTTAAATCCCTAATGATCGCTGTGCTAGTAAATTATGCAAGTTGATTTCTGCACCCAAAATTATATATGGCAGGAAAATAAAACAGGTTTTCATTCTTACTGACAGTTAAACCTATAGTGCTTTCAAGTTTTAGCTGTTTTCATTGTTTTCATATTATGATTACAATCTCATATTTCTAGACCTAAATACATGACAAAAATCTAAGTCCAGAAAAGCAAGTGAAAATGCGATTTCTGAGAGATGTGATGATGTGTTTTGTCTCATATAGTTCTCTGAGTGTTGGTTTGTTATTGTCTTTGTATGTTGGCATTCTAATATGTTTCAAACAAATGAGCATTCACACTTAAACTCATAAGATTTAAAAAAAAAAGAATTATCAAGGACTGTGGTACTAGTGACTGGAGGATTGTGTGAAACTCTCCTTATCCCAAAGTACTGATGAAGTGAGATTGACAGCTTCTTTCCCACTTAGAATTTATATGGACTGCTTTAGTTCTGTATTCATTGGCAAAATAGCATGTTAAAAATGGCAGTTTATTCTTTGTATCCATTTTTATATTTTTGAGGTGACTTTCTTTTCCTTACACAGTCAGGTGATAGAAGCCATAATTGAAGAGATCTCTAATAGCAAGGAGAATGGTATGGCAGAAGATCAGATGGAGCTCTTTTTGGCAACCTGACCACACCAGGACAGAAAAACCCCTGCTCTTTACAGCTGGCTCTTTACGTCTAGCCTGACCTCAGTACTTCAGGTTCGTTTTCATTTGAGTGGAATGTGAGCAGAAGTCAGGTTCCTCTCAGTTGAGAATGGTAGTCACAGGAAATGGGCATGAAATGCAATGAAAACTTGCCTCAAACTCTAGAAGTCATACAGGACTGGTATCTAGCTGGTAGGTAGATATAGGCAGGATATCTATATTACCCATTGTTGCAGGCAAAAGTAGTTCAGCTTAGAATTTTACTTAATTCTGCTAATTATTGCTAATTAACACAAACTTTTCATCACTGATTCAGGTTATAAGAGACAGAAAATAAATGATCAAACACCTTGGGAAAGAACCCCCCCCGACACACTCCTCAGCTCAGTTTCATTCCAACATCTCTTCTCCCCCATTGCGGTCTCACCTCCCCTTTTGCTGGGTGCCTCCTGGTGAGGCGGTGCAGGAGGCTGGGGACCGTGTGTAACCCTTTCTCTCTATTATTCTTCTGCCCTTCTTACTGGTTTTCCTCTGCCCTGGCATGTGTCACCCATGGCTGCAGTCCGTCAGTCCTTGTGTCCCTGCCCCATTGTGGGTTGCCCGTGGCCACGGTCCCTCAGAGGTGGGGAAGAAATTTCTTATTTGATACCTAATATCTGACAGCATTGTTCAATATCCTGCACTCTCTTATTCTCGAATGATGTTTTATTTAAAAAAAAAAAAAAAAAAAACAAAAAAAAAAAAAAAAACCACGAAAAACAAACCAAAAAAAAAAAACCAAACGGAGCTCCCCTGCACTGCTGAGACAATGATTTAAGCTGAGTTTGCTGCAGCATTTGGTCTGATTTTGGTAGCCAATACCTCTGCAAAAATTTCTTATTCTGGATGCTTATCTCTCTGTCTAGCTATACGATGGACATAGATGTAATATTCCCCAGAGAGGCAACATTTGCACTGAAGGTGTGCAGGTGAATTGCTAATTCTTCCGTTCTGTCTCCAGCAGAAGTTCAGTTGTTGAAAAGCTGGTTATTCAGGTGCAGGCAGCAATGGATGAAATCGCTACCTGTTGCTGAGAGACTGGATGGTGAAATCAACACCCTTTTCCAGCAAGGCCAATGGCAAACATCAAACTCTAGAGACACCTTAGCATTTAAATATAATTTTTAATTATATGCCTATGATTAATATTTCTTATCATTCCCTAAAGTGATGTTGATCATAAGGAAGTCTAGCAGCTAATTATACTTGTATTATAAATATATGAATGTAACTCTCTAAATATAAGATGAGAACAGGTGATAATGACAGGAACCTTTATTGGTTTTGATGCAAAGCTCATTAGCATTACGAAAAGACTTTCCACTGACTGATGGGAACTTGTTTAATGTTTATTGGGTGCTAAAGTATTTTGAAGTCTAGAGAAGGAATAGCATTTTATTTTAGTTTATTGCAAAAAAGATAAATCTTTTGTATGCATGTTTTTAACAAGTTGTCTCTAAGGCTACTGGGAGGAAATAATACAAAACCCTGAGCACAGTGCCAGGTTATAGTCTCATGGTGAGCTGCTTTTCATCTGTAAAATCTTCCTCTTTTCCCAGAGTCTTGTTCCCTTATTGTGGTTTGTTATATTTTCAGTTGTGCAGATGCAGCTATGTGTGAACTCCACTGGTAAACAGGATCACTGATACGATCCTGGGCTAAAGAAAACATCACACTTCTCCCTAGAGCAAACCTGTGTGCTACACAGAATCATAGAATAGTTTGTGTTGGAAGGGACCTTTAAAGGTCATCTAGTCCAACCTCCCCTGCAATGAGCGGGGACATCTTCAACTAGATCAGGTTTCTTAGAGCACCATCAAACATGAGCTTGAATGGTTCCAGGGATGAGGCGTCTACCACACCTCTGGGCAACCTGGCCCAGTGTTTCATCACCCTCATTGTAAAAAATTCCTTCCTTCTATCTAGTCTAAGTCTTCCCTCTTTTAGTTTAAAACCATTACCCCTTGTCCTATCACAACAGGACAAAAAATAAAAAATTGTCCCAATCTTTCCTGTAGGCTCCCGTTAAGTACTGAAAGGCCACAAAAAGGTCTTCCTGAAGCCTTCTCTTCTCCAGGCTGAACAACCCCAACTCTCTCAGCCTGTCCTCAGAGGAGAGGTGCTCCAGCCCTCTGATCATATTTGTGGCCCTCCTCTGGACCTGCTCCAACAGCTCCTTGTTTTTCCTGTGCTGAAGGCTCTAGAGCTGGATGCAGTGCTCCATGTGGGGTCTCACGAGAGCAGAGTAGAGGGGGAGAATCACCTCCCTCAACCTCTTGACCATGTTTCTTTTGATGCAGCCCAAGGTACGGTTGTCCTGAGTTGGTTCCATACTCTGGAGGTATCTAATTGATGTTCCATAATGAAGAGTTTTATTTAATTTCTTGCAGCTTAAGTGAAAACCTGGGCCTATGGGTAGGGTAAGAATTTTATCGATGACTTCATCTAAGATGCATATCTTTACAATAGTAGAATAGTTTAATACTTGGCTGAATATCACTGTGTGGAAATTTTTAAAAGGAAGTACTTTCATGCTTCAAAATATTAAAGCTAACCCCACCCACTTAGTGCTGGAAATTCAAATACTGTGTCTTTGTGGTGGTGGAGGCATTAATGGGAAAGATGATTTAGAAATATTCATTGTATCATCACACTTCAATATGGATGTTGAAAAGTATGTCTTCCTGAGCCTTCTCTTTGATAGAGATCCGTGGGGGGGTGGGCTTCCGTTCTATGGATACAGATATAGATATATCAAGGAAACAAGTTACATTGAAAAATTCCCAGACTCTTTCCTCCAAAATGAAGTTACCCTGCTAGGCTCAGTCTTTGGAGCAGGGAGAATAGTGTTAGTATCACAAAACTTCTGAACACCTTTTTGGTAGCAAAAAGAAGGAAGGTTACCAATGATTTCTTCTGCTCAGGTGGGAATGAAAAAAGTAAA
Organism: Dromas ardeola; assembly: GCA_013398915.1. Classification (NCBI taxonomy): domain Eukaryota; kingdom Metazoa; phylum Chordata; class Aves; order Charadriiformes; family Dromadidae; genus Dromas; species Dromas ardeola. Next base: position 316,236 of record VYZM01006132.1, read on the forward strand.
TCCCATGTGAAAAAGAGCCCACACAACAGCAGTTGCCTACTATCCAATATAGGATATTTTGCTGTACTTGAGGTACAAAAAGCATGTGTAAAAAATGAAATGCAGAAACATTATAATGCATTGTATCTTGATTAACACACACAAGAGTATGTTAATGTGAGTGCAACAGTGCAATGCATTGTGCTACAGAGCACCTACCAAAAAACCCCAACCTTTGTGAGGCAGGATTTCTGTGTCTTCTCTAGAAAAGCCCAGTTATGATAGAATATACAAATGCTTATTCTGTGGAAAAAACTATCAAAGCTTCAGTGTAATCTGTATGTACCTAAGACAGGCTTTATGTTAGCTAACTTAGAGACTGCCATCAATCTATATCCAGCAACGAGGACCTCAGCACCGTTTGTGAAACTTGTTTGGGAACTAGGAAAAAACAGCAGACTCAGCCCGTGCTGAAGTTACTCCATGCTGCTCTGCCTGAGCTCCTCCAAACCTGGCGTCTTCTTGTGCACTGTGCTCTGGAGATAAGATTAGGCATTTTTTAGTACTAGTCCTTCCCTATCAGGGAAACCTTCCGTAGTTTCTGAATTGTATTTCAGTTTCCAGAAATTGCATTGGAGCATCTGGTTCAGCTGTTTGACTGCCGAAGCTGGCTGTCATTTTGGCTATGTTGGCATAAATACAGGTGATTTTCAGTAAGCTGTTCACAAGCTGGTGAGTGGGAAAAGTACGGGCACTGTTCACCAGCTTCAGAGATTCATTCTAGCTGGGGATCAAAATGTAATTTGGAAAAACAAACAAAAAAAATAACTGTAGTCAATTTAGAAAACTCATGAACATGTCTCTCTGGAAATGTCCAGTATCTCTTGTTTTTGTTTGTGGCATTTTCAGCCCTTTGATTAAATTCCAGGAAGAGTCTTGTGACACCAGTTGGTTATATTTTACTATATCTCTGCTGAGGGGAAAATAGTATTAGTCCTTCGACCTGGTTTTGGTTTATCTGTTTTGTTTGCTTTATACGCCACTTGATCCAAGTACTTTTAAAAGTATAAATAAACCTGAGCTAGGGAAAAAAGTGTACATAAGGGAAGTCTGACATTTTGAAGTGTCAGTCTTAAGAGTAAACAAACTAAGATTCGCCATTTTAGGATGTTGAATGAAAATTTGATATTGATTTTATGGCTCCGATGCTTGGTCTTGCAAGTTTAAGAATGAAAAGGACCAAAAAGATATGATCTTATGATACATTCAAATATCCTATCCAAAAAGATAGGATGTTATGATACATTATTACATAAAGAACTGGCAGAAATGTCTTGCACCTCGACACCTTAATGATATGAGGAAAAGAAAATGGCACTCCCTTCCTAGCATAGCCTGAACACCAACCCATGCATCTGTAAGATGGGTTTTGACAATACCAAACAGGATTCTGTATCTACACTTGTACTTTTAATTTATTCCCTAGGAAGGTGGCCAGGCACTGGAGTACATCACTCTGAAATGGTACCTGGGAATGAACAGGGTTAATAATGTGTCAGTGTGCACTCCCAACAATTTAGGTCAGAGGCTAAAAGATTTTTACCAGCATAAATGCAGGCTGATCCTTTTAATTTAGTAGGCCAGATATATCTTGGAAGTTCAGTTAGGATTCTGCCTGCAATCCCTTAGGAAACAGCTGCAGCGGTTTAAGACTTCATTGTCCCCACCAATGGATGGTTACCGTCTTCCTGCTTGAAGTTATTGCTATCACTGCAAAGTCAACAAAACAAAACATACTGGTACCTCAGCTGCTTCTGGATAAAGACCAGTACTGAGTCAATGCTGCTGGTAAATGTAGTCTTAAGCAAGGTGCTAACTTTATATTGAAAGAGGTGTGCTCCTTTCACTCCGTAATTCGTGCTGCAAGACCTGTAAGTGGCAGAAAGGTGGGGAAGATGGTCATAGACAGAGGTGTGAGATTACAGCTGTCAGAGGCATCGGTAGGAGCACTGCAAGGTTATACAGGTCTTCCTCTTCCAGATTTATCTCCAGGTGCGGCTACAGAACCATTTCTCCATCTCCACAACAGTGAGTACTTGGTACCAGTGAATTCCAATTGCTGTGGGACAGCAGCAGATATTTTAGGGACTGGAAGTTTGGAGGGTTACAAAAGCATGTCAAATTTGATGGCTTTAATTAATAGAAAGCAGGGGTTACCTACACTGAGATTCTGATTGCTCTGTTCTCACTAAAGCAGAGCCCAGCTACTTTTGCTGGGGCTGCTGTGCATCACAAATCATCACCATTTATGACAGCATGTGGTGGAAGACCCAAATCTTCAGGTTATGTTAGGGCTGTGAGACTATTGACTGCTGGAGAGGCTTTTGTGTACTTTTTGGTTTGCTCTGAAAGTCCATCGACGTAAAACTCACTGAAGCTTATTAATTTGTCAGAACACGAGGCTGAGTGTTAACCTCTTGGCTTTATAAAACATAGACTTCTTTTCTCAAAATAGATGGCTGTGCATGTCCACATGTGACAGCCTGGGCCTCGGGTGGGGGCTGTTTCTGGGATTGTATGCGAACAGGAATATTTCAAAATGTATATACTTCTGAGTGCCACAGGAAGGACATGATGCTCTCTGTCTGTTGAATGCCTGCCTACATATTAGCAACAAAGTAGTACCTTGATTCATCAAAACATTGCTTTTTCTGAGCTGTTAAATTAATAGCAATGGTAAATTAATAAGTTCATCTTGACTTCCCACAGCCACTCTGCATTCCCATGAATGATTGCATCTGCAGTGGTTGTCTTCGCTCTGGATTTCACGTTTTAACCTTCTTTACATCTAGTGCTCTTTATTATTTATTTTAGAGATTAGCTTGGAAAATATAAGTGTTGTACCAAGTCAAAACAATTTCGGTAAGGGTGAAGATTATTGCCTTTTTCATTAAATTACTATTAATCATTCCTAGTTTTAATTAGTTCAGGGTGTGAGAAATGCAAGGAGGAGGAAGATAGAGCTAGTTACTATGAAGTGTTTAGACTATCAATAGCTTTTAACGGAATGCACCTTGCAAAACATCTGTGCTCACTGAGGTCAATACAAAGTCATTAATTAACATCAGATGATGACAAAGTATTTCACTTGTTTTGACTCTAAGGAAGAACTCTTCAGATTTTGAAAGAAAACTAGAACATTTGGCTGTATTTTAAATGTAATTAGCGTAAGAGTTTCAGTTTTTTATTTTTATATGTGTTGTTCTCACTGTTGAACAGAAATCTGATTAAACTACATTTTTTTTTTTTAACACTTAGCTGATCTTTTCTGTTATAGTTTGTGGATAAATACTTTTAAGCAACCTTTACGATTGTTTTTTCTCTTCTTGTTCATAGAATACAAGAGACTGTTGGGTTTTAGGTCTGTTTTGCATTTAGCAAGTGGTGGACTTTTCTAATGCATACAATCAAAACTATTTTCCTTACAGAAATGTGACCTTACAACAGCAGAAGAATGCATAATTGTAGAGTAGGATGGGAAGAATCCCAATGTAGAACATCTTTTCAGTCATCAGGAGATAGTTTAAGCAAAGGTAGGAAAGGAATAAGATTTTTTGTATCTGTGGAAATATCTTAGAATATGCAGATATAGTCTACTTTGGAAAACACGTATTATTATGTCCTTTCTTGAATGACTCTGGGCCGGATATTAAAGTACATAATTGGTTTTAAAGCTGATCATTGTTAGTGAGTAAATCCTTTGACAAGTTTATGCTACAATTAAGGCTGAAATTATTTTCCTGATATAGAATAAAGATTCCATTTGAAATAGCATGTAAAATAATTTAGGAACAATGATTTTTCACCTCCAAATTGCATAAACCAAAGGTGCATCCTGTCTCTTTTATGGAGTGGAGGGAGGGGAAATCATGTTTCTTGAGGTAAAAAATAAAATCATGACTATTCTTACAAGGATTTGGTATTTTGCAGTAGTGCTAATGAACAAGTAAATATTTTGCAATAACTTTTTTTTAACTTTCATATTTACATGAATGTTGAAAATTTGTTTTATATAAATAATAAAAAAAATCTGTTGTATGCTTCCTGTTTCTTTTGTGTTCTTCCCTTTCTTCCCATTTGAAAACAGGTCATAGAATTAAAGAAACAAGAAAAATAAGATCTGATGGGCCTTTCAGAGATCACCTAGGTAATCTCCTTTCATGGTGGAACAAGCACATATAAATAAATAAAAATTTTGATAGGTGCTTGTTTATTGTATCCTTAAAGGTCTCCAGTGATGGAAGACATCTCCTCAGGGGATATGTTTTGGTGTTTCACCTTCTTCACCACTAGAAAGTTTTCCTAAATGTTTAATTTAGTTATTTCTTGCTGCAATTTCACCCCATTACTTCTACTTAATTGTTTTCCTCTTTGTAACATCCATTTGTTCATTTGAGGAGAGCTTTCATATTTCTCCTCAGCCTTCCTAGTAGCCTTTTCTCAGAATAGGCTTCTGAGATCTCTGATCATTCTCTGGATTGTTTGCAGTTGATTGTGCTCTTCCTGAACTGTGGAACCCCAAGCTGGGTGAGATCTTATGATTGAAGACTTAACTGTGCAGACTGAAGAAGATGCATTACTTGTCTGTTATGTCCCTGTTTGTGCATTCTGCATGGTGTTCTGCAGGTTTTTTAAAGCACTGGATTAAATGTTTTCAGGTCATGAGTCACTATGGACTAAATTTTAAGGTTGGTTTTACCATTCTCTGTTTGTGCGAGTTGGATTATTCCCATAAACATGCACCTTTAATGATTTTTCTTTTCCTGTTTTTTTTTTTTTTAGATCATTTTTCTAATTTCTTTGGAGTTATAATCTTTCCCTCACTGTATTGGCAGTCAGTTCCAGCTTCATATCTTCCTCCAATCTCATAAGCCTATTACCTTTACCATAGTCTGCTGACAGTAGTGAAGAGTACCAGATCCTGGAGAGACCACTGTAACCTAATTCATCCTTCATCACAGTTTTACTGTGAACCACTGATACTCTGTAAGTTGTTTTTTTTTTTTTTCTTTATTTTGCACCCATATAACAGCAATTTCAGCTAGACTTATTTGCTCTAGCTAGCTTGGAAAATGTCATATGAAACAGTGCCAGAGGTTAAGCTGTATAACAACTACAGCATCTCCTCTGTTCGTAAGGCCTTTACCCTGCCATAAAGGCATTTGGATGGGTTTAACAAGCTTTGTTCTTGACAAAGCCATGTTAGTTGATGCTCCGGTCTTTTCAAATTTTAGAAAATGGTTTTGCATTTTTTCTCATGTGTTCTTATCAAGGTCAGACTAGGAATTGTCCTAGGAAAAATGGTACCTTCTTCCTCTAAAAGTACAAAGAAATTAAAAACCAAAACGAAACAACCCTCCCACCTCCTAATAACTTCTAATCAAGATTTAAAAAGAGAGAATCGACACTTAAAAAGAGACAAACAGAACCTCAAATTCAGTCTCATGCATTGGAACCTAAACCATATCCAAATATATATTATTTTTCTAGATATGTTTAAAATTTATGATTAGAAGATGTGGATTTAAAAAAAAATGTTTTTGATTGGTAACCTAATAATCCTCAGGTAGATTAAAAGTTATCATGATCATCCATAGCTGTTTCAGAAGGCACATGTTTACCTCCCAAGAAAACTCCCATGAATATTTGCTTAAACATTTTTCTAAATAGAGGTGCCCTTATAAATCACGATGGCACTCTCTGGAGATGTAGCTACAGTAGCTGGACGTTCACTGATCAGTTTCTAAGCAAATATTGGGAGAATTTAGTGACATTTCTTTTAAAAAAGGAAAGCCAAAGTAAACCAAATGAAACCAAAACTGGTGTTAGCTGTTGGGTCCTACTGTGCAGAACTCATGGACACTGTCATTTAGCTCTCTTAATAGCTTTACAAATGTTCGCACGTCCTTCTCATCTTCTGGTTTTCATGATTTGAAGAGTTGTCAGAAGGCAGAACATAGCTGGACTTTGCCATGGCCTTACGTATCTGTAAGAAAAAAAAGTTTGTATCCTCCGATCACATGGCACTTCAAACAAGTGCCCTTCTGAAAAGGGATCTGGAGGTCATCTGCTGAGTTTAAGTTAGAATGAACACAGGGAGAAAAAGCTGGAGCTTTTCAGTGGCTTCATGTGTATAGTCTCTGTGGAAATGAGAGGCTTTAAGTACATTAGGAAACTGGAGGAGAAGAATCACAGCTGCATGTTTCCTGCCTTTTGAGTATTACATTATGTAATATGTTTTCTGTCTTCCCACTTTAAAATCCTTCCTACGAAGGCTTTCAATTTAAGCATATTGGTGTTTTTTTTGTCTTCCAGCTTTTACATCAGACTTGGTGATTTATTTTTTTTTCAGGTATTTACTCTCTTGTTATCTTCTTTCACTGTGTTTTTCTGATTTTTATTTTCTATCTGCAGAACAGAGTGGCTCATTTAGAGCTATATTTAACGATACTTTTCACCAGCTCTGTCGTCATTCCTGGAAATAAGGTAGCATTTATATAATCAAGTCATGCTCTAGCCACTGCTTTCCGGTACTTGCAAGGTAAAATGAAAATTCTATTTGTGATTCATCGAGGTAATTATAGCATTTGCCAGAGTACGTGTGGGCAGGTAAGTACACACACAAGTTAGATAATTGGGTCAATAGCGAACAATTTATGCTTAACAGGACTTGACTTAATAAAGGTAGGTTTAGTACAAAAGGAGATGCCATTTGATAGAGAAGTTTCCACAGAACTTGGAGATTCAAAAGCATCTTCTTCATAAAAAAAAAACAAAAACAAAAACAAAACCAAA
>VYZM01006132.1:323095-375316 GCA_013398915.1 Dromas ardeola
AAAAAAAAAAAACAAACAAAAAAAAAACCCAAACAAAAACAAACCAAAAAACCCCCAAACCAGTATGTACGCCCTGTATCTTGGACCTATACATCTAAATGCCATTTTTTATGATCAAGTCAGATATTTGAACATCTGTTTAACTAGTAAGTGCTGATAATAGTTTGGGATTCTACTTTGGATATGCAAAATTGCATCTTTTGATTTGTAAGCTTTTGGATATTTCACTGTGAATAGCACATATTTTGTCATTCCACTTTTTCCTTTGGTGTAAACCTCCTATCAAGGTGAAGAATAAGAAAGAAAAAGTGGAAATACATATATATTGTTTTAACTTTTTTTTTTTTTTTTCCTCCACCCCCAAAAAAGAAAGGCCTTCTGCTTCTCTGCTTGACAACTGTAATAACAAGCCTGGTATGTTGGGGAACTGGCACAGACTGACAAGACAGAGTAGTCATGGTTCTCTTGCTGCCTTCTGCAGTGTCCTGCCTTAGGCAGCTACTGACTTCGTCTGTGTCTAGAGCTGTCCTTGACAGCATTCAAACACTCAGAGCAAGGCTGCATAAAAGATGTCTACGCATTTCCACAACAACTTGCAGGGTTTCTCTAAGCTTTGGTCTGCAGTGCTTTTTTTTTTTGCTTCCCCCCCCATTCCAAGCTTTCAGACTTTTTACCCAAATCAGAGCTTGAGAGAGAGAAAAAGGGAGCCTTGATAGCTAGAGTCACAGTGAGCAGTGGGAAACCTCTGCTCAGATCTCTCCTCTGTGTAACTCAAAGCACAATTTTTTTCTCAGGCTGCTCTGATGCAAAGCCGAGTCTCTAATACCACAAGGTGGTTCTCTGGACTGTCATGAAAAATAAAAAACTACTCCACTGCTTCGCAGCTCAAGGTAATGATCACATCCTCAGAATTAAAATGTTTTAGCTTGTGTAAACATGATCTTTCATTATCTGCTGATCATATGCAATCCTTGCATGATGGTTCAAGGCAAGTCATTATCATCTGGAATTAAAAACCAGATTTACTTGCTATTCTCCGTGCTATACTACTAGTGGTACTTGTCATGGCTCAATGTCCAGATCGAGACTGGTGACAAGTGGTGTCCCTCAGGGGTCCATACTGGGACCAGTACTGTTTAATATCTTCATCAGTGATACAGTGGGATCGAGTGATTCCTCAGCAAATTTGCAGACAACACCAAGCTGAGTGGTGCTCAGGTTGACGCGCCTGATGGACAGGATGCCATCCAGAGAGACCTGGAAAGGCTTGAGAGGTGGGCCCATGCCAACCTCATGAAGTTCAACAAGGTCAAGTGCAGGGTCCTGAACATGGGTTGGGGCAACCTCTGGTATCAATACAGGCTGGGGGATGAAGGGATTGAGAGCAGCCCTGCTGAGAAGGATTTGGGGGTACTGGTGGATGAAAAGCTGGACATGAGCTGACAAAGTGCACTTGCAGCCCAGAAGGCCAACTATATCCTGGGCTGCATCTAAAGAAGCATGGCCAGCAGCTCATGAGGGAGGTTTGTTTTCATCCAAATTCACCTTTTCTAATTTCTAGGTGTGCTCATCCCTTTCGGCTTTTGCACTAATTTTAATTTTTTGTCATCTAGGTTAAATGGCATAGAAATGATTTTTACTTGAAAAGAAATATAAAATGAAAAGAAATGCAAAACTGTTGTAACACTTTTGATTACAATTCCCCTTCTCCCTCCCATAGCCTGATAAGAAGTGGAGATAGCTGTAGAATCATAGAATTATAGAATAGTTTGGGTTGGAAGGGACCTTTAAAAGCCATCTAGTCCAACCTCCCCTGCACTGAGCAGGGACATTTTCAACTAGATCAGGTTTCTCAGAGCCTGGTACTTTAAGCTAAGTTTCAGTGAGGGACTTAATAGAAGTACAGAGACCACAGATGACTAGAAATTCAGTGAAATAAAGCTATCAAATAGTTTGTAGGCTTAAGACTTCTGGTTGCAGTGCTTATTATTACCAATTTTCTATAGAATGTAAAATTACTTTACTATAAAATATAAAATTATAAAAGTTAGGTGGCTTAAACAGGATTCCACTGTACTGTCATTTTTCAAATGAATAAAAATGATGTACCAAAATTGTTGTCAAGGTGCTGCATGGGCTGAGGGCACCCTAGGGACTGGGAGGAGCGGGGACTGCCCAGGGGCCATCAGGGCAGTGTACTGGAAATGGGGTTTTCGGTAACACAGGAGCACCATAATCCCAAGTCATAGATCAGGACTCTCTTTGTGTATCTCAGTATCTCAGACGTGATACTGGTGGGCGTAACACCCGTTACTGGGCACACCACTTCCAGCTGCAGTTGAGTTTATTTGTAGGCATCTGAAAGAAGGAAGGTTTTGGGAGAAGGATAACCAATTTGCTTTGCAGATGTTCGATGGGGTTCCTCTCAGGCATGAGTCATGGGGCAAGCACAAAGGTCATACAACCTCATTACTCATTTTTCAGGTGTAAGTGGCCATTGCAAGGGCCTGTGAGCTGGATGCAGCGTTCATACACATAAAACCGCTGCTTCTTTCCCCAAAGAGTTCATAGCCTGAATAAAGTGTAGACAAAAGAGATTTATGGAGAGATTCAATTTGATGGTTTTAAAATTACGCAAAAAAGTCTGCAGTGAACTTAGTTGAACTGTGTGTCCTGAATTCCAGCCCAGCGACTTAAATACTAAATCAAGTTTTCTAACTTCTAAAGTTACACGCACACACACACACAGTATTTCTCCTAAATTAAACTTTTTAAATTAAGGAACTGGCAACATAGAGGGTATTTATGTTTTGACTATACATAACAAAGTAATAATTCTATTGTGAGTTTCTAATGGTGTCAATATGATTTTTTTAAGCCTATCTTGAGATTTTATTTTGCATATATATTAACCTCCATCCAGGCAGCCTCACTGAACTGTTTCCTGCTTGGATGTGTAACCATACCTTGCCTCCACACCACTCACTCTTTTTTGATGGCAGAGATGGGAAAAGGATAGAGGGAGAAAATGCAGCTATACAGCTATACCAACATACATTAATTAAAAGTGTGTGTATGTGTGCATTTGAGGACAACCTCTCAACCTGTAAAATCTTCATTATCTGCCTGATTTGGGGCACAGAGAACTAGCTATGCAACAGAACTCCAAGGTCACTTGTTTACACGCTTTTTGAGTCACGTGTGTGATAAACCAATTTGCAGTTTTGATGGGCACATCCATTTGTAAATGCAGGAAGAGGCATACAATTCAAAAGAGGTTCTCCCTTTTAGTCCATTCTTTTTTTGCTGTGTGTCAGCAGAGGAATTTGATTTTGGTCTTCCAATCATGCCTTCTTTGATAGTCTAAAATGTCAAATGACATATGAACAGCTACCTGATATTTTTATTGTGTACTTTTAATGATCATTAACGTAACACAAAACTGAAAAGTGCTATGATGTAAACCATTTTTTATATCAACAGGCTTTCGCATATCTCATAATACTATATATAAATGTTCCGTGATGAACCAATTTCATTTTCAAAATATGCAAATTATAGCAGCAGGCTTTTTTAACATTTTAAATGGTCTTTGTCTAATAAAATGAGTCATTTTTCACTTATCAAATTCAAAAATAAAATTGCATACAGCTATTCTTGTTCTTCTAAATGAGAAGAGGAACAATATTTCTTTTATTGCCTGTCAGTTCTGAATTACTTTAAGTGCACTGTGGGAGGACTGTGCTCCTATACCTTCTTTTCAGCGTAGCATCCAGAAATCAATCAGGGTCTAAAATTCACCATTCTGACTGATGATTCAAAAGGGTGATACAACTGCAACCTATGTTTTTTCTTCAAGCAAAGTGGTATTTTGTTCCAGTTAGTGCCTCATTTCTACTTAAAGTAGAGCATGCCACTTTCTTTCCAAGGTGGTGCTTGAAAACTTCTTGCTAACTAGGGATAGCTATGCTCACTATTAGCAAACCAGAGCGTGAGGTTGCCCAAGATGATTTTCTTTCTTCTCTGTGATCCTGTGTTTTTTAAAAATTGTAAAGTGTGGAGATGAACTTTGGCCTTCTAAATATAGCATGTTTCTTAAGTGAAAATAAATAAAACCAAATTTCTAACATACTGTATGTCCACAGGATTCGGATCACTGTTTTCACTGGAGGCAAATTAAGCTCCAAGATGTTATTTACTAGTACAGCTTCTTGTGAGCTATACTCTAGAAAAAAATAAATGCATAGAATATGATTCTGAAAAACATACATACGCCTGTGTTGTCTGCCTTGAGGTATACTACCATTGATGTTGGAAGGTGAGTAAAGCTGGCATGAGCTCTTTTAAAAATCTGGTTCGTAAACTGTTGTGAGACATGTTTCTATTTTCTACTTAGTCCCATGTAGACCTGTAGTAGGCGGACCTATTTTGTTTTTTGGTTTGGTTGGTGTATTTGTTGTTTTGTTTTGTTTTGTTTTTTAGATATTGACTGAATGTAGACAACAGCAATGGAACCTGTGTAGTATGTGCGGAGCATTTCGGTGTTAGAAATTGCTGCATGTGTTAATCTAACAAAATAAAAAGGGTAATGCTTTGCATTGTTTGAGATGTACTGTCATTGTCTTGTTAGATCTTTCTTACACTTAAAATAGAATACTTCTTGAAAGATCCTGGTAGGAATATCTCCCTAATACCTGGGTGTAAAGCCCATCCTTCAGAGATCATACAAAAAAATGTTGAAATGTTATTTTATGTTCTTATTTCAAAATACTCCCTAGGTGAAACTGTGGTGTATAGAAGTTAATGTAATAGTACACAAAATAAAGGCACTCCTGAGAGTTATTCTGAGGATAAACAACCCATCACTGCTGAGGTTCCAAAGTGTGGCTGGATCTCATATAGGTATGTATATCTTGGTTGGCTTTAAATGAGATAATTTGGTCCTGCTAGTGCTGTGGAGCATTGTGGTCTGTGGGACCCTTTTTTACTAAGGCCTCTTGACAAATTTTGCTGGCTTTGTGAAACCCAAGCTGATCTTTCAAACAAATGCCAATATACATCCACATTAACTGGAATTACACCTCTGGAATAAAGTAGAGAAGTAGAGAAGGATAGTCAAACACAGCTCCAGTGCCAAAGTCAGTCAGACCTTACAGGCTTGTGGAATCAAAGGACATTTTTCATTAGGGAAAAAGACACAGTACTGAGAAATTCAGTGAGATTTAAGTAATTCCTGCTTTAGGGATACATTTAAGCTTACCGATAAGTGGTTCATTAAACTGGGTCTTCAATAAAAGAGGTTAGCGTACATGACAGAAGATTATAAACTGTTCCTTGCCTTTGCTGTTTCTCAGGACTAACTGGTTCAGTGGGTGGAAAGGTAATTTTGAAGGGTTGTATTGGTGATATAGCAATAGGGAATGCCTGGTGGTATGGCTAATGCTCAGCAATTTTGCTGCTCTTAGACTCAGGTACTACAGTTTAGATTTTCCAACAGCAGATTCTTGTATAAGTGCTTGGTGTATTATCTCTTCAATCAACAGAAGTTATGATCTAAAAGCCCTGTCTTTTAGAGTTAGAATGGTAATTACAGAAGAATTATGCAAAGGTAAATGTAAAATCATTAGAGATATTTCATTCCTGTTTATGCTTTCTGAGAAGAAATCATTCAATTTTCAACAAGAGGTGAAGACCCTGAATGTCTCTTGGTATGCTTTAAGAGTGAACCTGTCCCAGGATCCTGCTACCAGTGTCTCATATCGTAGCCTCTTCCTTCCATCCTCCCTGGTCAAGATGATCTGTTCTGTAACAGATTTTCTCTGTGTTTGTTCTGTTCCATTTCATCCATTCCTCAGTGAAATATATGTGGAAGAATTAAGGAATTTTATTTGTTTTATTTGATGAAGCGAAGAAAGTGTAAAATATTTAAATTGTTTTCCAGTTCTGCCTATTCTTCAAAAAACACAAGCTTCAGTTCCCTCATTACAGATAGCTAACTTAGTAGCCTAGCCCTGTCTGAAACCTTTGAATGCAATGAATTAATCTTCTTTCTCTCCATTGCAAGTGAATGTATATCCTCTAATTTACGCAGGATGCTCTTATATAGTGACAGATGAAATGTCAGCAATGGGTGCTATGATTGTTGGTTTTTGAATAAAAGAAACAGCCTTCTGTCCAACTAAATACTGAGCCATGTGCAGTCACAAGAGTATCCCTGTTATGTGGCTTTTCTCACAGAAAACACAAAATTTTTGCTTTTTTTGAGTTTGTGTATATAGTCAACACTTTATATAGTCATCATTCAGGGTGCTTGCATCGGTACCTTCATCCTCTGTTGAGTGGTTGCTGCTGCAGTTTGCTGAATTTTAATGGTCAGTGATACTGAAACGACCGGGGCCATAGTTAGCGTGCCTACAGGCATCCTTAAGCTGGAATATGAGTGTGGTTGTGGTGTAATGATTTAAGCGTATAGGCAAGGCAAAGTCTTGGTTTGCACACTTGAAAGTCTCTCTGTTGTTGTTTTTTATTTGTGGGTTCCCCCCCACTAGTTCACTTTATGGGGGGATATTACCTCATGTCTTGCTTACAGTGGAAACTGGAGTATCTTATAGAAATACTTGATCTCGTTGTGCTGCTATTGTCAGTGGCAGTGTGGAAAACAGTTCAGGCTAATTTATCCTGCAGAGCGTATTTCTGAATATTGGGGCAGGTGTCATAAGCTTATAGTTTGATGCTTTTCTGTGCTGAGGTTATGTGCAACAACATGATTTTTGTAGACAGCTCCTAGTGATTAAGCTGCTATAACGGTGTGTGTTATATTACACTAGGGTAGTTTGCTTAGGTATATTTAAGGACAAATTTGATGTTCGGGTATTTTGCTGAATCAGTTCCCAAAACCCTCATCAGCCTGCAGAGTTAAGTCCCTGACAAAGTGAGGCACCACAGCAATCCTGGGAAGATAATCCACTTCAGAGTGCTATCACATCTGGTATCATTCCTCTTTCCTGATCCACCCCCTGCCAAACGGCTCGTCTCAGCCATGCCATGGGCACATATCATCATGTCAGTCTAACTGTCACTCTAAAACAACAACAAAAAATGCCATTGTGTTTTCAAAACTGAAAAAAAGTACTGATTTTTATCAGTTCTCATGTAATTTGGGGATCTCTTTCTTAAAACCAAGAGCAAATAAAGGCCTTTAACCCCCCCCCCCCCCCCCCTTATTTTTTTGCATATACTATCCGATATTGCCATGAAATATATGGTATTTTCTACACTCATTAGGAATACTTAGAATATCCCAAAAAATTGCAGTGGTTTTAATAATTTCTAAAGACAAATATAAAGATAACTAACTGATACTGTACCCTCTCCCTCCCCAAGTTATGGAGCTGAGGCAAAACAATAAACAACCTGAGCCCCAAAGGAGTTTATTTCAGAAAAAAAACCCATAAATTGGTAAAATTGGTGCTTTAATCAGAATAGGTCTGGCAACCTTTATTCTCAAGACACTCTAATTAGATCAATTTAGAACATACTCACTACAAATCTAGCAAATTATTATCTCTGAAATAGGTTTAGCAGACAGCTCAGTTTTAGAGTAAGGAGAATTAAGCTGATTTTAGTGGGTTTTGTAGGTGCAGTAAGTATAAAAAACAAAATAGGATGTAATGAAAAAAGTTAACTTTTATCATGGCAAAACAGGTAGTATATGACTAAGTTCTTGCTGATTAAATTCTGAGAAGCCGGTTATGAGATAATCTGCAAGCATTTTTATGCAAAATAATCGGTTGAATCTGTTCAGGACAAAGCTCAATAGAAGAATATAGGTAGAACTGAATTTCTCAGAAGGAATTCAACCTCTAGTGGAAGTTAGGCGGAACTTAAAACGAGAAGATTGCTGCTGATGGATGCCTTCCATTTATCCTGTTTTATCTCAGCTTTCAGAACGTATTGTCTTTTATTGACTTTGGGATGTTGCAGCAATGGAAAAGTAATTATTCTTCTTATTTTAGTTAGAAAAGAACATATTATGTGTTCAGTTTATGTTCCTCATGTAGTGTTAGCTGACTAATTATCACCTCAAAAGTGATAATGGTTGACATTAAAAACATTTGACAATGGAAATTTTCTCTCCTAAGCCTAGTGTAGAATAGTAATCATACAGTACTAGAAGTTAGCTTTTGGCAGATACAATTCTTAATGTTGATCTCTCTTCTGCTATTTTAAGTCTTTCTCAACAAGAACACAACTGATCTCTTGAGGGGTATTACCATCTGCTTTTCTGCTAAAGTAATGAAGTGATGGTGGTAATCCAAAAAGAAAATTAACTATTTCTTCCAAAACAGTATTTCTAGCATTAACATTTAGGTACTGAACAGTTGAACTGCTGATACTGAGTTCTCATTTTCATAAGCATTAACTTCTGTTGTTCTTGTTGTTGATCTGTAGCAACTATCTCCATCAGCAACCCTTTGATGTACTTCTTATTCTGCTTGTAAACAGGGACAAAACATGATAATCTTTCTTATTAAAAAAAAAAAGAAAAAAGTTTCCTTTTTTAAGATGTGAAAATGAAAATGTGGGAAATCCAATGGTAATTCTGAATTCTATATAAGAATGTCCAATGACATTGGACTTTTTCATTGTTATCTGAGTACATAAGGTGGTTTTACTCTTTGATTATCAAATAATTTCTTGGTGATAGATTCTTCTGGCTTTTCTGATTTTATTTTGTAAAAAGCCAAGTAAAAAAATGCAGGGCAGCAGTGGTTTTGGTTACCTAAGTATCAAATAGCTTTATCAGAAAACAGCTTGATCCAGAAAATTAGTACTTGTGGAAATGAGATACCACCACCAATAATTCAGAAGTTCGTTTTATGAACTTAAATACTAGAAATACTATTTTGGAAGATGTTTGGTGGTTTGGTGTTTGGTTTTTTTTTTTGTGATAAGCATTGCATAAATAGTATATATACTGTATAAATTAAGATTGTAAGGTGAATTATTTTTCAGAGTGAAGAATGATGGAACAGGAAAAAAAGTAAAAGCACTTCAAGTTCTCTTGAAGCTAAGGGTTTTCGCATATGCATGGTTTTTTTGTGCTTGTTTGTCACCAGTTCACTCTGAGACCTTTTGGTGCCTGTCTTCTATTTCAATAGATAATTATTTGTATATCTGGAGATTGGCTTGGGGATTTTTTTCTTATCCAGACTTTATGATTGATCAGGGCCAGTTCCATACTTAAGACTGAGTCCTTTGGTCACATTTTCCTCACGTAACTTACTGTCATTTCAGTTAGGCATGCAATCCTTGGAGAAAAAGAGGCGTCTTCAGGAAAGAGTCTGGAATAAGCAGAATAATCCATCCTCAAGGTATATGTTTCAATGTCGTTACAGGGGTGAATTGTGGCACATTCTGGTGTTCTTATGTTGTCAAAATAATATTAAGGAGACAGTACCATTTTCTTATACTGACCTTCTTGAGCAGAGGTTGAGATGTTCATCCTTCATCTTTGAAGGAATTGTAAATTTAACTTTTCAAAAACCGCTGTGTTCTTCCAGCATTTTCAAGGGACCTGAACCTATGGGCTTCTATCAATAATGATGATAAACACTACCCTCCTGCTTCTTCCAAGGGCAAAGTTATAACTACCTTGAGCAAACACGAATCACCTAAGGATTCTGGCCTTCCTGTCTTCGTAGAATGTCTCTCTTGTCCATTCAGGAGTGGTAATGCCCTGAAAGAAATACGCAAAGAGGAAGCTGGGTACACAGTCTGGTGCGTGGGGTAAAGTATGGCTGGAAAGCTGATGTGCTTAGGGAGGAAAGGGTGGAGGTTCTTGATATCTGGTAGCTGCAAGAGGGAGAAATTAAGCTTGTGTCTAGGAAGCAAAATAAAGGCTTTATTTGTAAACTTGCAACTTTTGAGCATTTGAAAATGTTGAATCATCAAGTCACAAGATCGTTCTAAAAATCTTGTTACTCTTTTGAGTAATATGCATTCTGACTTCCACCTCTTAAGCTATACTCGTGTAGTAATTTGAAGTGTTTTTTTCAGCTATGAAGGCAGAGACTGTAGAAATTAATGAGGTTTGATGTTCTCATATAGTTACTTAACTCCTAGTAGATTGTGTCTCAGAGGAAGAAGTATAAAAGCATGCAGGGGAATGATTACACTACAAGGCAGTGACACTTGCGTTTTCACTGCCTTGATTTCATGACTTTATACAAGGGTCTTGTGTATGTAGCAGCCTTAACTTTTAATTCTTTCCTTTTGTTTCTGTTTCTGGGGGAGTGAGCTCATTGTCTTGCAGGTGACTACATTTAGATGTTGTTGAAGGAATGCAATGAAGCCTTGCTGAAGATCAGTTGAATTCAGAAAACACATAGCCCAGAGGCTGACCTAGTCCAGTTCTGTTACATGCACGCTATTCACATTCTTGCCACTCTTTGCATATTGCAGAAGTTTTAATTGTAGATTCTGCTCCTGTGAGTGATTTTTGGCACGGCAGACAAGTGACAAAATTAAAAACGGATGCTGTTGTATCTAAAATCATACAGCAATTAGCCAGCTGCAATAAGGAACTTTGGCATATGTCCAAATAATGCTATGCATACCAAATCTCAATGTTTTATTTATGCATAGGAAGTGATAGCTTTGTTAAGAAATATGATACTTAATTACTTGTGCAACCTTGGTAAAACATGCCAGCCGAGTTTCAAAGATGTGTTCGATTTTGTATCAGGGAAGGATACATCAGTCTGGAAAGCCTGCAGTTCTAAGGTTGCACCAAATAATTAGATACCTCATCTGTTCCTAATTGTAGAGTGTTTTCTATTAATGGTGGATTCTTGTAGGAAAATAAGGAAAAAACGTGTTTTGATGCATTGTTTTGTTTGCTTAGCCTAGGTCAAGTGCACCTAAAAGTACTTTTTTTCTCCACTGAATTAAAGAAATGATAAATAAAACAATCAATTGTTACAATGGGCATGCGATTCTGTTGGGGTCCTGTTTTACGTGATATTGTCATCTAGGAGCTACACGACTGATGGTAAAAATGGTTAGAGACAGTACAATATAGATGGTACATTGACCTTTACATTTTGTTACCCAGCAACACAGTTACTAATTCTGGGGACCCCCAATTGTTACAATTCAGTTTCTTTTGTGCCTTTCTTTTAGAAGGAAATGGGATACACTATCTCACTGGGCAGAATCTGAATTTCCACAGAAATTCCTTCTGCAGTCAAGGGCTGGGAGAATATTCAGGAAAAGTTTTGCTATATATTTGCTCAGGTTTTGTACTTAGGTGCTTACTGTGGATAATCATCAGAGAGAGGAAAAAGTGGGTAAGATGGAGCTTGTTCTGGCCAAGAATTGCTCGTCTGATATAGTGGTATTCTGTGCAAGCCCAGGTGTTGAACAGTGTGGGGCACACGTGCACGAGCAGAGGATA
The DNA here is from genome assembly GCA_013398915.1 of Dromas ardeola. NCBI lineage: Eukaryota > Metazoa > Chordata > Aves > Charadriiformes > Dromadidae > Dromas > Dromas ardeola. The sequence goes on from VYZM01006132.1 coordinate 334,554, forward strand.
TCACCTGCATTTTTTTCCAGGGCGTAAGGAACTTTTCTGTTCACAACGGATTCACACCCTTTGCAACATGACCTAAGAAGCAGATTTAGCTGAGAGAGTAAAGGGAAATACATCTCAGCCTCCCACCCCCCTGCCAGACCAGTGCCACTAACTTGAAGCTTGTCACCATCTCCTGGGGCAAACTGCACTGGGAGCAGCACAAGAAAGGGAGAGACAAGTTTGGCAGACCCAATGTGGCAGCGTGCTTGGAGAAACGACCGAGGAGAAAAGATGGTGTTTAGCTCTTGCTATTTTAATGGGTGAGGAGGGGACTATATTGTTCTTTGCTTCATAAAAAAGGGTCAAGTTCTACCCCTTTAACTGATAGCAAAACTCTTTTTGAGTGTGGATTAGCAGGAAATAGCTGTCTTGTTCTCTGAGTTTTTGAAATTTTTAAGATTTAGAGTAGAAAATAATAGAATAGTTGGAAAGAATAGAAAATAATTGGAAGGGACCTATAACAGTCAGCTAATCCAACTGCCTGACCACTTCAGGACTGACCAAAAATGGAAGCATATTAAGGGTATTGTCCAAATGCCCCTAAAGCACTGACAGACTTGAGGCATCGACCACCTCTCTAGGAAGGCTGTTCCAGCGTTCGACCACCCTCCCAATAAAGAAATGTTTCCTAATGTCAAGTGTGAACCTCCCCTGACACAGCTTTGAACCATTCCCACGTGTCCTGTCACTGGATCCCAGGGAGAAGAGCTCAGCACCTCCCTCTCCACTTCCCCTTCTCAGGAAGCTGTGGACAGCAATGAGGTCACCCCTCAGCCTCCTTTTCTCCAAACCAGACAAAGCCGGTGTCCTTGGCCTGCCTGGACGTGCCTTCCAGCCTTTCACCAGCTTTATTGCCCTCGCCCGGATGCATTTTAATTGTGGGGCCCAGAACTGCACACAATACTCAAGATGAGGCTGGACAAACATTAGATAGAGCATTTCAAAATAAATTCCTGCCTTACTGAGAATAAAGCGTCTGTCTTTCAAGACAAAAAAGCACCCCAGCCATGTATATCATTTTGACAGTATCATGCTAGACCTTTTTTGTTTTACTACTTGTATAGTAATTTTAATATTCTGTGGGGGGAAAAATCGTGTGATATCTGTTAACATGATACAGTTTGTGTGACTGTAGCCCCCTTGTTGGTTCATTGAAATATTAAATGTATTGTGGACTATTTCATTTTGATTTTATAGGGTTACCTACTTGCTCCTTCCAATTCAAGCAGACTGGCATGGTTTATTTTTGACATTTCATAAAATACTATTTCTCTGCTCTTAGTATTATATTTGACATGAAATTCACAAAAGTTTATTTATTTCTATATCCCTGAAACTAATGCAATCTCCCAGCCTCGTTAGAGACAAGTTAAGACATGGATAAAGAACCTCCAGACCATAAGATATCTAATACAATTCGAATAGCTACTGACATCTGTATTCGGGAGTCAAAAAGATTGAGCAACTCAAGGCAAAATGAAAGGGAATGGAAAAAGATGTTATGCTTAAGGGAAAAGTAAGGACAATTGATTTAACATCTGACAAAGTAACATTTATAATCTTTTCTGTGTTCTAGAAACTATGGGTATGTAACCAAAGAGAAACCCTACTTAAGGACCGGAGACCCAGACCTATTATCAGTTTATTAAATCCACTCAGAATATCTTTGCTGTGACCTTTTCACTTCAGGTACTTAAAAGATAATTGTGTCTTGAAAAGTTCAGAAGCTAGTATGTTTTAGATTAGACTAATATTACAAATAAAATAATCCTGCCTTCAAATAGTACACAGTGGTACCTAAAAAAGTTTTGTGAGAGTTTTTTTGAAACAACAAGTCATTCTTTGGATTACCTTCAATAAATACTGAGGAGTTCAATTTAAAAGACGGTGATCTGAGTTCACCCTTGATGAAAATGAGTTGGCTTCAAAGGAATTACAGCAGGGAACAATCTGTTCCAGAATGCATTTTTACCTTAACTGTGTCATAGGGTGACGTAGCGCCATGGCTGCAGAGGACAGCCAATGCATGGAGAATAGGAATGAAATTGGTTATTAAACAGACGTTAACCCCGTGGGGGTAGAATTATCAAGGATGCAGGCATGTCAGTAATGAGTAGTCCCATCACATAACTTGGAAATCAGACAGGCTGACACTTTGCAAAGACCTAAATTTATCATTCAAGAAAAATGTACATTAAGAAAGGTTGTTCTAAAAAACATATGTGTGCATTTGAACAGAATGATGCCATCAGCTTTGCTTATTTTAAAAACCTCATCTGTGACTGAATTTCAAGGCTCGATATAGCAAATTAGTGACATCTCTTCCTATCTTACATTATGTCCATATTGAGACTAAAGCAAAACTTAAGTATCATGCCATGACCTATGGAAAATAAATAGTCTTTGTAGACAAAGATTATGTTATCCAAGAATAATAATTCAGGTTTAGCCTGATTCAGTAGCCTGAACAAGCAAATTTCAAGTAAAACAATACTGAAGAAGAGCTCACACTTTGCCAAAGATGTGATATTGTTAAGATGGAATGTCAGACTGTTTCTTCAGTCTTGATTAAAATGTTTGGGAAAAAATTAACAGCAAAATTGGAATTGTTTAACCAATCAGCTGCATAAGAATCTTTGCATTCCCCCCCAATCTACTATGTCTGATTTTGCTTAGGAAAATATAAAGAAATATTGAAACAACTGGAGAGGCTGTTGTCATATTTCAATCCTTGTTAAGAACAAGTTACTGGAAATGTCAACAGGGGCCTGATTCCTATGAGTTACTCAGCTCATTAAGTTTGAAGGGATATAAGGCCCTTCAGATGTTTCTCTGAATTAAACCCTGAAACCTTTTGAGATTCACTCTTTATTACTTACCCTGGGCTTGGATACAGCAAACTGTTAAGTAAAAAAGCCTTGAATTATGTGGAACTGTGAGGGAAAGGAGTGCTTGTCAGCCCCAGGTAGTGACTCAGGACTGAGATACCAGGGCAGGCAGCGCGCCTCAGACTTCTGTAAGGTGAGACACTATCAGGATTTGATCCCACTCTTTGTCTTCCTTCCTCTTTCGGGTGAACTTTTCAAGTATTTAAAATAGTTATGCTCTTTCTCTGCTCCGAGTTAGTTGCTGGGATTTGAGAGGGTTGAAGTTGGATTTAAAAAAAGGTCATTTGCATGTAGAAATGTAAGTACATCCAATGGCCTCTTTCACTGACTGATGAAAAAATTTATCTTTTCCTCCCCTTTTCTGCAGAAACATGAACACCCTCAGGAATGATCACCCTGAATGATTTCAGGCAGGAAATACCAGCCTTCAAGCTTTTAAGAGGCTGTTTTACATTGATGCTTTTCTTGGAACTGAGGGAGGATACGGACTTCTCTTCATCCATGCAGCACGCTTGTTCTCACTGCCGTATGTTGCAACCTTGTTTGCTACAAGAGCGTTAGAGCCACTTCACTGCAGCTCCCCTTTCCTTTCCCTCTCTCCAGGACCTCTTACCACTGCCAGAGATTGTCACTGCGTGCTCTGCCTGGCACAGTGAGAAGGGCTGGTACTGTCAAGGGGGATGCAATGGAGGAGCCGGTGGCGGCAGTCACCGCTTCCAAATCCCTGCTGTGCCACCGGTTGGGAGGTCCAGGTTGTGGTGGCAGCCCATTTCTCCCGGCTTGGCTTCTCATGCATTGTCCTCTAGGGAACTGGCAGCCAGGAGCATCCTGTGGGCTTTGGTCCAACCCCTGTGTCGCCAGCTGGCCAGTGCTGTGCTAGTCTAGCAAATGATTTGGTGCCAACAATAGGGGAATTCATTCCCTGGAGCTACAGTTGTAGCGTTTTGCAGGAATCAGTTGCATTAAGATGTCAACCGCAATATTCTACGTGCGAGTTCTGTTTTCCTAATGTGGTGAAGGTTGAGCTGTCATTTTGGATAGCATTGGGGACCATTCTGAATCAGAGAGCTGCTTTATTAAAAAGCTTTTCTTGTCTGATGTACAAAACTCCATCTAAGAGTAAAACTGCCTAGCTCTTTAGTACTCGCATGTTGATGGTAATCAGCATCTTGGGACGGCTTTAAGAAATAGTTTTCTGATGAGCTAGGTGTAAATGCACTTTATCAAATGTATCTGTAATAAACTTTCTAAATCATTCATTCACAGGTTGTTAATTGTTCATTTCTGAAGCACGTGAGTGTATTTCAGAATTGTTTTCTGTCGTATACCTCTTCACACGGCTAAAATACCTGTTGCATTTCCTTAATTTTTCTTCAGTAACATTTCATGACAGAGTTCTGGTGCATCAGTGTTATATATAATTATTAATTAATGAAAAAATTAAAGCAATTTTTAGATGAAACAAAAAAAAATTAATTTTTCTTAATAGACAAAGATAAAACTTCTCATCCTGCTAAGCCAAGTTGTGTAATTAATATATCCTCTTCAGAAGTTCACTATTTTCAAAAGAGATTTCTGGGCATGTGATTTTGACTTTATGGTTTCTAACAACATCTGTAAGCAGTTTGAGTGGGGGTAGTGTTTTCACTCTGAATGATGGGATTTATGCATAGAAACTGAGGATAAAAAAGGCTCACTCAATTACTCATGTCCTGTATTAAGTGATACAAACCAAACCTGTCCTTGGCTTTTTCTTCCTTTGAATCTCTAGTTACCTTTTCTTTTTTGCTGATGTTTATGCTGGATTGACAGGAAAAGAGGCCTGTTCCAGGGCAAAAAGTAACAACATAACTTTCACCTTTCTGCTACCTCAAGGAAAGGGGAAAATATATTTCCTAGTTTGCTATAGTGCACTTGACCCAAATATTTTCAGATAACCTGACAGAAATGGCCATTTTACAACCTAATACATATATTAGGGTCAGAGGCAGTCTATATGTATTTTGTGAGTATTTTTGTCAGATTCTGGCCTTAAAGATAAAATATTTCTATGTCCAGCAGTGCTAATAATAAGATAGGGCATTTTGCATTACCATGAGAAGGACAATAATATTCAGGAAGTGGAACAAAAAGGTCATCTCAAATGCGTGTCGAAAATAGTTGAAAGCCTTGTTTTCCAGCTCCAGTGTGCATTTAAAGTAACCCATTATATCTAGTTTAAGACCTTATGTGGCTATAGCATTTTTTTATTGTCATGATTCAGTGCAGCTGTCAATAAACCTTCAACAGAATTTCACTGACTGAAAAATCATGCTTTTAACAGAATGTTGTAATCTAATGTGTCACGAAAAGTAAATATGTTTTGGTTCTTACACGTTATTCTGGTTGAGAATTTTGTGGAAGCTTTAATTCCAATACATGTTAGCTACTCAGTAGATTGGGATACTCAGATTTCAAGCGAGCTGGCTGGAGTTTTCATTTAGATTCTGGTGCTTTTTCCCTCTAGGCCTCTGAGGGCTCATCTCAGCTGTCATCCCTAGTTAAAAGACACATGGAAAAATAGCAACAGAATTTCTAATGCATAGGCTTAATATGAAATCCATTTGGTTATCAGTCGAAAAGAAAAAAAAAATAGACATCGGTTCTGCTATTTTTAGAGGTGGGGACTTAGAAGTGTAAAAGTTTGCAATCTGATATTAAAACTTACTTATTTTAAACGAAATTCAATCACGTGTGTTCTGTGCTTTTTTTTTTTTTTNATTTATTTTTGTGTTGTTTTTGTTTTTTTTTTTTTTTTTTTTTTTTTTTTGCACGTTACAACCAGGTTTTTGGGCAGAGAGGGTCAAACCAGTCAATGCTCCAAAGGAACTGGATGTTTTGACTCGGAAACTAAGAAGTTGCGTTAAAGACAGGAATGATCCGGTGGGTGTATTCTCCATTTCTTTTATAGCTGTGGCAATGTGGTATTCTGCTACTAAAATATGGATTCCAAAGCAGAGCTGGGTTCTGCTTCACCCATAGGAGAGTGTGTGAAGCAGATGTGGGCCTCAGCGCAAACGTTCTCTTGAACATACCCTAAAGCTTAGCTCTAGTGATTCAAAATTGTTTCTGGTCTTTCTGTGTCTGAGAAGAACTTGTCCCAGCTGTAGTCCAGGGTTCCGAGGGGAGCAATCACAGTTGGGAAAAAGTGTAATTGTGCATTAAAACAAAAGATTTGTCTGCTTGGTTAATGATGTTTTGAATGTTTTGGGTCAATATTAATGTAAGAATTATGCATTTCTTGGGAGGGGGGATCTGCAAATAGATTTTAAGATTTTGTAAAATTTGCAGGAGAACTTTAAAATCTATAGCTTTGATACAGTCCTCCTCTGTTGGGTTTCTTTTATTTTCTGATGAAGATTTGAGCATCTAGGACTGATAGGAAAGCGGCTAGGGCTAAAACCAGTGCACTTTGAAATTGATCCAATTTTTCTTATGTCTTGTAATGTTGTGAGGGTTTGGAGGAAGGGCAAGGGTGGCTATGTGCTGGGAACAATTTTTAGAGGAAATTGCTCAAGATACCTAAAAACAAATTTGCAGTTAATAATAATGCGTAGTTTTCTGTTGTACTGGGAAATGTGGTTTTTTTTGAAAATGAAATTACTGGCAGTTATACATCCTTGTGGAATAATTTCTCAGTGGGAAATAACAAAGACAGACCAAAAAGGTCTTGTAAGGAGAGAGACTACAGGACAGGTTTCCTCAATCAGTGAGGAAAGCTTCCGTTTTTTGGTGTTCCCTCGATTTTTAAGTAGGTAAAAAATTGATAAATATGGCAGAGTTCTTGAAGGGGTAGTCCTGATGTCCCTCTTGGGGACTGTACTTTTGGGTTTGGTTTTAAAGAAAGAGTGAGGAGAAAAAAAATGTGATGGGGCTACAGTAACTCTTTCAATTTTCGAGATCAAAATACAGTGTCAACTGTCAAACTGAATAGCAAAAGAGAACTACTTTCTAGATTAGCGTTTTTGCTCTATGCAGGCTAACAATACGCACAGTATTTTAATGACTAATCTTGAATTCTGAAGGCAGAGAATAGCTGTCTTTTAAAGATCTACTTAAGCAGATATAAAACGGATGCACGTATAATAAAATGGGTAAACCAACAATAACTCAGTTGGATGAAATACTGCATTATTATTTTTGAAAGTTTGTCACTATAAATTCTAAGGTGAGACTGAAAGACATAAAAGGGTACATGTTTCCCATATTTTGATATCTTCAGAGTAATATACTGTAAATTGAGGCATGCAGAAGAACTCTATTTGAAAAGGAAGAGGTCTTAAAAGAGGTCTTAAAAAGGAAGAGCCTCAGCAAAGCATGGTCATAAACTGCCAGATCCATCTGCAGTAAAGAAGATATTGTTCAGTCATGATTTTTCAGGCAGTAATAAGAAGCTAGGAATGCAGCAATGTTTTATAATTAGACTGCATTTAAGGACAGTGTATATGTTGCTGATCTGAATTAGTGTAAGCTGTTGAAATACAAGCCAAAATGTTCATCTACGTATGTAATATTTAGTTTATTATTATTAGGGGGGTTGGGTTTTTTTGTGTGTTTGGTTTTTCTTTTTTTACCATAATTTGAAGGAATGTAAGGAAGCCGCTTATTGATTTTTTGTGGATGCTTTAGTTTAACTTTACTGGGTATATGCATGTGGATACTTCTTTTCTTTTTCTGTTCGACTGGCAACAAGGATGTTATCTGAATGGAATTCATATTAAGTGTCACCTAGGAGATAGATAAAAGGAGCTTTCACACACTGATGCTGCTTAGATATTTCAGGAGATAAGCAAGCACCTTTTTGAGCTGTCAGCTATTAAAGGGAGTAAAAGCGGCTATTTTCTATTAAAACTACACACAATATTTTAAGCAGTTGTAAGATTTAGGATTAGCCCTAGGGCAAGACTATAGATATGCAAAATCCCATTCTAACCACCAGTTTATTAATTTACTAAGGCACTAGTTTAGAGTGCACAAACACATATTTGCAAGATTTATTAGCTCACTGTAAGAAATTTGCTACTGTAATATCATAAAGGAATTTTTTCACCTTTTTAAAAAAGTCAGTTAATAGGCAATGCATGTTCCTCACCTCTGTTTTGAGACCACAGTCAATCTAAGGGTGAGGTTACATTTAAAAACAATTTAATATTACCCTAATTTTACCTCAATACAAATATATTTGAATAGGAGTTACATATATATAATGGTTCAATCTGGGAGAAGCACATTTTGATGGCATTGTTCAGTGACTTTTACTGCACATAACGCAACACAAAACACACTGCAGAATTTTGCATATGCTTGGTACTTTACCAGAGCCTTCTTATCATTACACAATTCTCTTCAACTTTTTTAGTTCAAATACTAAATAAATTTTGTACAATAAGGTAATGATCCCTCTTAGTCATATTTCTTGCATTGTGTATGTTATGATACTTCCTTACTTCTTTGTCTGTATTATAAATTCTAATTTATAATATAAATTACATGCATCACATCATATACTATAATAACGTAACACGAACATGCTAGAAATAGAATGGTAATACTAACTTAAGTAAAATCGTTGTCCTTATAGTTCTCCTTGGTTAGAGATACATGATTAAGTACAAAACAGGGTTGCAAAATATGCTTCATATACAAAAATATTCCCATAACTCATATGGTACTAAACTTTTATGTGTCTGTCTGTTGTTAGCTGTGAATCTCAAAATTTTCCTTACCTTTACGGCTTAATTTCCTTCTGTGTTTTATGCTGTCTTTCTGCGATAATATTAATTACATTGTATTGATGGTGCTAGTGAAAATTGATTTTACAATTATGATGCCTGAATGACAGACATTAAGAGCACAGATTTTGTCAATTAGAATTGCTTGGATTACTGACAAAATATTGCTTTCTACTGATGGATGAAGTGAAAGGCACTGAAATTCAATATCAGTATTTGCAAGGAAGAAGCTTCACTGGTGACATTTAGACCTTTGAAAGTATGTTCATAACAGAGTGAAATGATTATTCAAGCTGTGAGTGGGAAATAAATGTGGAATGGCAATGATTTCTTGCTGTTAGATTTATCATAGCTGTACTGAGGGACATAATATGCACACAGGGTACATGGACTAAGGCCACAGTGCAAATTTGGGACTGAGAAGTCCGTATCCTGAACCGGCTGTGGTGGGTTGACCTTGGCTTGTTGTCAGATGCCCACCCAGCCTCTCTCTCACTCCCCCCTCCTCAACACCACAGAGGCAGAAAATAAGATGGAAAAGCTCCTGGGTTGAGAGGAAGACAGTAAGATCACTTACCAGTTACTGTCATGGGCAAAACAGGCTCGACTTGGGGATACTAAATTTATTGTCAGTTGAAACAGAGTTGTACCAAATACAAATTAAAACATCTCCAGCCCCCTACCCTTTTTCCCAGGCTCAACTTCGCTCCTTCATTGCCACCCTCCCCGAGTGGCGCAGGGCGATGGGGAGTGGGGGTTGTGGTCCGTCCATAACAGCTCCTCTGGGCTGCTCCTCACGCTTTTCCCCTGCTCCAGGATGGGAGCTCCCAGGGAAATACAGTCCTTCACGAACTGCCCCAGTGTGGCTCCTTCCCACAGGCGGCAGTCATTCAGGATAAATCTGTGTGGCCTCACCATGGGCTGCAGGGCAGCCTCTGCTCGGGTGCCTGGAGCACCTCCTCCCCCTCCTTCTTCCCTCACTTTGGCGTCTGCAGGGTTGTTTCTCTCACATTTTTCCTCACTCCTCTCTCCCACAACTGCTGTGTAGCATTTTGCCCTTTCTTAAGTTTTTTAGAGGCGCCACCACCTTGGCTGTGGGGCTGGGCTGTGCCCTGTGGTGGGGTCCTCACAGAGTCCCCTGCAGCCCCCCACCAGCACCTGGGCACCCGCACCTGTCACATTCCACCCTACTCCTCTTTGAAATACATATTTATGAATTTTCATTAAAATGTAAACTCATTACACACTTTCACAAACTTCGGTTGCGTTGGCAACAAAAATTCCCCACACCAAAACCAAAGTAACATCATCACAACACTGACAAACGCGGATGATACAGATACACTCCCAGCCTACTGGCTCTTGGTGGTGCGGATCTGGAGGGGCGTCCCTGATGGAGGGTGAGGACTGTTCAGCAACAGCCAAAACACCGGTCTGGCACCGACACTGCTGTAGCCACAAATGCAAAGCCCAGCACCGTACAGGCTGCCGGGAAGAAAGTTAACTCCATCCCAGGCAGAGACAGTACAATATCATCCTGGTATCACCAGATAGATAAACTTGTGAATTAATGGTGTACCTTGCTTGTTGATCTCTGGTTTTAGCTAACGACTAAATAAGAAATACAGTTGGAAAGGCTATGAAAAGAGTAACAAATGGGGCCATGTAAATGCACTGGCAGAAACAGTCATTTTATCTGTACTCTTTGATGTACTTTATGAAGCCGATAACTAAGTCAAATTTTATTTTCCCTGTAGTATTCTTGCTGCCTTGTTAGTGTGTTAATGATTTCTTATGTCTGAGCGTAATGGCATGCTCTTTGGGAGTTGTAAATTTAAAGTATGGGTATGCTGTAATATTTTAATAGTTTCATATCAACAAATACCAAGCATTTGTCTACCAAGAGCAACGTGCTGATAGCTATAAATTAGTCTCCAGCTGCTGTTCAGAGAGTCTTATTTGCTTCTTGGCCCAAGTGAAAGACACAGTTGATACGAGTGCTGTTTAGGTTTTATTCAATGTTGGTATCTTACTCTTATTTTTCCACTTTGAGATCACATGCCAGACAGAATGCAGCAAAGCTCCTGCAGGCAAAGAAGGAGTTTTGTCATGCTTCAAAGAGTATTAGGGCTTGTTCTTGTTGGGAACTGTTTAATGTGTATAAAAAATTATCAATATTTTTGAGGTATTCATCAGAAAAATGAAAATATGATAGATGATCTGTAAGTGATCTGTAAAGCAGTATTTCTAGTACAAACAAACCTGGAATACTGTTTTATTTTGAAATGCATTTAACGGGGCTGTTTGTTTCATGCAGCCTTCACCATCCCTTCATTGGAGAACTGCAAACCCCATCTCTCTCTTGGCCAGTTTGGCATTTTTCCTTCACGATGGAATTTCTGTGAGTTTTGTATTCTTTTGAAGTCTTCGGAATCTCAAGGTTAAAGGGGGTAAAAAGATTGCAGGTAGAATTAGCTACCTGATAGAAGTATTTTTTTTTTTTAGCCCAAGTAATTTGACAAATCAATGAAATCAAGTAGGTGGCCAAACAGGAAGGATTGTAAACACAGGTAGGTAAAACAGATCATGCTGAGATTAAAGCTGATAGAGATTACTAGACATTTCCCATCTTTTTATTATTTGAATTTCACTTGCTGGGTAGCTTACTGTAAGCAGTCGTGTAAAATAAAAAATACATCTCTTATTTGAATAGAGAATTAGAAGTAGTAGTGGTTCTATACAGAAATGTAGTCAAATACGGCTTTTGTATGCTGTTAGAAACCCTTAGACCTATGAGACAATCATAAGTATTTATTGCATAAAAAATTTGCCAGAGCAAAGGAATAGTCAAGAGACTTTATAGCAGCAAAGGTTTCAAAGGCTGTGGGTCACCTTCATTAACAAACCTTCATGGAGCTGCTGTGTGGATTCTCTTCCTGAGAACTTTCCACTTCAGAAGGCATGAAACCTTGCACTGGGTGTCCCTTTTATTCATGAATGCTTCAGTCTTTTTCACAGGTACTGGCATTTCTTTATATGATTTTAGGAAGATGGTAACTGTTGGCTGGCTCAAGTCTTACATCCTTTATTATAGTGTGTTAATACTTCTAATTGATCCAAGACGCATATTCCTTATCTAGAAGAAATAAAAATAATCTTGTTTTCTCGTCTTACAAATCAGATGAAAAACCAAATACAAAATCACACTTATTGAAGCCAGGTATAAGAACAAATATATAAAATTTAATGTCTTTGCTGCTCACATGTTCGATAACCTTGAGAGTGTATTTTCCTTGCAGGGGCTGGAACAGACCATGGGATTGGGATTCAAAGTGTTCTCTTCAATTTTTTTATTTTTCATTTTTCATATTAACAGTATTTGTAGTTCTTTGTACTGGCTGTGCTGGCTGCATAGAATATTATACTTAGAAATACAAGATCTATAGGAAATGGATGTTAAGGTATTGAGATTAGGTATAGTTTTTAGTTTGTATCATCAAGGACCGTGCAGGACATTGGATAGGACTCTAAATGATCTGATTTGGGTAGCAGTCGACGTAAAGAGTTTTTAAGAAATACGAATGTGGCAAGGGGAATAAAATTTACTAGTGCACAGGCCCTAAACTGTCCTCTTACAGAAATCTTTTCCTTTTGGCATTGCACTGAAAACTCCTTTGTGGACTTATTTTGTACACGACCACAATAGATCGGTGTATTAATAGACAAGAGGATTTAAGGGCTTAAGGGACATGAAATCATTCCTACTAATACTGATATCTGGTGAGCAGACTAGGAGGTTGGTACAAGAGTGGTAAGGAGATTAAGTATGGTGAACCAGAAGTGGAAATATTAATCTTGAGGGAAATCAGTTACGGGAAAAAACATTTTGTTGGTGTCAAAGTGATTTATAAAACATTAGCATTTGAAGCCTCGCTGCTACAGGACATGAATGTCTTGATGATTTCAGATTTAAGTACTTTTCTAACAGTAAAAAACCTAAACTTTAAGTAAAAAGAAACAAAAATTAAAATGATGCCATTTTTTTAAAGGGTATAACAGGCAATAAAATGCATGCATTTGAAATTTTTGGCTAAAAGTCTTGCCGTTTGGTATTATTTCCATTCCTTTGAGAAATATTAAAATCTTGTCCTAACACTGGTGGTAGTCAAAAGCTATATGAGAGATATAAGAGGGGCCCAGCTTGTTTTAGAATTGCTGAGGTTGTAGAGCTCAAATGGAGGTATTTTAAACTCAGCAACTTTTATTTGTCTAGATGCACACAGCTAAGCACTTTTACTTCTGAGGCATTAGAAGCTTGGGCAAAACCTGGCATTTTGTATTTTAAATGCATTGACTTGTATTACAAGTCAGCTATAATATGGATCAGTGGTTATTGCGATTGAACTTACACTGATCAGTAAATGTGGTTTGCCTAAACATAATTTGGTATCTATCACATTTGTTTCTAACAACCTATAGCAACTAATTATAACGATTCTTTGTCTGAAAGAGTAGCACCTCTTGAGATTTTGAATTGCAGGCAAAAACTTTCTCGGCAGCCATCATAAAGCTGTGTAAAAAAATAGCTGGGATGTGATTCTGACAAAGCAGAAAATAAGATAAATGCTCAATTTGAAACCTATTAATGAAAAAGAAATAGTAGAAAAATATTTGTTAGCCTGATCAGTGTTAAGATGAAGAGAGATTTCTTTATCAGTTCAGATTAAAAAGACATAAATGTATGTGACTTGACCAAACTAGGATGATCTAAAATTCCATTTGTGCATATAGATCTGTTGGTTCACCTCTCCCTTGAAACTAAGATTGCCAATTTGGATGTCCTTTTTTCCATATGATCTTAAAATTTGACTTTTCTTGCAGTAATCACCCCTCTTAGCCCACGCCTGTTCTCCATGTGTGTGCATTTCATAAATGTCCTCTTTGATTTGTCAAGACATTGCCTAATTACATCTCTTCTCTGCTGTCTTGATCTGTGTGGCACACTTTACCCAACTTTGCTTAAGGGGCGACGACAGCAAAATGTACCAGACCTGGTTTTTTGCCAAGTTTGTGGCAGAACATCAGAAGAGGAGAAAACCTGGGGATGCAGCTCATCAGCAGCTGGTCGCCATCAGCACATTGTTTGGATGGTCAGACACACATGGTCGTATGTCCTTGTCAGTTACCTGAGCTTTTTAAGACGTTTGTGGGCAGTGCAGGAGGGAAAATCGTCAGTCCTTCAGCAAATGAGCTTGTGTTGAGCACAGACGAAGCAGCCACTGCTGTAGGCAATCCATGGGTTTAACATGTTCCCCAGTTCCGTTTGAATTATGAACTACTACTGTAGTGATACTACTTCTAGCAGTGGGAAGCATGTGTTTCACTTAGAGGCTGTAAGGGCCTCTTCAATTAGATTTTTTAGGTACTCTGTTTCCTTCTGGGGTGTCCTCTAACCAAAATAAGTCATTGTGTAATTAAGAGAGGTCCTGTTTTGTTCCATGGTAACATGGGCGGCCCAGATCGAAGCCTCTGTTTGTGTTCCAGCTCATTCTCTGTTCTCAGAGTTTGATTTTACACTGGAGAAGAGCAGCACAGAAAACAAAGATTTAATATAAATCTCATACATACTACTGTTTTAAAGGAGAGTCTGACGACCTCCTGATACAGCTGGGTAAAAAGCCAGTCATAGGTCTAATTTGGATGAGACAGCAGTGGCTTACAAATTTTGCTGGAATGAAGCCTGGAGTTCAAGCATTAGTCCTACGCTTGGTTTAGAAACATTTTCAAGAACAGTTTAAAACCTATTAGTAGTGATACTGACAACAGTTTTGCCTTAATAATAAGGGAAGTAATCTGATAATTTTGCATTATGAAGGTAATTCACTTGATTAAAGTGAACTGCTTATCTCTTCACTTCCCCTGTGCCCAAAAGAAAACAAATAAGCAATTAAATGAAGTAGAAAAGGCTTTCATTCTTCTTGATTCTTCTTCTGCCCGTTGCTGAACTTGAAAGGACCTAGTTCTGTGGAAAGCTGCCACAAGAGGAAGAAATTCTCAGGTTCAGAATAAATATACACCAAAACTAGGAAAAAAAATTGTGACTTTTTAATTACAGTGTTAGCCATCATGATTTCCATCAGGAATCTTCTGGTGTTGCAGGAAAAGGAGCAAGACATCGGAGAACTTTGTCATCCTGAGGCTTTTTCTCAGGCTTTTCTAGATACTGCTATTCCTTGAATAAATGTCTAGAGATCAGTTTTCAGACAGTGGCTGCAACTCCCCAGCAGTGTTGGGGGATTAAATAGGCTGGTTTAAACAAATATGGACCCACTTTACGTCTCATAACTTGGTATCTTCTTTTTCAAGTTGTATACTTGTCCTCTTGGGATGGGAATGGGGAATGGTGGGAGGCGAGAAGTCCCTTCCCCTTTCTTTTCATAGCTCTGTAAGATACAAGAGGGGAAATACCTTTGGAAAGGTATGTGAAGATACCAGCTATTCGCTTATGCTGGCTGCCTGTATCCTACATTATGAAGAGCAGAGAGATAAGTTGTATGGGATAAGCTGTATGTTATTCATTAATAGGAAGATACCTTCAGTAGGGTTTTTTGTGCCTGCAGCATTAATGGATTCAATAGAATTTTCAGTGGGATCCTTAAATACCAGTGCTTTAGCCAGCTGTCAGATAGGAAAACAAACTCTTACGCTAAGCTGATTTTGGCATAGGTTAAATTTGAAGCTTTGGAGAATACAATGTCGGATATTCTCAGTAGAAGAAGAATGCCATCTACTTTGACAAATACCTTGAAGAGATGAGAGCAGAATAAGAATAAATGGTAAATTGTTGATTTCTGAGTTGATGATAGAGACAGGGTGGAAATCACTTTCATGTCAGTTGATGCTCTGCATCATGTCAGGCTTCCTGCTCTCTTTTACAAGCATATGGATATTGGAAGGGAGTTTACCACCACCTGTTTGCACCCAGTTTGGGTGCAAGAGAGATCTTACTATCCTGAGCTCAGCTAGTGAGGAGCACCTAAGCTGGTCAACTCTATACCATGAGACATGCAAACGTGTAACTGAAGTGAACTGGACCACCCTATGGCAATCTTCAGAAACATCTGTGTCTTTCCATTGACTTTGCAAGACTTCGCTAGTAATTCCCAAAGTTGTAAAAGGTCTTTTTGGTAGAATATCTGTTGAATATTAATTTGGTAGTTCCATTTAGATAAATTCTCTAATACCACATCTTCGACTAGTAATTAGTGCCATGATGTTGGCAAGAAGCAAGGTACCATGTATGTTACAGCAATGTGACCTGAAAAGAACTGAAGCTTAAATATGTCACCATTTCATATTTTTTTTCTGCCAGCTCATTAATTTTACACATAGGATGTGAACATCCATAGGAAGAGAAACAACAGCTGAAACATTCCAAGCAGAAATCTCACAATCGGTATGTGTGCCGTAACTTGCTGTCTACTCCCAAAGATTTCTTTTGTATTGTAAAAATAGTAAAAGCAAACATTTCTTTCAATTTTAGTACAGTTCTGTATGCGAAAAGGTACTCTGTCAAGCCCTAAATGTGTCTTCTTTTTACACACATTTTTGCCCTTTTCTCTCAAATATGCATTTCCTGTGATGCTGTTACAGCTATTTGTCTTGCTAATGAAACTAATTTCTAAAAAGTAATGCTCTGTGAGAAAAAGAAAGGAGCTAATTTTTAGAATGATATTTGACTGAACTGAAGTTAAAGGAGGAATTTCTGATGGTTTCTGTAGGGTTTGAATTTTACTGAAAGTATTATTTTAATACAAGGTATGTAATAATTGCATTTTTGAAACATTTAAATTGTGAAAAGTTAATTTCGCAAAGGGAAAGCAAGTAATTAATTTGCATATTCTATTTCTTTTATCACTCCAGAATTCATATTAAAGATAATGAAGATAATCAGAATTCTTTAATAAGGGGGAAATATCTGGATTTGCACTGCTATATTTATTCATTAGAATAATTCAATTATGCAGTGTTTGTAGCAAACTCATTCTGATGGAATGATTAAGAATGGAGCCGCTTTTTCATTATAATGCTCTTTTGATTCTCTTGAACAGGATCAAAAGAAAGGGATATCTTCCTTTGCTAAATATGTTCCTCCATAAATAACTGCAATATAGGAGACATAGCTCAGTTCTACAAGATCTCCTGCACCTGCCATGACTCAAGGGACCTTTTCCTCATGCCAGCTTGCTGCTCCATCTGACCAAAGGGGGAGAAGACAGAGGCCCAGTGGCTGTTCCCCTGCACCTATTACTTGGGAAATTTTACACAAAATCATAGAATGGTTGAGGCTGGAAGGGACCTCTGGAGGTCATCTGATCCAATCCTGTTGCTCAAGCAGGGCCATCTGGAGCTGGTACCCAGGGCCATGCCCGAATGTCTTTTGAATGTCTCCTAGGATGGAGACTGCACAACCACGCTGGGCAACCTGTGCCAGTGCTCAGTCACCCTCACAGAGAAGAAGAGTTTCCTAATGTTCAAATGGAACCTCTTGTGTTCCAGATTGTGCCCATTGCTTCTTGTCCTGTCACTGGACTCCACCAAAAAGAGCTTGGCACCATCCTCTTTGCACCCTCCGTTCAGGTATCTATATACATTAAGACAACCCCTCCTGAGCCTTCTTTTCTTTAGGCAAAACAGTCCCAGTTCTCTCAGCCGTCCCTCCTATGTAAGGTGCTCCAATCCCTTAGTCATCTTTGTGGCCCTGGACTCTCTCCAGTATTCCTGTGTCTCTCTGGTAGTGGGGAGCCCAGAACTGGACACAGAACTCCAGGTGTGTCCTCAACAGTGTTGAGTAGAGGGGAAGGATCACCTTAACCTCCTGGCAACACTGCTTTTAATGCAGCCTAGGATACCATTAGCCTTCCTTGCTTCAAAGGTACATTGCTGGCTTATGTTCAACTCCTCGTGTTCACCAGGACCCCTAGGTTCTTTTTTGCAAAGCTGCTTTTCAGCTGGGTGGCCACCAGCATATATTGGTGCATGGTGTTGGTCCTCCCCAGGTGCAGGACTTGCACTTTCTCTTGTTGAACTTCGTGACACTCCTGTCAGCCCATTCCTGCAGCCTGTCGAGGTCCGTCTGGATGGCAGCATAACCTTCTGGTGTATTGGCCACTCCCAGTTTTGTAATATGAGCAAAATTGCTGAGGGTACACTCTGCCCAGTCATCCAGATCGTTAATGAAGATGCTGAAAAGGACTGCACCTTGACCCCTGGGGTAGGTACACTGTTAGTTACTGATCTCCAACAAGACTTCATGCCACTGATTAGCGCACTCTGGGCCTGGCCATTCAGCCAGTTTTCAGTCCACCTCTCTGTCTGCTCATCCAGCCTATACATCAACAGGTTGTCTATGAGGCTTTTATGGGAGACAGTGTCAAAGGCCTTTCTGAAGTCCAAGTAGACAATATCCACTGCGCTCTCCTCATCTACCAGGCCAGTCATTTTATCATAGAAGTTAATCAAATTGACCAAGCTACTCCTGATGACCTTTTTGTCCATCATGTGTCCGGAAATGGTTTACAGACAGAGATTGCTCCATCATCTTTCCAGGGACTTAGGTGAGGTTGACCAGCCTGTAGTTTCTTGGATCCTCCTTCTTGCCCTTCTTAAAGATAGGAGTGCCATTGGCTTTCCTCCAGACTTTGGGCACTTATCCCAGTCACTATGGTCATTCAGATTATTGAGAATGGGCTTGCAATGACATCTGCCAGCTCCCTCAGCACACATGGGCGCATCCTGTCAGGGCCTATAGACTTATGTATGTCTGGTTTGCTTAAACAATCCCTGATCTGATCCTCTTCCAATGCAAGAGTGATTAGGCTTGTGCCGGAAGAAATGAAGTTAACGCTTACTATTTATTAAGCGTGTATCATCCTTATCAGGATACCTTAAAAAGAGCTATCCAGATTAGATTGTTTTCCTGACCTCCTCTGGACCATTTCCTGAGGCCTGTGGGTGTGGTTTGGAAAGCAAATTTGGAAAGAACTGCTAAGCCTCTGTTCTTACTGTCCCCCTCTTGACTGCCTCTGCACCCAGTCAGGGACACAATGCTGTTACTTACTCCCCCTATGTTTGTCATAAGTGCAGTGTGAGCTTTTATACTTCTTTGCTTCAAGGCATAGATAGTCATCTTCAAAACATGCACTGTTGTAAACATACTGGAGAGACTGGGTAGTCCATGTTGGATATTAAGTGTAGGTGTATGCATGTTTTGAAATGAGGTCATATGCAGAGTTTCACTGGGGTAGGAATCCAGAAACAAAGGAAAGCTGACAGCTGCACCTGTGTTACAATTCTTTTTTAAGAGTTCAACAATAGAAATGCTTGCAGTTAAAAAATAATCTGGAGTTTCTCTGAGAATTTAAATCTTAGGCAATCCATATCTTTACTAGAAGGTACAAGCTGCAAGAATCAAAACAAAAAAAATAATCCTGTGAAAGGGAATATTACCCTGAAACTTCACTCCAGTATTATATATAAAATCTCTTGCTGATTTAAAAGTTTCTTATCTGAAATAGAAATTCAGGGAGCACCACAGCAGCAACCAGAGACTTTATCTCTTAAGTTTAGGGACATTTGTTGTAAGGAAAAGCGCTATTGGCAGGATTGACGCAGTGTGGGATCAGTTTAGCATGAAGCAGAACTAAAGGCAGTGAGGCAAGAATTTTAACATATCCCCCTGGATCTGTGAGAAGTCACTCAGGAGAACTGAATGACACACTCATGGAAATGCTATTATCAACTAAACAATAGCTCTGTGTCCACACTGACCTTACAAAGCCTGTGTGCTGGAAACACCTGAACCAAAAATAACTGCTTGTTAATAACTTGTGACTAACCTTTCTAGGTGCTGCTGCTTTTTTCAGTCGTCTGCCCCAAAACGTGCTGAAAGCATGTTTGAAAAATACCATACAGAAACTTTGAAAATTACCTTGTTTATAAACAGTATGGTAGGCAATGGATAGGCTTTGAAATCTTTAATTTCTGTATTTTGTGGGAAAAGGGGAGAGATTTTGACTTAAATCAATTTATTCTTATTTAATTTTACAAGACAATTAAAATCCCGTTGCTTTAAGATGACAGGCCACAAACTATGGGATTTTATAATGGAAAATTTGTGTTATGCAATCTGACATGTGCCGAGAGCTAAAAATATCTCAGTAGGACACTTCTTTGGAAGCTGGGACACTTGGGCACTCTTCCTGCTGCCACTGAACTTGTAGCTTTTACAAAAGGGATTAGCTTTCACAGCAAGAGATAGAGATCATTCCCCCTTAGCCAATGGTCAAGACTTGGGTAGTGAAGAGTATAAGCTTTGAATCCTTCACCCCTCGGGCTGAGCAGTAAATAGGATCTTGGTCTCCCATAACGCTGCTGTAGAGCTATAATTTCTGAGCCACTAGTTGCTGCTTCATTTGGCAAAACAATGCTAAAAGGTACTTTCTTTTTTTTTTCTAGCCTGAACCTTGTAATGTATCTGGGCTAAGATAATAGGCCATTTCAAGTTGACTGTACTTTTAACATATTCACAGTCATGCCCCGTGCTATTTTATGGGGAGGGGGAGTGGTTTGGGGTTTTTTTGCCAGCCTTCGGTATCAGTATCTTTCTGTAGGTACTGAAAGGCAAAAAATTACGTACCACTTTATTTAAGGGACTGGCAGAGGTCCAGACCCACGAGCGGTACAGTTAGTGAGTCTTGGGCTGAACAATTTCTGTTGTTCCTTACGAAATACCTGTATCTCCTGTGGATCCGTATATGACGAAAAGGCCACTAACATTATTCTACTCCATTAAAATAAGATGAGGAGTTAAAGACATTTCACATAGTTGGGTATTAGTCTTCGTACAATGTCTGATACAGTAAGTCAGCATAGAAGCTCTATTTATGGCGAAGTTACTACGCTTTTGACTGGCATGGTTTTGAGTGTGGGGAGGCCTGTAGCCTATGAAGAGCTCAGCCTCTGACCACCCGGGTGGTCTGCTGCCCATCATGGGCTGTATCTGTCTCTCCGTTGTTCTTCACAAACAATTTGTGCATTTTCAGACATTTAATTAAATGTTCTGAATAGATGTTTTGAGACTGGTAAAAAAAAAATAAAATTACAGTATCTGTTTTAGTGGTTTAGTTGAATGTTCATCTGTTTTAAAAAAAAAAACACGTTTGAAAGGAAAAGTTTTCTATTTTCCATATTAATGGAAATTAGATGCAGAGTTCCTGTCATACTGATGAAAATTCAGCTTCAATATTTTTCCTAGCCCACCTCTGAAAATGTATCTCTCTGTCTCTCTCTGTTACTGATCCTCCCTCCTCCTCCCACAAATAGATCCAATTAGAAATGCTATCACATTGATATAGTATGGGCAGACATAGATTTGCAATGACAACAAAAGCGTAAAAGAGATGCCACTATTTTCAGCGTTCTTAAGAGGGAAAAACTGAAACTGGTGGATGCTATTTGTAAGACTAAAAATGTAGCCCTCTGACAATAATTGGTATCATTGGGATTCTACAAGAAGATAGGGGGATTATCTGCTACTTTAGTTATTGCAGGTACGCTGCTGAGTACATCACTGAAAAACAGAAAAAAAAGCATTATCATTAGTTCACAGCTCTCAGCAATCACCTGTTATCTGGCTTTTGCTTAATGCTCTCCTTATTTATTTGACTGTGTGCTGCATTTGCAGCAAACAAATGACTGCAACAGATATTTAAAAGAAAATGCAGGTCTACAGTAGAAGTTTGACCTTGCACTGCCCCATGATGGAAAATTCTAGTCATGTATACGGAATATTCGTGTAACTGGTGAATACACGAGGCGGTTTACCAGACTTGACCAAAATTACCGCTAGTAAGTATTAGTATTCTTGCTAGAATGCAGTGCTGACTTTAGTGCTGACTACGTGGCTGCAGGATAGGATACTAGGTAGAGGATGATATGTGGTGGTTTTGGTTGAAGTAGATGTTTTGTGACTACCAGTTTCACTTAACACCTATTTCATGATTTCCTGTGATTTTGGAGGAATTCAAAAGGATGCCTTTTGTCTGGTAGAGAAATTAAAAGGGATATATAGATATATAGAAGTAAAAAGGGATACTGCTTTCAGTAAGTGATTTTTATTTTTACAGGTATTATTATTTTATGGAAAGTATTTCATGTATAGAGTTAAGTCATTAGAAATAAAAAAAATAAAGTACAGGCTTGGTTGAGGGAGGGAGAAAGAATAGCAGAGAGCTCTAAAAGATTTTTATCTGACATTATTTTTGGAATCCACACTGAAATGAGATGTACAGAAAGAGATTTATGACTCCTTAAGTATAAACTGATGGAGAGATTTTGAAACTTTTGCAAGCTGAACTGTTTAGTAAAATAGTTATAGAGCCATAGAATGGTTTGGGTTGGAAGGGACCTTAAAGATCATTTTGTTCCAAGCCCCTGCCCTGGGCAGGGACACCTCCCACTAGACCAGGCTGCTCAAAGCCCCATCCAGCCTGGCCTTGAACACTTCCAGGGATGGGGCATCCACAGCTTCCCTGGGCAACCTGTTCCAGTGTCTCACCACCCTCAGAGTGAAGAATTTCTTCCTAATATCTAATCTAAATCTCCCCTTTTTCAGTTTAAAACCATTACCCCTCGTCCTATCGCTGCACTCCCTGATAAAAAGTCCCTCCCCATCTTTCCTGTAGGCCACCTTTAGGTACTGGAAGGCTGCTATAAGGTCTCCCCAAGTCTTCACTGCAAAAGGATACATTCCCTTTGAGAGACCCAATTGAACACAGTTATCAATGTATAAAATCCTACTGAAGGAAACATGGAGGTGAATTTTCATCTTAGTCTGATTTGTTTAGATCGGCGTATGTCTCCTGCTTATTTTACCTTTACTAGTTGCACTGAAATAAAAATGTTCCTTTGGTCCAATGAAATGGATTAAACAGGATAATTTGTATTATCCAAATGTAAGTACATATTTTGGAACATGGGTTGAAAATGATGAATTTGAAACCTCCCAGAGTTATCTGAGTAGTTGCGCAAGCCCATGATGTTATCTAAATGAAAAAAAAAAACAAAACAACAACATGCCAAACCTTGTGATACTCTTTATGCTAAAAAATTAGGGAAAATTCATCTGAATTTCCAGAAATGTAACTTACTGAAAACATCTATTACAACTTAAATTCAGTCAACATTCAGCTGCTAACAAACTTTGAACCATATTCCAGCAATTAATCGTCTCATGTCATTTACAAACAAGGGGTTTCATCAAGCTTTCTATTTAGGAGCTAAGTCTAAGATCAAATAGCTTGTCTTTCAGGGTTTCACCTTTGTAGAGAAAAGTTACTTATAAACATCTTGTGCTGGTTTTGGCTGGGAAAGAGTTAATTTTCTTTATAGTAGCTTGTATGGGGCTATGCTTTGGATTTGTGCTGGAAACAGTGTTGGTAACACAGGAATGTTTCCATTATTGCTGAGGGGTGCTTACAAGTCAAGGCCTTTTCTGCTCTTCACACCGCCCCACCAGCAGATAGACTGGGGGTGCACAAGAAGCTGGAAGGAGACACAGCTGGGACAGCTGGCCCCATCTGACCAAGGGGATACCATACGACATCGTGCTCAGCAATAAAACTAGGGGAAGGTTGGCAGGGGAGGAGGGGCGTTGCTCGGGGTCTGGCTGGGCATCAGTCGGTTGGTGGTGAGCAATTGTTTTCATTTGCATCGCTTATCTTTCTTGGGTTTTCTTTCTCTCTCTTTTTTATTTTCCTTTTCATTACATATTATTATTATTATTAATAATTATAATATTTTTTAAAATTCAAATTATGAAACTCTTTTTATCTCAGCGCACGAGTTTTCTCACTTTTACTCTTCTGATTCTCTTCTCCCATCCTGCTGCAGGGAGTGACTGTGTGGTGCGTAGTTGCTGGCTGAGGTTAAATCATGACCCATCCTTAAGTAGAACCTGTTTAAGAAACAAAATCAATTAAAGCTTATGAAGATGTAACTCCCGTGTATAATACTTTTCACAGCTTGTCTTGATGATCTATGCATGTTCGTATGAAAAGCTTGGATTTGTAGCATACACTCTCCATGAGGGTTCATAGGAAGGCTACCCGGGGATGGAAAGAGCACTGAATGAAGTAATTTCATTTTACCATTTTCTCATATGGAGCAAACTATGGCATAGCTCTCAGGTTTGGAATGGCACAATAACAGGAAAAAGGCTGAGAATATGGTATTTTCTGTGTGATTGCGGTTGGAATATAAAGCACAACTGTTGTCTTGGTAAAATTCAGAATGGCCTGAGATACAGAAATTAATGCTTTCCGTGACATGGTGTAGTATTGAGATGTTCTTGCTTTAAAATAGTTTCATATTGCTATTGCCTTTGAAACTCCCTTTTCTGTATTCCCCAACTTTTTTTACCTTGGTTCATCTTTGACTTTATGACCTTAATGGCAAACTCTTTGCTTGCTAATTTGAAATATTATTTTCTGAGAAAAAGGGATTGACTTCTGGAAGAGGGAAGATGAGGGGGAGCAAGGTGGAGATTCAAGATCTTTATCTTTAAATATTAATATGCTTTTAACTTGTGTACACCTATATTTGTTTATGGCTAGCCCAGTTACTGAATTAACATATCCAATATTTAATCTAAATAAATTAACACAATTTGTTACTGAAGTAAAAATAGCTCATGTCAATATGTCTAGGTTGAGCTTTTATTTTATTTACATTGCCCTTCCTTTAACCCAGTTGATGCTTCTTAGCCACAATAAGGCCAGTTCATTTTACCTATTTAATCTCCTTTTTTCTCCAACTCCTTTTGTGGATTTTTTTTATCTCAATTTTCTGGCATTTTTTTTTTTTTCTTTAGACATTCAGTTCAGTTCAAGGATTAAGGGATCTTTTATTATTATTACACCATCCACATTATTGCTAAAATTATGCACATTTTGCATAGCGGATAGTGCTAATGAGGAGTAAGAGGAAGTAGATGATGATGTTATTCCTGTTCTTCGATAGTATGTGCTTCTCATTTATGCTGCTAAAATCCCCATTACCCCACATCCTCGGTAGGCTGTCCAGACATGCTGAATCTGTTCTGGAAGTTTTCCTGCATTATTCATAGCATCAAGTGGTTGGTTGTTCAGATTGTGATTTACTATAATCAATTTTCTGGGTCCTACAGATCAAAGAGATTTTTAATTATGAAATACAAGGTTATACATGGACTCAGCTCTCAGAGGAATGTTAAACCGCACTAACTTATTTAAATTCCCTTAGAAGCTATTAAACCTATGAACAGGATTAAGCAGTAGCTCTTCAATTACCAGCATATATTACAAATATTTTTTTTATTGCTTTCTCCTGAGTAGTAATCCCTTCGCTAGCTATGCTTTTCCAAAAAGGCGAGAGGTTCTCTGTTCCCTTGCCTTTCTCCATTAGGTTTGTGAAATGCCGGAGTGGACATTTACCTGCATTGCCACTGCCCTCACGTCACTGCTGGTCCAAAGCTGTGTGATAATCCCCATATTTCCTTCGCAGCTTTACCGCACAGTGTGTTTCTTGTAAGCATTTAAGTGTGACTGTCAGACTCCTGAACTCAAGACAGGCACCACTTTTCTTCTGTTGTGAAAGGAGGTGGCTGGAATATGAATGCAATGCTTAGCCTGAGGTTGAGTTTGCTTTCTTTACTGTAGCACTGGTCTGGATTTCTGAACTTAACTAGGTGCCAGTATCTGAGAGGGAACCATTCTTGCTTACCATTCATGACTTACCACAGTGAAGCTAGTGGAAATAACAGTATTCACAAGCAAAAAATAATCCCTTGACATCTTGTTGTTCTTCCTTGCTGACTTATGCTTATTCCCATTGATGCTTTCTCATTTCTTCCCCCGTCACTTGCTTTTTTCCTTCACAGACTACATCTGACATCCACTGCTCCTTCAGTTCCACTCCATCTTCTCTCAGGCAACCCCAGCTTCAGCCCTGACAGCTGCATGCAAGACTCTGCTGAGCTCTGCTGAAGGGTAACGTGCACAGGAGAGGGACGTGCAAAGCTTTTGAGAAAGGGGTGATCCTATTCAGCCCCTGAGCTCTTCTGGCAGAGGAGGGTTCCCCATGTTTGATTTCAAAAGGGAAAGTATCCTCAAATTACAGCATAGTTGTCATATATGTTGTCATTAAAATCTTTTGTGGAATCCACTGATATTCTAAATTGAAAGCATGCATTTGACAGACCTGACTCTCACCAGTCATCCGCTGTAAAGTAACCACCAAAAAGATGCAGTCAATTTTCCTGCAGTTGGAGAAGTCTAGCTGTGGTCGTTTAAGGCAAATTGCCCTCAGCTAAGACCTACCACCTCTCTGCCAGGAGCAGCTGAAGTTATATGTACCCAGTTTTCAGCTGCTCCAATTCAGAGCCTGTGGTGGTAGCATGGTTGCACTGACCTCGTATCAGGTGGCAATGTGCTGAAGGTGCTGGAGGCGACTGAGGCACCGATGCCATCCCTTCTGCAACTCCTGCAAGGGACTGGGGGTAATTTCAAGAGAAGGAGCCATACGTTTTAAACAGCTGCAGCCTCCAGAATTTACAGTGCATCATTTATAAATGGGACCTACAAAGTAGGAGCCAGCGGTGAGTGCAGTATCCATCCAGGTCACTACTGTCATTCTTATCTTGTGCTTTTAGTATTATTACAGATTAATGTATGTGACATGCTGAGTGTATGTGAATACACTCAACTCAAATTTGACCTTCCCATTATATATTATTGGATGTCTTGGCTATTTTAATATTCTTTGGATAAACTTCTGAAGCTGGCATCATAGTCTATTAACTGAGTTGTGCTTTTAGTCCATATGCACGTACAAACATATATATACACATACATATGCACATGTAGATAAAGGTACATGCAAATACTTGTTTAGAATATAAATGACATTGTAACTTGATTGTAGAAGTACAGTAACAGGAAGAATACTTGTAATTCCTTTTGCCCAGTGAAGATTATGTAAAATTGCTTTTCAGCGATGGTGGAGTGATTAGTGGCAAAGTACAGTGCAATGGGAGGTCACAGAGGTTGAGTCCCCTCCTAGAAATCACCCAGTCTTGAAGGAAGTCTAAATGGGTTGAGCACTAATGCTGCAAAGTCTCTCGGCTGGCCACCTGTCTGGGAAAGGGTAAGAACTGGTACTTGTCTGAGATTGGCTTGAAAATGGAATTTAGAGCCCAGTGTTACGCTCTTAAAAGACGGGGAAAATAAATGTTGAATCAGGGGCACGGCAGAATTAAAATTATTTGCCTAAAATTCCATTTCCTTTAAAATATGTTTTGGTTATGAAAAAAGAAAGATGGTAGTGGGAATTTATTAAAACAACAGCAACAACAACCCACCAAACACCCACACATCTTTAAAGCAAATGAATCAAATGGAAAGAAACCCTTACAGAAGGCAGTGAAGTTATGTGGTTTCAAGTGTTGTAGCACTTACTTCGGCTTCACACCCAGTGAAATCCCTCGTGGTTTGGCTACATCAGAAGCACAACACCAGGGCAAATACCTTGAAGTGCCACTACTGAGGTCACTCAAAGAGCAGTGAGGTTAGATGTAAAAATGTGTACTAGAGAAAATTGGCTCAAGAATCCTACATCAGGGTTTTTGAAAATACCTATGAGATTTAGGGGAACAGATCTTATGGATCTTTAATCTCTCATTTGCAGTCCTCTTGGCAGCCTCAGTAAATGTGGCTGAGAAGTTTCCCTAGTCAGACAAGAGTTCCTACGACAAAGCAGAATAAAAATGCTCCTGAAAGCATACTTTCAGACAGAGACATAATGCACTACCTCCCTGCACCTACTCAGCTAGTTTGCTGGTAATAAAAAAAAATATCTAAGATTAAAAATAATGCAGCAATATTCCATAAGGCATGGAGCAGAGAGGATGGGATGACTGTGTGTGCAAGCTGAACTCAAGTAACGGCTTGCTGCCTTCAAATGGAGGAGTCTTGCTCCTGTTTCTTCTCTCCCAATCGTGGGGTCACACTCTTACACAAGATTTGACCTCAGTGGTCCCTTTTGGGACCTGATCTAACTCATTAAGATAGTAACAAACAGTTCAGGGTTTTTTTAACACAGTAACAAACTGTTCAGGATTTTTTTTTTTAGTGTTTTTTAGACGTTCTAGTAAGTCAAATTGGCTCAGAGGAAGGAGGGGAGGGAGGTTTAGGAGTTGGACCAGATGACCTCCAGAGGTCCTTCCAACCATTCTGTGATTCTGTGAGGGAGAGGAGAATTTGATGCAGGAGGTATGTTTGGATGTAAGGATGGGAGGCAAAAACTGTGGTGAGGGGGTAGAGAAGGGTTTTTTCTTTCAGCAGCAGTGAGCTGATATTTGGGCTTCTCCTGTTTCTCGAAATGGTACTTGATGAAAATGTGTATCCTCACACCTCCTTGTTATTCCACTTCCTTGTGCATGTTTGTATAACTGTCAGCTGAGACTGGAGACTCTTCACAGCACAGATCTTGTTATTTAGTCTGTCTGTAAACTGCCTACCATGGTGCTGGGGCTACAGAACTATTTACGAACAGTAATAATATACCTGTCACACGCTCCAGTAAGTGCTCGCTTTATCTCCTGGCATGATTTGCTGAGGCTTTTTTTTGTTGGCTGTTATTCAAACTTGCCTTTTTTGGCCAGCAGCTGCACTTTGAAATAGTTGAAATTTTGATACAATATTATTTTAATCCTCATTTATGTTATAAGTATTAAATATTTGCTCATATCTTCTGCATCTCAGCATACAAAGACAATTATTTGATTTCTGAGCCTTTTCCAGTTCACAGTGGCTGGCAGAAAGCTGACCTCTGTACACTGACCATGTTCTCTTGGGTTTTTGAATTCAATAACGTTGCATTTCAAAGGGGATTTGTTCACTTCCATTCCCTTGCCCACCTTCAAAATTGTGCTGCCAAGTGTTTTACCATAAACGCCTTCAGATAGGCAAGGTGACCTGCCTTACTTTCATCTCGTCACTTGAATCCAATGACCCTCAGCTTACCCTTTGCGAGATCTGACAATTGGAAGGTACTTGAGGAAAAGGCATACTGCATAATGCATAGCACACCTTTATGATCCGTTATCCCTTGCATGCCCTAGAAACTTTGCTGAATTTGAGAGACTCTCTCTGCTCTCTTTATTGCAGCGGGCAGTGAGGTTCTTTGTTTTCTGCCTTTGGTCATGTAGGAAAGAGAGTTCAGATTGCATTTTCCTGCCCCATAGTGAGAAATTTTAGCTACAGAATTAATAACTACCCTAAAAGCCTGCCTGGACAGTATTTGCCCAGCACTGCCTTAAGTAGTGAAAACTACTGTAGTGCAAATCAAGGCACATTCCTCTTGGCACCCATCCCCAACCCCCCAGCTAGAATGAAGTAATGGCTTCATCCTGTCCTTACATCCTTAAGGAATAAGGACTGTGGGGTATGAAAGGAAACATCAGCTGAGGCTGGCATCCTATCTGTGAACTCGGGGGGTATGCCTTACACGTTGGGTATGTCCTTTTTCTACAAATGTACATTTCCTATATTTGTAGTGGTGAGAGCAAAGCAACAGTAGTCCACCAAGTCTTCCCTACAGGTAATACTAGTGGTGATGTGTTCCTGTATCCCATCCTCTTGCCTTTCTTAACGTCTCTTCTTTGGTGCTAGTATCCTAAAATCAGAGCCAAGGTGATTTTAACTGCTGGTCCTTATAGAAAGAAAGGACAAGAGAAATCACCCCAGAGTGTGAGTGGGTACAAGTTAGGTAACTGGTGACCTGAGACAGCACGCACAGCATGAAATACTTTTTTAAGTATACACACAACCATTCATACCTTATCTTTGTATAACAGTAACGACTGTAAAGGCTTATGAAAACATTAAAAGCTGACTAGAAGAAAAAGCATAGCAAATTCTCCTTTCTCTTCCCTTCTAGTAGTAGCCTACAGGACTGCATGAGTAGTGCCTAGGTTGAAGCCCTTGTAACAGTGACAAAATGGGACCAATCTGTACAACAAAATGCAGTTAATGCTGAAAACATACTTTCTTTAACAAAAAAAAAGGCATGTATTTGTACAGTTACTTGCATACCAGCACTCAGTAGTGTTGTACAGGTCATTAACATGACTTTTTGTACAAATATTCTGCACAAAGCCATGATCACATTACTAACTTGGGGGTTGAACTATGTATCAAGGTAGGAAATGCTAATATGGAGCTGATGGACTCTCTCTCGGGTATTCCCTGAGCCAGAAGTCCTCAGCAAGAGGTGTAAATATGTTTCTTGTGGGTGTGCCTGGCTGAGTGCATGTACAAAAGAGCTCATTAGAGGTAGACGCTAGGCGTAAGATGCAGGTAGCCAGGGTTACGTGAGAGGAACGTGAAACATCTAGTGAAGAGCGTGGCAGAGAAAGCACTCCCCACAAGGATGCTCCCAAAACATCCTGTTTAAATGTTTATACTACCTAAAGGTGAATCTATACTACAGTGGAGAAGTGACTGTTGTACACGTAGCTTTGCAGCCAATAGCTTTTTCTGGTTAAAGGAGTTGATGATTGCAGTGGTAGGAGTGTGGGCTTCTAAATAAAAGCCTATGGAAATGTTTGGATATATGAGGGAAGAGGCAGGAGAAAGCCCATGGGACCGAATCCTCACTGAAGTTATTGTCTGAAAAAGACAGTTCAAAATGAGCCTGGGTGTACCCCCAGGTTGCAATCACACCTTCCAGTAGCTGCAATGTCTGAGGGTACAAAACTCTTAAACGTGAGTGGCTAGTCATACTGTCCACAGGACTACAGTTCTTAGTTAAGGGGAAAAATCAGATTCAAAAAGTACAAATCAAGTTTAAACAAGAGAAGATTAATAAAGGAGGATTATTAAAGGGAAAAAAATCCATCTACAAAATGGAACAAAACCCCACCGATGTGTACAAGAGCAGCAATAGCTCTTTTATGTCCTCATTTGTTGAAATGAAAAGGGCTATGCATCAGAAGTAGCAGACAGGTAATTGTCTCCTGCCATAAGCTAATGCATATACAATAAGCAAAACTTGGAGGTTTTGTAGTTGTTTGTTTTTAAATGACTTTGTTGTGTTCCAGTCAGTCTATGAATAATGTGTATTGTTTGAGTGAAGATGTACTGCATACGGTAGAATAATAGTAAGCTGCAAATTATTTTTATAAAAGCAACAGCTCAGATTTCCAGTGTAAATTCCACCTTTTTCCCTAGGGCTGGGAATTTTGTTGGCTAGGCATGCCCAGACACCTCCTACCTACCCATAGGAACCCCAAGGGCAGGGCCACAAGGGGAATGGACTCTGTGGCTCTTAACCAGTTCCAGCAGATACCATACTTCCAGTCTATTATGCAGTTTCAGTTATCTTATGGTCTCTTAAAACTTTGTATTGTTCATGAATATTTAGATGTGAACTAATTTATGCTGCTAACAAGCAATTTTCTGTAATGAAAAATAACAACTGAAAGTATTTTTTAATCTGGTGTAAATGCTAATTTAATTTTACAGCTAATTTTTAGGTGTAAATGCTAATTTGCTCTAGAAAAAGCTGGCTGGTAACAGGATAAAGGTGTTTTGAGCAGCTCAGAGCACTTCCTAGATATGTTTGTAAACACCTCCTTCAAGAGGTATGCAGCCTTCTTCGAAATGACATCAGAGCTCTGATGAGTTAACATTGTCTTTTGCTTTGACAGAAAGACTCTTGTAAATGGTATTCAGAAGAATGACAAGTGTATTAGAAGTAGGTCAGCTTGGCAAATAAATAGCCTGACTTACCCACAGGCCTTGATTTGCTGGCATTTTGAGATTCTGGGCCAGCTTTGTACCAAATCTGCTCATCCCATATCATATTTAATCCATACCCTTTTTTGTAGCTTGTCAAAGATTTATTTGATATACTGTGAGTATAAAAACTAATATTCCAGTGCTGAATTTTTTTAGTGCTAGTTGAACTTGATTCACTGTGACATTCCCGTGTGTAATGACATCTTAGCTACCAGTTTCACATCATTAATTATGATATTGCTCTGTACTGTGACAACAGGCCTAAATTAAAACTTGTTTTAAAATGTTTAAACTGACATTTCTCAGGGTCATTTATTTCATGAGGTAATAGATATTGCAGGCATGAATGAAATATCACTCCAACTTCTGTGTTTTGCTAACAATCTTTTTGGAGCAATAGCTGTTGGATAAACAGAACCAAAATTGATGTGAGGACCTCTTTTTCTTTTTCCTGTCCACCCTAAACCAACGTTTCAAAAGCCCCAAGAATTGTGAAAAGATTTTTTTAGCTTTCATTGAAGAATTCTATTGAATGTGACCTTACATCATCCACTTAAGCAGATGGCTATAAAGTGTGTTCCAAAAGTCTTTCCACAGGAATTTAAGCAGACGCAGGCTTAGGAATTTAATCTAAATTGTTTAGGATTAACTACAAAAAATAATCATGATCATTTTATCCAGTGAATAATGGATTTCCTTAATCTGATTTGAAAACTGGATGCGACAGCAGTACTTGCTGTATTTTTACATATGGCAAAAATGGACTGTAAGAAAAAGTGCTCCGATTGTGTGATTTCACCTTTGCTATGTTGGTTTCACAGTTTACCTTATTATTTTGGGCGCACATTTGTTTGAGAGAAACAACAGCTTCTTGCTCCCTTTATATTTCAGCAGTGCAGGTATCTTAACATCTCTTTGCTCCTTTTTTGCAATGGGACATGCATTTGGTTTGTTAGCAGATGGTCTTTTTTTCTCTACAGTGCTAATCAAACTTTGATACATTTGGATTTGCACAAGGGAAAAGCTGACAAGGCTGACTGAGTGCATCTGCTTAGCTGTTTCTTGCAGTTCCTGAGAAATGACTCAATATTCACTTCAGGCTGAAATGCTGGAACGGGAGAGTCAATACGGTGGCAAAAACGTCAGCTTCTGTAATCAACTAGAGCAGAGCGGCTGCTCACGCATCTCAAAATAACACTCAGGTTGACGGCACCAGCTCCTTTTAATTGATGAATTGCAACATTACTGTTCAGCAGCTTCTGAGCAACATCCTGTTTGTGAAAAACCCGTGCAACCAAGGAATTCCTCTTGGCTTTTCTGAAGTGGGTTATTTTACAAACAGGGCAGCCTCAAGTCTTGTTCTTCAAACCTTGTGTATCTCTTCAAACTGCGTTTTCATAAGCATGGAAGTTCTGCATATAGAGGGCTTTGAGAATTGGGGGTCAAATCCAACTCTTGGTACTGGACTTCATTCTGCAAAAATGCGCAGGAAGGCTGCTCCAGTAGTCTTTCCATGTGAATAAATGCTGGCTTTTTTTGTTTTGTTTTTTTTTTAAACTTCTCCCTGGAAGGGGAAAAAAGGTCATTCTTAGTCTTCTGCTAGCCTCTGCATGGTGCCTGCGTCAGTAACATATACGATATCTGAGCTGCTACGAGCAGCTCCCTCTTGCTGGCTAGCTATTGTGCTTTCTGGTTACTTATACTGAGGAAAACAAACTGTTTATCTCTTCTCTTTTTTTCCTTTTTACCCTGTGTATCAATGTGTGAGACAATGAGTTCCAAGTATTTATACTAAGTCTGCAGAACAGTGTTACGCAGCTCTAGTTTTACATTTGTGGAAACAGAAATTCAGACTTGTCCATGGTAAAATGGCATGAAGGATCTCTTCAGTGGCCACGTTCTTACCTAGCACTACTTGATATAGGGGATATAGCACTGCTCCCACGGGGGAAGGTCAACACTGCGATAGGGAAGTTCAGTTCAGTTTAGCATTGAAAAATAGTTTGAGAACACAATGCTGAAAACTGTTCCCTTAGTCCCTGCAGGGCATCCATCATCCGGGGCCTCCTTGGCTTATCTCTTCTGACTGTTCCAGAAAAGAGGCTTGTAGGAGGACATATGTTAATAAAGAATACCTATTCTTTTGTTAACTGAAGAATCTCAAATGATTTCCAAGAGCATTTCAGGCTCATTTTCATCTCTAGATTCTGCCCTACAAGTGAGTAACTCTGCTTATGAGGTTATTTATGACCAGGGAATGTTTCAGTAATCTAGAGATTAGAGAGAACATACAAAGAATCTGAACAGAAGAGGCAAAATGTGAAAAGAGCGAAGGAGATTACAAGAAAAGACGGCGTCTGAGAGTATGATGGATGTAAAGGTTTGCTTCTTTCCAGTGAAAGGAGCTCAAACTCATTCACGTGCTTTGGATTGGGCTCATCCTATATAAATATTTCAGTGCGTTCAGACTGATCTCTCTAAATTATCAATTTAAAAATAAATTTATATGGGCAACACCAGATAATAAAAGTTTTATTTTTGGATCAGGGAAGTTAGCTGGCTAGCTGAATAATGCTGGAGCGTACAGTTTGTTGGATTTAGGAATTTGGCTCGTTTACTTGATGCTCTTTATTCCTTCTTAATTTATGTTCCCTACGAATGGATAACTTTAATCAACTACATGAAAAAGGGGATGTACTTTGCAGGACCGAAAAAATTCAACGAGAGTCATCAACATGCTGCAAAGCATTCTTGAAATAACGATACTAAGGAAGAACAGTAGTAGGACTGGCTTGTTGTTTCTCTGTATGACTATGTAGACCATACGACAGTCTCAAAACCACAGTTTCAACTGAAGTTTCTAGAATATGAGAGAAGGCAAGGAAGACTGACTTATGAGACAATTTTTGCTTTCCTTGCATAACTAGTTTTTAAGAGCAAGATGTGAGGAACATTTAGTTATTTTGAGTTGTAGTTAAAAAAGTCAACATTGGCAAGACTTGCCCACTGCCATTGGCTTGGGCAGCTGGCTGCTTTCTGGGGTTAGTATCTCAAGTGAGCTGTGCCACAATGTTTCCCTTTATTCTAGAAAATAAGACATATCCAAGATAGTAAGAGTATGGTTAGGGCTTTTTGGTTGTTTGTTGGGGTTTGCATGTTTTGGCTTATTTTTAATTTCAGTGCAGGATTCATAAATTGTTATTTGGATGATTTGGGTTGACTTCTATTCATCATAGTTCTGATTTCAATGCAGTAGTATCACAGGTAAGTATTATTGGAAGATTCTCTATATCATTTTAGCAAGATGGCTATATTTATACTGATAAGTGAAAATAAAGCATGGTAAATTTTTAGTAAGGCATTTTCTTTCCCTTTCAATATCAAGTCCTGCTAGTATCCTGAAATTCATTTAATATACTATAATCTTTTTTAAAGACTGATTCTTCAATACCTTAAAATAAATATGTTCTTCACTTCCTAGTATATGCACATTTTAATAATATATTTTTATTGGACCAATACAGTTTACCTAATACTCCAATATTTATTTTTTACTTGAAGTGGTATAGAGAAAACCAGTTAAATGGAGAAACTCTTACCGTTTTAGGCATTATATTTTCTTTATTGCACAGTGGTACCATTAGTTAAGCTGGCATTTTTTGGAAGATAGTGTACTTTAATCCCTCACCACTAATCAGAGATTCAGGAGTTCTGTATCTGCAGGGCAGAATAATCCTTTCTGTACATTGTATTTGTGATGTTTCTCTTTTTATCACTTACGACATATCACTTTGCGTCTTATATAATGTCATGATAAAACCCAACTTTCCTTATAGTGATTGTACACACTGCTGGATATAAAGCTTCAGGATTTGGGTTATGGGATAGCTCAACAGTATCAGTGGAAAAATAAAATAAATAATTTTGCTTTTTTGCTAGCATGAAATACAAAAAATGAAGTTAAGGGACAGAGGTGAAGCAGCTGTGTTATCTAGAACCTATGGCAAGCCAGCATTCCCTTGCTGCTTGAATTCAAGCATTTCATCGTTTGGCTGTTATACATCAATGGTGACACATCATTTTCCAGGATATACTGTTGTTGTTTTTTTTTTTTAATATAGGCCATAATATCTGTGTTGGGCTGTCAGATATGAGCTAATTTTATGATACATGTATACCTCTCCTTCCTTATAAATGTCCAGGCTGATCTGTATCTCCACAGTAGAGAAAATTGGAAAGTTCACAGATCAAAAAACAATTAAAGTTTGAGTAAAGTGGGCTTTTCTAGTTGAAGTAGGGCAGACAATGGCAAGTTTTGTCACATCGCTGTAGAATTGTGCTATACACTGAGAGTCCCTTAGATGTTGTAAACCTGATGTTGTTCCCTTCTCAGTACATTGTTTATGGATAATGATGTCACGCATAACTGGTTCTCTCTGCAATTGCAGTTTGTTCTAGAGATTTTCTTTAGTTCAGATTAAATTCGTGTGCAGGTGTTTACTGTGTGATGTCTAAACAGCTATTGTTTGACCTCAGACGTGGCTGCACATCAGGGCCTCAGAAATGATTTAGCTTGTTTTTAGTCTTTTGCACACAAAACTGTAGGGAGAGCAATGAGAGTGCAAAACCTGCAGGTGGATTTCTTATGAGTAGTAGCACAATAAGCAGTAAGTTCAACCAAATATTGAAAGACAGATGTCCAACATCTAAGCATAGTGGTCTTTAAATAGTAAAAGAGAAAGGGGGTGGGAAGGAAGAGCCTCCTCCTTTATTGCAGCTTAACATGGATGCTCTGTAACATACCAGCTTATGCATCAAGTACTGCATGTGAGTGATGCCTTTCTTTAGCAAAGCAAATCCTGTTGTAAGACGTGATTGCTCTTACTATGGGTTAGTGGAGTTTTCTGTGGTTAACTTCAGATTTGGACCGTGTTAACTTCATTTTTGGGCCATGATTGTTCTACTGCGGGGGTGGAAGACACAACAGTGCCTGTGATCTTTCCTGGCGTATTCCTGTAGCAGATGCCTGTGGTCTATTATAAATTTTATGTTTGTTTTTTGGTGATGGAAAGTGTTATGGAGATGAAACAGGTTCTTCATAACCTCTCAGTACTAAAAATCAGTTTCATGCAGGTAATTTTTGAGGACTGAGCTTGATGACCCAGGTTATTCTTCTCTGATGTTCCTTTTCTTTGGATTAATGGACATCATAAAAAATAGAAAGGATATAAATGGATAGCTCAGATGTGAATCTGCAACAGAAACTGTGTTTGTTTATAATATCCCGCTATAAAGAGAAGAAAGAGTTGGGAAGTACATGGTTGAATGCTTATCTTTAATTAACGTTGCTTTTGAAATACAAGATTAAACCTGTGATGTGCTACTTGGTCATGTTTTAGTAGTTGAAGATCTCCTTAGCTCACAGTTAGAGTATGTAAGCTGGAAAGAAATGAGCTCAGAATCATCTGCACTGTCACAGATTTTCCTCACAATTCCAGCTGATGTCAAAATCTGAAATGAAGCCTCCTTGCTTCTCAACTACTGGGACAATTTGGGACAATAACATAATTTGTGTAAGTGTGTTATGCACACACGTACTTTTTGACACTTTATAAACTCTATGTATCTGTATATGTGAACTTGTATTTGTAGATGTGGTAAAGGTGCTAGTCCAAATGCAGTCCAGATTCATACCTGGTGTAAGAACGTGCCATATCTCCAAGCATTTCAGTGCTAAAATTCTCATGCTGAGTCTACTAGAATACTAGGATTTTAAGAACTTTAGGGGACACTCTGAGATAGCATGAGAAGAACAAGCGAGCCTTAAAGGAACACCTACTCATAGCTTTTCAAAAGGCATTGGCCTAATAGTCTGAAGACTCATGTTCCTTCTTGGAAATGGAGACCAAATATGCTTTGGTTTATGAAGAAATTATGAGACCATTTTTGTTAGAATTCAGTTCTCTGTACAGCAATAACATTCTGAACGCAAGTGGGATGCATCAGTCTTAAAGGGCATGGAAATAACCCATATACCCTCAGCTTTGCTAAAGAAACAGGAAAGGACTATATAAACAAGAACTAGCCTGAAAAAAATTGCCCTTGTAACTCTCTGTAAAGAAATTATGTCGCCTTCATTTAACAGATGAGGGGAACTGATACGAAGCCTCATGCAGAAGAATGCTAAAGCAAGTACCTATCTTTAAGCAGCTTTCTGAGCTTATCTTTCAAGATCTTAGGCTCTAATTGACTGAAAATCTATAGCATTGTTGCCTGTTGAAGTGCATTTCCTGATCACGTTCATGCACCATAATCACAGGACTTTCCTA
The DNA here is from genome assembly GCA_013398915.1 of Dromas ardeola. NCBI lineage: Eukaryota > Metazoa > Chordata > Aves > Charadriiformes > Dromadidae > Dromas > Dromas ardeola. The sequence goes on from VYZM01006132.1 coordinate 372,479, forward strand.
TCTTAGTAGAAAGTCGGTTGTCTCCATATCTGCAATTACTTAACACAGCCTGACTAATCCTGAGGCGTATGGAGCCAAAAGTGAAGTGGGTATGACGATCAACAAATAAAACATTTATGAAGTGTAATTCAGCAGCATGTGCCGTTGTATCTGTAACACCTCCGGTATTTGAGTAGAACCTTAGATCAGAATTTTGGAGATTGTGTAAGAAAAGTTCAGGACGATAAAGACGTGTGATCTGTTTAGTTCTGTATCAAATATCTTTTCATCCCAGCATGGAGCAAAAATCTTTTTGATTGAAACATCAACCTATCAAGCAAACTGTGACTTTAAGGGACAGGAAAACATTTCCTTATCTGGACTGTGGCAGCTGCATATTTATTTTATTGCTTCTAATATTAAATTAGAAGCTATGTGGAAGGATAAAAGTAGTCTTATGTAAAAGGATCAGGGCCAGTGGTCTGCTCAACAAGCTTGCTTTTTGCAGTAACACCTCTCATAAATTTGCAAAAAGGTGTAGATTATCTATAGTGTAGTGTAAGTGGATTTATAACAAAACATTTTAAAACTTTGAGGGACATGCTACAACTAAAACCGCAATGAATATATTTATGATCATGAATATGCAATCAGCAGCTGAAATGGGACTTGGGGAGTACTGTTGTGAATGTTTAAAAGCATTGGTGTCACATAAAAATATATGTATCTTTCTATATTAATCTTTCGTTCCAATATGAAGCTTTGAAGTGCTGGGGGCTGGGGGGAAGGCAGAAATCGTGTATGACTGGCAACAGAGTCTGCTGTTGCCCAGAGGCATAGTGTGAAGAAAGAGTGGATGTGAAATGCAACAACTAAGAACTCACTAGCAATAAGGATCAGCTCCCTAAAACACTTTTTCTTACCTCTCTTCACATAAGTGATTGGGGCAGTGGGATGGCTTTCCTCTGTTAACTAGAGGTTGTCAAGACCCTGTGTCTTAGAAACTTCACAGCTTTTAAAGCAGTGAAGCTGGAATGCAAACCAAGGCTCTCATGTAGGTTTATGCACAAAACCCCACACTGACGACATTTCTATTTAACAAGGAGCACCTGAAGCTCAGGTCGGATGTATTCCACCTTTAAGTTCTTACCCTGATTTTATTCAGTTCATACTTTGGGGTATTAAACAGTTAATCACATCTTAACGCCTGAAGCTGGACATCCATAAAATAATGTGTTGTTCCTGACCATGTGGAAAAACCCTAGAATAAGCGACCTCCCTATTTGTGCCATCATAGATGCAAGGATGGAATCCAGTCCTTCCCTGCACTGTCTCACCTTGGGATTGCAACCTTTACCTACAACATCTTTCCTTACCATCTCCATACCTTTATGCAACAATAGGATAAAAGTCCTGTAGGTGAAAGCCATCAACAGTTTGTGGTACTGATTAATTTCTAAAAATGAGCAGGAAAAGCGCTCCTTCATCACGTGGTTAAAGACTGTTAAGTTAGTATAGGATGGATTTTTCAGCCAGTCAAATATAGGAGAAAGCATAGCTGGGGGACGTGTTAGCTTAGCGTGGGAGAGGAATCCAGGAGCACTTCTAAACTCCAGATTTGGAGGGTGGTTCAACTGCAGTAAACTTCACGAGGCCTGAAGTGCTCCAGCATGTGTTTGTCTCTATCCACTGGTAAAACTTTTATCTTGTCCTTAAATGGATGTCTTTCTTCCATCACTTGATCTGACCTTGGCACTGATAGCGCTGCGTGAGGAGGAATAGCGAGGAGCTATATTTGAATACTGCAGGACTAAAGTCCCTGCCACCTGGGCCATTTCCCGCATGGTAATGTGTAACCCTGCTTGTACTTTCCAAGGCCATTCTGCATTTTATGTCCCATTCCCATATACACTTTTCTCATACAAAGAGTTTCTTACACAAAGAGTTTCTCACTGTAGCAGGAGCAACTTATTCTAGATTGAATAATTTGATTACCTCCCTACAGCTGTCACAGGCCATTTGGAGCACAACTTTTAAGAGGAGCAATGGCAGGATAATTCTTATTGCAGCTTTCTTAGGTGATTCCACTCCCTTGTCCGGTGGTTTGAGTTTGTGCGTTCTCCACTTGGCTGCATGCGTGTATGGCTTTGAGTATCCATAGGTGTTACTTCAATGAGAAGTGGCTATTTTTAAACATATAAAATGTTTAGGTACATATATTTTGTGCTGAAATCCTGCTTAAATCTCTGTAATGATTTTAACAGAATGACAGGAAAGTGCTTCCGGCTTTCGATTCCAGAGAACATTTTAGCTTTTGATAAACTCTGTACATGCTTAAGGACTGGCACGAATAGGAATGAAAGCAAACAGTTTCACGGCATAGAAACATGCAAGAAAATGGCAACGGTGTGACTGGTGCTACATTCACTGCAGTGTGCTTTGCTGTTGACACAGAATGAATTACTGCCCCACTGATGTATGTGAAAATGTAGATGTGTTGGGGGCTGTGCTTTGATTCATTCAGGTGAGTTACTTGGAATGAAGTTTTTTGTCTTCAAACTCTACAGGTATGTGTTTCTTTATCTTTTTGTTCAGCTAGTGTTCAGATTGTGCTCCTTTATACTTCTTGATAATATTTGCTTGTAAGTATCTCTCTGATCTATGAATTAATTTGTCTTATAACATTTATATTCCTACAGGTCAAGATTCCTTGCACTGTTCTTAGGAAACATCTTTTCTTGGTTACAAGACTTCTACGTAGTAACGACACTGAATATCTACATTTTAAACATTCTTATTGATGAGAACTTATCTAAGAGATTTTAGGATTTACACGTCTTTTTCCTAAAAAAAAAAAAA